>QVRM01003123.1:0-306392 GCA_003439945.1 Dermanyssus gallinae | reverse complement strand
CGCAAAATCTAGATAAATCATGAAAAACAAATACTGCGCCAAATACTAACTGCTACTACCCGAAGAGCAACAAGAACCGCAACAGCGCCAACATAATGTTACCAAGGGTTGCTTTGACACTAATAAAAATAGCCCGTCGAGTATTGGTGCCATTGGTAAACGTAAACGTCGATATATACTCATACGCAAGTATAAATGCATGTATATATTCCACGATGACGCTTATAGTACGAAAATAATAACCGTCATTACGATGGTAAACTGCCACCAGCATTCCACACTGTTCATGAACGCGGCCAAGCGACGAGCAGTTCCCTAGCTGCAATGCCAAACGATTCGGACCGCACCAACGCCAAAGTCAAGCTACGTAGCGACGACACGGAGTACAATTGCTATATATGTATAATATATATATATATATATATATATATATATATATATATATAGGTGATAACTCTTATTACTACGGTTACTCCTTGTGATACAGGCACTACTGGTTTGTTTTGTTGTAAGCTGGTTGTCACCGCAGAACTCTAAAATTGCCAATTAAAAAGAACCGGGGTACTGATAATGATAATAATACTAATATTAGCGGCAAAACAACAACAATCACAACTAATAGTACAAACATGAAAAACTTTACGATTTAGATCTTGTCGTCTGGGTTCCATAGGCAAGAGCATACTGATAGGTTCATTTATGGAAGATAAGTCGCCAATCGCAACGTCACACATTGTCGACGAGGGGATTTGAAAAAACTGTCAAAAGTACGGCACTCGGTTGCAGTCGTCCACATTAAAGCGTTGGAAGAGTGGGAAGATCTAGTTAACGAAAAGAAAACCCCGGTACTGTTCACGCCTCTCGGGCGCTTGTTAATATGATGATAACAATTGTAAGAATTAAATACTAATAATAATAATAATTGCATACTAGCAGGTATCAGCGGACGACAACAGGGCTGGTCTGAAAGCGACCTGTGGGCTGGTGCCGGCGAATGCGCGAAATGGCCCGATCGTTATTATGGTAATTCTGCTTGGTAGCAGACGACTCTCACGGCGACAACGCCGACGGTGAAGACGACGGCCGTGATGATGACAACGAAAAGAAGGACATAATGAGAACGACTTCTTTCAGTCCAACTCACAGAATCGTAGCGTACTGGTGCTACCTAAGTATACGTACCGCCACAACGCCGGCCGAAGACAAAGTAATAGCACCAGTTGTATATTTCTACATTTTTACATATATCCTATAGCACTACAAATACCTTAAAAAAATACTAAGCGTTGCGATGATGACAATCAAGAACAAAACAGCAGCATTTCAGCTACTTTGCTTCTACCTTTCAGCTATGGAACTGGCTAGTTTGCACTAAGTAGCATGGTCTAATGTATGATCACCACCGGTATGTTCCTGTCGTGCCTTTACGTACGCTATGTTGTTGGCTGAGACAAAAAGCCCATATGTATCTCATGCTACCCAGCATGAGTTGCCCGCCCCAAACCCCTGCCGAAGCATCGAAGCTGTAACAACCGGTAACCGCTTCGATGCCGAAGAGAACCGAAGAAGAAGAAGGGAGACTGTGCAGACAATCTCTGGGAATCTTCAGCCGCGGGTTAAAGACGTGCATTTTTCTAGTAGCAGCGGTGGTAGCGGCCGACCAGAGGCAATCTTCCCCTTAGATGATGAGAGGGGGGGGGGGGAGGGGGGAGAGACAGAATCGCAATGGCAGAGCATGAGAGAAAACTGGATGGATGGATAGATAGATAGATAGATACAGAGAGAGCAACAGAAAATGAGCCGAAGGGAATAGATGAAAGGTTGGAAGACGCGCCCAGACGCCGGCCGAGGGTCGAGCCGAGGGGAAGAGGGTCATTGATTGTGGGTCTGTCTGTCTGTTTGACTGGCTGGCTGTGGTCGGTCTCACGCGGGGGGTCGGGCCGGGGGGGGGGGGGGGGGGGGGGTGGCGTTGTGAAAGGGCGTTGGACAGAGCCACAACGTTGACTGTCAACCATTCGGCGTTTCGGTTTGTTGCAGCTGCTGTAGCGGCTACGATTGTAGCCATCGGTGCGACAGCAGCCCGAGTTCTATAGCCCTTCGAACAAACACCCCTGACCGCCATAGCCCGGCGGGCCCACAATCTGCTCGCCGCACTAGCAGACGATACTCATCATTACGATACTCATGACTCAGCAGTGTATTTGTACCATACTAGTCTCATTTTCCGCTCCCCTAACCTAGCATCGAGTCGATTCGATTAAAGAGAAACTACACTATGCACGCCACACGCGAGCGGCGGAGGGCAGGTAAACGAATGCATTGCAGCGCATATATATATATATATATATATATATATGAACGACTGTAGTAATACCAGCAGGGGAAAACGTAGCATCTATGTTGATTGGTCAGTCGGTCACTTTAGGTGCGCGGATTTGTCCCGTAATATCACGACTAGCATATAATAATTATATACTTTAAATTGAATTCATAATGCGCCGAAGAATATATATATATATATATATATTTAAACGTAGCGGTGATAGGTTGGGTGGTTAACGGACCGTGGAAACGCGGCGTTGCCATTTAGTAACTGCCCCGTCCCTTGAATTGAACGACAGACTGACTATCGCAAGTTCGAGCCCCGGCCTTGCAGTTGTTTCTGTTGGTTATGGTTATCATTGTCTCGCTGCTACATTCATTCAGCTGGAGAAAGACCATACATATATAAGCCCATTGATGAGAACGCGCGCTGACGATGGGTGCATTTAAAAATGATCGTGCTATGTGCATTAGCCTATATGCATGTACAGCAAGCATCTATTAATTGACGTGCCTAACCACTATCCACACAGACACGCCGAGCTGAATGCGGAAAGAGCGAGAGAGAACATTAGTAGAAAAAAAGTTTGGATTTGAAAACGACTCCTTAGACAGACTATATTCTGCTTGTTGCGTTCGATCATTCGACCCTAAACAGCGGGATATTCGATTCAGCTCACATCCCTGTCGTTATTATTATTATCATGGGAAGCATATTGCAAGCAAGCAAGCAATTCGAAGTCAGTGGTCAGAAATAGTCCTACACTATTTCGCTTTTATCGTCTCTTCTCTCTTGCTCTCTCTCTCTCATCAACCATTAACTGTTTCACTCTTCTTGCCTCTCCCCTTCCATCCCGAGAGTTCTCAACGTGACAATCGTTGGATAAACACCTATTGGGCCGACCGACCTCCCAACGAACCGATCACCTCATAACTGTCGTCCGACAGTCGATGCAGATGCGGTGGTTTCAGTGTTTCCAGGAGGAGCGACCACCACTCACCATCTTCCATTATCTACCACCTGAGAGGTATGGCTACTTCGTTTTCGTAACTGGCCGTGACACATAGAACTGAGCGAAAAAAAAAAAACATGCAAAGCAAAAGCATTGCACTCATGAGTTTGTACTGTTTCAGTGCGTTTGTGTTAAACAAAATGTAAGTATTCATATCAGTAGCAGTTATAGAAACAACAAAAACAACAACTGATTCGGTGCGGCCAGAATGACAACGCCACAACAGAACGCGCTGTGCAGGCATATTCAACGATACATTGTGTCTGTGTGTGTGTGTATGTATGTACATTTGACCCCTGCTCCTTCCAATGTAATAATAGCCCGTGGCATTTGTCGGTCGAAAAATTGCGTTCGTCTTGTTTAGAACGCGCGCCATTCTTACCAGTACTGCAGATGTCTCTACTATGACTACTGCTTATTAACAACCACTACAACAACAACTTACATCACTGTCTTGAAGTATGACTATCACACTGCTATATATATATATATATATATATATATATATATATATATATATATATTTTTTTTTTTTTTTTAAAGATTTTTCGTAAGGCAATTGCCCGTGTACAATATTTTTCATGTCATGGCTAATTGTAATCCACTCCGGCATTTACCTCGTCTAAATTGGAAACCATGCAAACCAATTTAAGAGTGGCCGGTCTGGGTCTCGAACCCAGTCCTCCCGAATGCAAGGCAAAGGCTTTGCCACTAAGCCATCTTGCTCGGTATATATATATATATATATATATATATATATATATAATGTATATGTATCAGAGAGTGCATATGTCGCAACAATGTTACTTTTAGTGGCCGATAGCAGCCAAAGTTTCTTCCCTCTTCACCGGTGACTGAGCAGCCGCTGCTGCTGCTTACTAATACAATAAAACAGGTACTGCTAATCGCAGTACATTGAATGTCCACAACAATGATTTTGTTCACTACTGCCGCCATCACCACCACCATCATCATCATCATCATCATCATCTTGCCTTTACTCTATTCGCCATAGAACGATGTTTCGCGTTCTGCTATGGCCCTTTTTGCTACTGGACTGATGCCGCTCTGGAAGCCGCTGCTAAGCCTAGCCGTGTTGGCTGGCCAGCATTCGCAGGCGCAGATAGAAAGCCGCCAGCACCAGGGAGCCGATCATCAACTAGCCGCGACTCAATCGAAGCTAAATGATGATATGGCGGCGATGAATGGTGACCATACACAATTATGGGAGAACTCCTCCTTGACAAGCCCTAGTGTAGTTAGTTTCCTTGTAACCCCGGCCAATATATAATAAGTCTCTATTACGAAAACTACTTGTACTACTACTACTACTACTACTTATAACTTCGATGGTTCTAACTACTGTCCCCGACATCCAGGGGTAACAAGAAAACCTGCGACGACGACGACGACGACAACAACAACAACAATAACGACGATAACAAGACCGGTAGTGCAAAAAAAAAGCAACAACAACAGCAGCAGCAACAACGACAACAAGATTAGCTACTACAACGACGACGACGACGACAACAACAACAAGAAAGCCAGCGGCAGAAGCACCAGTAACCACCTCCAGAAAAAAGCCGCCATGGCCTAGAATACTATTTCGATATTTGCAGAGTCTTAGCCGCAGCAATAGTGCGGTCGTGTTTATCGTAGTCATTCATGGCAGGAGCATCGAGAGCAGGCAGACTTCTTCTTTCCGGCTGAACCAAAATAATCACTACAGTTGCCGCCAACAACAGCATTTGCTGCTCCTGGCAAAAAAACATTTGTAAAAACACTGTAACTGCTATCTATAGCCATCGTTGGTGTTGGAGTCGTTGTTCGTCTTCCATTCTGCTAGCCTTAGCATAGCGTACGGATCACGGTTAACAGCTCAGACAGTGAGACATCTGAGCCTCTCCTATCCAATGCTGACAACAATACTACAGGCTACAATTCGCATTTCCCTGTAACCCTAAAATTGTAAAATAAATTAATGCATGGCTGCAATGTCTCTCCTTCCCTCCCTCTCTCTCTCTCTCTCTCTCTCTCTCTCTATATATATATATATATATTAAAATTAAATAATAAATAAATGCATGGCTGCAATGTCTCGCTCTCTCCTCTCTCTCTGTATATATATGATTTCTCTTCCCTCGACGATTTTTCCTCACTTACGCTCCGTCCTTGTATCTTGTGTCGCGCTTTCCTATTTTTCTTTCTCTATATGTCTATTCTTTCTTGCCGTTCTCTCTCTCTGTCTCTCGCCGGGCCAATTCTAATGAATGATAAACATCACGCCAACTACAGTCTATCGAAGTTCGACGGCATCATCATTAGCCTAACGATCTAGCGGCTAGAAGTTCACCGACACAAACAGGTTCGCACGCTGTAGTTGTGGTACTGACTACCACACAATGACTGCCTATCTGCTACGTTAGCAATAATAGTCACTTGTTAGCCGTCTACTCGATCAGTTTTCTCAATCTCAGTGTCTGTCTGTCTGTCCTGATCATCCGTCATCATCATCATCATCATCATCATAGGTTGTCTCCATCTTCCCGCGCCTTCTCCTCTTCTTCAAGTCGTACTACTCCAACTAGTGCGGCTATGACGGCTATGACGGCTACGCCTAACAGCGAATTACCTAGCTGCCTACCGAACTAACTAACTAATGAAAACGAGAATCACGACGACGACGACGACAACAACAACAATAGCTACAATAACAGCAACAACAACAGCAACAACAACAACAACTGCAGAAATTACAATATCAACAACAACAACGAGAACAGCAACCACAGTTTCCCTCCTTCTCCCCTCATGCTCGGTGTGATGTCTGCCTGCCCGCGGTGTCGCCCGGCGGCCAGACGACACGCCAGCCTATAGGGGCGGCTACAGGGGCGGCTGCGGGAGCGGCAGCGGCTACCAATCGACCGAGCGACCGCGTGTTCTTCTCCTCTACTACTACTACTACCGACAAATGCCGACTGCTTGTTTTCTGAACTCGCAATACGCAAGACGATCCCGGCGCTAGCAATCAGCTAACAGCAGCATCAGCAGCAGCATCGAGTGTATCATTTCATTAGCAGGGTGGCTGGTGAATGTCAACATCATCGTCGTCGTTGTTATGATGTTTTTCAGCGTCCGTTGTCACTTCACTCACTTCATGACGACTCTCAGGCCGAAGAGTTGCGACGAGTCTTCGAAGCAACACAGTAGCGGGCAGATACTGAGCAAATTAGATCGGTTGGCCTACCATTCTTAGGCCACGATTCAGTAGTAGTAGTAGTGGTAGTCCTTGCTGTAGTTGTTGTTGTATTATAGTTATACGTTTAGTAGCAGCAGTAATGCAGTAGCAAAGAGTGATGGTGGTGGTCGTAGTAGGGTATAAAGTTATCGGCCATGGCAGAAAGGCATAAACAACACGTTGTCGTTGTTATTGCTGTTGCTGTTGCTATTACTACTACTACTACTAAGACTAGTAAAGTTTTCGGGCTGACCCTCAGCCAAGATTTAACGTCCACGGAACTGTTTTTCACATTGCTTCATAGACGGACCCCCATAGATACAACTGTGCAACGGTGGGGCTCGAACCCGCCCGCGCACCTATGTGTCTTCTCCGGTTGCGAGGCGCAGACTTAAGCCACCACGCCACCGAGCTCTACTATTTCTACTACTACTACAACAACTCTTGTCTTATCAGAGAGTGCAGTGACAACGGCAACACGGCGCAGCCGCAACAATAACAACGATGAAAACAAAATAACAACAAATGCACGCCAATCGACAAACTCGCATCCACATGATGCGAGTTCGTCTTTTTTTTTTTGAAGGTTGTTTTCCATTAACGAATAATGTTGATGACGAATGAGATTTTTAATTTACGAAAGCCAGCCTGAATTCGGCAAAATGCCGGTCGGACAATCGATCGCGCTCCGGTCGGCATGGTCAACAACATCATGCAGCACCGCCAACAACAACAACAGCAACCTCGGCTTGTAACAGCAACAACAACAACAACAACATCGACATGTAACAACAAATGCAGGAACATCAACACATTGCAATCACATCATTAACGGCAGCAACAACCACAACAACAACAACAATTACTCCATAAGCGATGTCATTCACCTAGCAACAACAACAACAACAACAAATACTACTACTACAACAACAACAACAACTACTACTATTGTTATTGCTAAGAATACAATAATAACACGATATCGTAGCCAGTCAACAACACGCGTGTGCCAAGAAGCGCAGCCGGCGAAGGCGACGGAGACGGCCGGGGGCCGGGAGCCTGGAAGGGGCCGGGGGCACGCGGGATTAAGGGGTGGCCCAGGGGGGTTGCCGGGGGGGAACTGGGGCTGGGCGGAGGGAGGCGGTAAGGGGAGTATGATGGTCAATCACAGTAGTAGATGGTCAGGGGGGGGGGGGGCGACGTCTTCGTCGTCGTCGTCGTCCGTCGCGCGTGTGTGTGTGATTGAACTTACCGTGGTCTCCCAGAAGTTGGGGATCTTGGCGATGAGCTCGTTGCGTTTGTCGAAGTAGGGCTTGCGCTCCTGGTTGTACTTCTGCTCGACCTTGAGTATCTCCTCCGAGGCCTTCTCGTTGAGCGCGTCGATCTCGTTCTGACACGCGTCGATGTCTTCGAGCGCCTTCTGCGTCTCGGCGTCGTAGTCGCGCTCGTCACCGCCGCGTTCGGCGCCGCCAGCCTCCACCTTGGCCTTCTTTGGACTCGACGCCGACATTTTGGCGTTTCACACTGTTACTAAAACTGTTGCTGTTGTTGTTGATGTTGTTCCTGTTGCTGTTGCTGCTGCTGTGGCGGCGGCTTCAGTTGTCGTCGGATCTACTGCTGCTGTTGCTGTTACTGCACCTGGACGATGTCAGGACACACCACAGGACAGGTTTTGGTCGTCCGCACCGCACACAGGCCTTCCGTTGTATCACGTCCGTACACGTGATGTCTATGAATAGATACTACAGATAGTTCAGCTTACTACTAATATAGTAGTAGTAGTAGTACACTAGTCAGTAAGTCAGTCGACAACTAGTAGTCGTAATCGTAGTAGTAGTAGTGGTAAATAGAGTCAATTAATGATGGCGGGCGCCGGTCAATGGTCGTCGTCGTCGTCGGTAAGCGAAGCGAACCGAACCGATCGAGGAGGGAGGGAGGGGAGTGGTTGTTGTTGAGTAGAACCGATTGCCGTATTATCTATGTCGTCGGTCGACAGATACGTCGGTGGTCTCTACAACAATAACACCAACCAAAGCACCAGTTGTAGCAGCAGCAGCAACACCACAACCACCACCAACAACACCAACAACCAGCACGACCGACAACAGATTCAACAATCACAACAACTCAACTAGCAACAACACATCAACAACACGAGGTGGCGCCGGCGAGAGCGGTGCTTATGGCGGGAGCTGTGGCGTGTTGTTGTTGTTGTTGTAAGTGTTGTGGTTGTTGTAATTGTTGTTGTCGTCGTCGTCGTCTTCAGTCCTCGCTGCGCGTCGACGTATACTGTTAGCCGGGCGGGCGCCGAGTGTTAGACTGTAACAGCAGTGATGATTCTTGGCGGCAGAGATGGCGGCGTTGGTGCTGCTGCACTCGGCGACAACGCTAACTGAAAGCAGAAGACGAGATGACCGAGAAGAACAAGATCTACAGCGGTAGCGACTCGGCGGCGGCTAGACCGGGGGTGATGACCGGGGGGGGGGTTGTCAGCAGCGGCAAAAGCACCGCAGAGCTCACGCGTTGTCCTCGGCGGTAGCGGCGGCGATAGTCCATGCAGCGCAAACAACAAGAGCTAATAGCGGCATCAACACCGACAACAACGCTTCGGGTGATGATGATGATGTTGTTGACGCCGACGACGACTCTAATAACCAACAGACAACGACGCCAAAATACTGCCGCCGACAAGCCAAACAATAACAACAACAACAACAACAACAACAACAACCCCGACTACTACAGCACCCTGGAGAACTGAATGAAGAAGACTCTTCTACCAGCGTCGACTGCTGGTGCAGCGGCAGCCATGAATCGACGACCCCACGACACCAACAACTAGGTTCAGTCACGACAGACCAACAATGTCTCTCTCTCTCTCTCTCTGGCTTTTTCGCTCTCAAAATTCGCATGAACCCCACCACGTCTAACAAACACCGCACCAAGACGGTGGTAAAGGAAGATAATAAAGGGCGCGAAACACGAAAACAAATGAGAGTGAATGCATAAATGAGTCTGCGACTCACACAGCTTTGGGGCTTGTTTTAGGCGTAACGAGCAATGCGTAGCAGCAAATAGATATGTTTCTTCTACTCCTTCTCTATTTCCTTTTCCAATTGAAGAATAACAGTGCCGGTGGTACTGGGCAGCGGTGCGGAGAGCAGACGGAGTCCGGCCTGGACCACCAAACCAGACCACGCAAGAGGAGCACCGTGGTCACTGCGTTTAGACGATACACGGTATCAATGGCTAGGAGAAAAAATGGGAAACTTTTTTTCGATTCATAGATAGAGGAATAGCGAGTCAGCCAACGAATGGAAGGGATAAAAATGCTAGAGATTGATTAACCGTGATTCCAATGCAAAGGGGAGCGCGCTCACGTGTGTCAGTGAGAGAGGGCGGGGGAGGGGGGGGGGGAGAAACCCACCCGGTTTGAGGGCGCATGCGAGCAAAACAGATTGGGAGAAAGAGTTGCATGCTCCTCCTGCAGGGTTTCGCCGGCTGGAAATACCGACAGACCGATGGAGCCGGCCGGTGCAAACAACATGACGACAACGACAACGACGACGACGCTTTTTTTTGTCGTCTGCATCAACCGGCGCTTCGATATGCCCGCCAATTTAGCGGGAGCGCGAGCTGCAGCAGACGACAGCCGGTTAATTATGAGAAGAATGACGCCGGTATCACGTCTTGTCTGCACAATGGCCAACGCCGTCGAGCCGGTGGCGTGGTGGTGGGTGCATTCGTCTGCGCCTCGGCAACTCGAGGAGACAACACATAGGTGGTGCGCGGGGGGGGGGGGGTTCGAGCCCCACCGTTGCACCTAATTTGTGTTTATGGGGGTCGTCCGTCGATGAAGCGACAATGCGAAAAACAGTCCCGTAGACGGTTAATCTTGGCTGAGAGTCAGCCTGGAAACTTTACAATGGCGCGCGACGGCGTGCCGCGCGCACGCAATCGAGTATCGACACCAAGTACCAAAGTGCGTGTTTTTTTACTATACGTGTATTTTTTTTATCCAGCTAACCCTTAACATCAACCAACATTTAACGTTTGAGGATTTGCTTGACGCAGCATTGCTTCGTAAGACGGACCCCAGAAACACAAACGTGCAACGGTGGGGAACACAAACCTTCTACGTGCGGTCGCTAGGCGCACGCGAATGCAGCACGCGCCCGCCACCGGGCTCGACAAGCAAAGTGCGTGCAAAAGCCACAAAAGTACGTGCAAAAGACAGGAAAACGCGTGCAAAAGTCAGGAAAATGCGCGTAAAACCCAGGAAAGTAATACGAAGCCTGACTGGTGGCTTGGGGTGAGATAGAGGAAGGTAGCAACACGGCTTGCTTGATGGGCTTGTCTAAGAGTGTATGACATTTGTATGAGTCTCACTCGAGTCTGCATGACGCATGCACGCAGGCTCATAGTGACGTGCGCGCATGATGCACAACATGCGCTGTTTCCAAAACGCTTTCACGCGCTGTCTTTTTTCCAAAACACTTCCAGAGCAACAAAAGCACACTTCAAAAACAACAAACTGCGTGCATTTGCTACTGAGTAAAAAAAAAATGGGCGTAAACTCGTTGTCGTTCTTCCGAAGGCATTATAGCTAGTTCATACGAACTCAACCGAGCGAGCCACCCGTGCTCATTGTCAGCGGGACAACTTTTCCAACGCGCTTTTCCTCTCAGCGGTGGCGATTGCAATAGACAACCTTATTGCGATTTGAATTTGCCCGCCACTGCGCACCGCAATTGCCGCGGCTTCTCGCCCACAACCTATCTTATGCAGCAGCAGCAGCAACTGCAGATCGCGGCCGGCCGGCCTACCAGCGCGCGGAGAGATACCACAGTGGTGGTGCTCTATGCTTTTTGTCTACAGACTCGCCATAGCAGACGAAAAAACAAACGAATTAATGAATGAATTGTTGGCTAGATTAGCAGAATGGTGGTGAGGCAGTGGGTGGGTGAGTGGGTCTAAATGATGATGATGATGATGATGTTGATGATCATGATTATTTGAGGTAGTGGGGAGTTTGACAGCGGCGACGGAGGAGGTGGGTGATTCATTCGATGCATCGATCGATGGCCATTTCAATAACGTCTGCATGCATGAAGTAGTTAGTGCCCCGCCGCATTTGCGTTAGAGTTGACCCTCGCCTGTCGTCGTTGTCGTTGTCGTTTTATTCTCATTACTGATTTGATGATCGGAGTCAAGTCGACACTTGAGGTTGAGGTTGAGGTTGAGGTGAGTGCATTCAGCACCAGCGTCGGAAACCGCGCCTCATGTGCTCTGTGATGCATTCCGAGAGGAATTGACTAGCAAAGAGTCGTCACGTCAGCTGAACATGTCGGCACAATCTGCATATCATCATTTGTGTGCATATATATATATATATATACTATTTGGGAGTATGTCAATTCATTGAGCTCTCTTTAGCTTGTTCTCAAATAAACATTGTGGCAGGCCAATGCACTAGTCTGAGCGTTTCGTGGCATATATTGAAAAAGAGGAAGATAACCTTTTTTAAACAGTGTGTTGTTGACAAAGCTTTGTTTACTGTCCTCTGTCTCCAATCTTGAACCCGTTCTGTTCTAATAAGGCGACATTAAATTTCATCTAAATTAAAGCTTAAACATTATCGTCTTAACAACCATTATGACGTTTTAGACTCTTCTTTTTAGATTTGTAGAAAAAAGTAGGAGATTCTAAGGTACAGAGATAATAACAATAGTAATAATAATAATACAGATAGAATAAGAAACTGTCATTTAATTTAATAGAGGTAGAAGCGATCATGGACAATCTCTTTGTTAAGATATCATCCCAAATGAACAATATGCATATCATATTTATGAAATAGATGAAGACTAATCATATATATTGATGCCAATAAATAAATCCTTTCCAACAAACAACGGTTGAACTCTTCCCGGCGTATGCGTGACTCCTAGAACTGCATCTTAGGTAAATACTTCCAAGAGCCAGATAAAAAAATGTGTTTGGAATCTTGTTTAGGATTTTCAAAGTTGTTAGGTGCCGAGTCGAGTGGCTCACCAATTGTTTGCCCTGTTGTGGATTATATATATATAAATATATATATATATATATATATATATATATATATATATATATATATACAGTTATATATATATAAATATATATATATATATATACAGTTCACTGTTTCCGTACAAAGCAACTCCGCAGGAAAGGTTAGCCTGCATATGAGGACGTATATTTATATGTATACATACGTTTGTCGTTTTGGAAGCCAACTGTCTGATGAATCATTTTACTTTGCTCACCTATGTACGCCTTGCTAATGGCATATTCACATTTGTCGTGACATCCAACGGCACTTCATTCATATGACAACATCTCAACCACCTGATTAATAAATTTCGCGCCTCTTTGCAGGTAATGGCTTGACGTTGTCAGTAGTGCCCGTCATTGTTGTTAATATCATGCGTTCTCCTGCACGGACGCCTGAAGCCTGTGTGCGTGTGGCGACTGTCTGATGGTCGGTGAACGAGCGAGCGGAATCTGCCGGAAAAGTTTTAGGACGGCAGCGTTTCTGGCCTCAGAGTGGCCATACAAAAGCGTCTACGATGCTCAGCCTTGAGCCGGTGCACAAGGCTCACATTGAGCAGTTGGCTGCCTTCGAAGCGGACGTTGTGGCCGAATTCTGTAAGCTCGCGCTGCAGACTCTTCTCCGGCATGGCGAGCCGGCCGTAAACGACAAACTCTACGCGAAGGCTGCGTCGAGACTGAACGTAGGTGGATGGATCTCTGTCTCTCGCTCTATCTCTCTGCCTTTGATCACCGCGCGGCCATTGCCTACAGACGTCAAACTGTTACATTTACATCGTAATTGCAAACCATTATATATGTGTATATATATATTGGCGGATGTAACACAATATATATATGTATATATATATATATATATATATATATATATATATATGAAATTGAATCAGTAATGGAATAGGCGCAGATCCAATTGCGTAATTATCAAGGGAGATGTCGTTGCCTCACGTCATGACGATAATAATGATAGTCATTGGGAAAAATCGTGTTCCTTGTTTTGTCCATGTATGGCATTGTTTCAGTCAGAACCTGCGATTGTCCGCTGCTGCATTGAAGCTCTCATAGCTCTGTTTAAGCTGGCAGCCAAGCGCGGCCTGTCACGGTTACAGGACACTCTTGTGCTTGCCAGCCTTCCCCAGACTCTCGTGGATACGATCGCCGAGAGCTATGTTGAGGTAGACTACGCATCTTTCAGCTTATCCGGGCTTGATATAATGAACAATCATAGGTCATTGATTATACATTGGCACCTTACTACCAAAGAAGATGCAACATTGTTTATTGCGCTTTGTGCTTCATTTCTAATATTATATTCTGTACTTGATTACGTCAGGCTAAATCTGCACATATTAAAAAAAATATTAAGTTAAGAGTGGGGAATGTGTCGCAATGGAATCGAATCTATGACTCCCAATGCCGGAGCCACTTGCTATCTCCCCAGCTCTTCACTGTTCACATTGATGAGTTTTGTCGATTTCTTCCACTTTTCCACGCATTTTTCAACCCATGTCCTTCTAGCTACTCATCCTTATTCAATAAGCGTACATGCTTAGTTAGTTGATGCGCACTAGATCAGGGTTAATTCAGTGTTATACTAGAGACATGTAATTTATGTTTCAAATAGAAAGGGCTACATTTACTTTAAATAATTGTAGCAGAATTGGTATATGGATAGCAAGCAAATGTATTTTACGGTTGGGTTTAGTCGGTGTCCTATGTTGGCTAGATGGTACTTAGCAAATGGCGAGCATTTTGTGTATTTGAAGTGCTTGAAATGAAAGTTGGACGAGATAAGTACGTAAGTAAATTACTAAACGTTCGAACACAACGTAGCTTACCGTACGACAGGGTCCAAGTCTTCATCGTATTACAGATACAGGCGTACCCAGTTCACCGCGCACTTGCATCATCGTATGCATGATTTTATGTTGTGTCATATATTTATTATGTAATTGTTGTATTGCCGGTCTTATGTGTACCGACTAACTATTGATCATCCATCAGGTGCATCGTTCCTTGGACGAACATCTTCGGTTGATCCGACCAATTCCTGTTTCATATCGCAGTCTTGAGTGGCGTTTGGGTACCGTCATTGCGTCTCGTGCCGAGCGTGCTGTCATGAGGCCAAGATTAACTCTTCAGTTCACCTTCGTTGACTACAACGGCCATTGCAATAAGGTATGGAGATTTCACTACATTGAATTTCAAATTGATTTTGATTTTTTTTCTATTTTTATAGCAGAGGTTCATGTTAATTAATTCGCACTGAAACAGGAAATGTATTCATTTCCGTTTTGGAACATTTATATATATTACACATATTATATATATACCCCTATAATATTTCTCGTGCAAAATGTGTTTTTGTAGTTTTAAATTGTGTATCTAGTTACATACAACGACAGAATTGTCAACACTTGGGATGATTGCATTAACTAGCACTCGTCTAAAAGCTACGGGTAATATTAGACTTTATATAGGAAGTATTTATGCTTACCGTCAGACTAGTGCAACTATATATATATATATATATATATATATATAACATATGGTTTGCCACGAGCAAACCTTCTTCTGCTGCCGGTTGTAGAAGCATAAGGTACTATTTAGAGTATGCTGAGTGAAAGCCCAGTGAACAACATGAACTTTGTAATGGCATAACTTCTTGTTCGTAGGTAACCGTTGAGTGCAGCGTGGACAACCTGCGCAAGATGCGCGATATCCTTGAGGACGCGTTACAGACAGCGCGAACGCGGAAAGTTCGCAAGCTGACCCGGATGCTGACCTAATAGGTGCCCTCGAAGGCTCGCCGACTTGATTAGATTGACTGCCACGTAATGAGGAGAACATATGTCTCCAACCTGAGACGCCAACTCTCTGCGCGCGCTAAATAGTTCGGATTTCCATGCCGATAACCTAAACTGGGTGGCCGCTGGCACGCAAATATTACTACGTACACATACATATGTATGAATGCGCGTATATTTATGTGTGTCTTCTGTGTATGTAATTTCTAGTCACTATGCTGTTGTTTATGCATAAACACGACCATGTTGTACAAATGAAGTCTATTTGCTTATTATCAATGAATGAACAAGATGGCCAAGTGGCTGAGCCTTTGCCTTGCGTTCGGGAGGCCTATGTTCGAGACCCAGACCGGCCACTCTTAAATTGGTTTGCATGGTTTCCAATTTAGACAAGGTAAATGTCGAAGTGGATTAAACATCAGCCATGATATGAAAAACCGTACACGGGCATAAGCCTTACGGGAAAACGTAAAAAAAAGAATTCTAAACGGTATATATATTAAAAAGATATCTTATTTTTTATGGGCCGCCTTCTCCAGACGGCAAATTTAGTTAAATTTAATTACTCTTTATTGCTAACGATTTCAATAATTAATAACTTTATAGCACTTATAAAAATTGACGGTTCGTTGCTGAAAAGGCTATTATTACCCGTGTCTGATCGTCGTGTTGAATATACGAATCGCACAGATGATTGCCGAGTATTCGAGTAAGATTATTCGTACCACATTTGGTATATCCATTCCTTTATTCTCCCCGTCATTGTAACTATGTGAAAAAGTGAGAAAGTTGTCTGATAAACATCTGAAGTTGCGCTAAAAACTCCCACTGTTAATGTATATTTGTGGAAGTTGGCATACAGCAGTGCAAAACTCGTGTGTACAATGTTCGCCTGTCACCACGGAATTCCAGTTTGTTGAGGGCCGTATTCTGAGCATTTTTCGTGCCATTCAGGTCTAACTGTATTTCCTGCTCTACCCCAGTTTGCGAACAATTTCATGAAAACGCTTTTTGGGTACAAAACTTACTGCACATGTTGCATATATATATATATATATATATATTTATATATATATATATATATATATTTATATATATATACATATATATATATATATATATATATATATATTTATATATATACATATATATATATATATATATATATATATTTATATATATACATATATATATATATATTTTAAAATGCATCTCTCAATCGAGAATAAATCTTGTGCTCACTATTTCACAAATTCTTATACCTCCGATCGCCACGTATTCGGCGCTCGGCGTCATTCTGGTGTGGTTATCGAGTTGCTAGCAAATTGTCGTCTTCCTCGTATGTAGAGGCTTGTAGCCTAAAAATATAGAAAGGAGCTTGCGGATCCCATTGGTTCATTGTAGCGGACGGTTCGACCTATGTGTAATAATCAGTGCGTACAATAACTCCTGATTGACTTTTTTAGACATTGCTTGCTTTACCGAGAATGAACACAATAGCCATATCAACACAATACCGACAGTTGTTACGCTAAGATTATGCCAGGCAACTGCGTTGTCATTCGCGTAATGCATGAAGTTCAATTTGTGAACTCTATTACTGCTTAGGGATTCAGTTGACGGAAAGGAAGAGCAGATCCAGCTAAGTACATCTACTGGGGGTGATGCTCGCAGTACATGCATGTCCCAGTACGTGGGTCGGGTAGCTCGTTCTTAATATAAACGGATATATTATAGTCAAATAGAAAACTTTGAGGGCCTGAAAACATAAACGATTTCAAATCCTGTTAGGGTTTTGGAGGAAGACGCTGCGTAGCTAGCGCCTTTGTGTATCTTGTGCGATGCTGCACAATTCTCGGATCTATTATGCTGCCTAGCTTCTTACGGAGTATACTCCGTAGGTACGTTGCGCACTTCTACCTGCATAAAGTTATTTTTTTTTGTTCCCGACGGCTTTGGAATTGCATGTCGGATGCTATATCACGTCCTGAAGTCCGATATCAGATTATTGGTCTAGCTCCTTCTGGTTACCCCGGGTGTAAGCTGCGCTCCTTCCTTCTACCAGGCCGAGATAACGGCACATGTAAAACATGTCGCCTTAATGCATTCTGGTACTGATTAAGCCAAGATTGGAGAAGTATCGGGGGAAGACAAAGGCTTCTTGCGTCGGTTGACGAGTTACCAGGTGTCAACCTGTCGATTAACCCCGTGTCGGATTGCTCTTGTATTGTATTGTACTTCCACGCTTTCCTCATTTCTATTGGGTAAAATCCCTTTGTCCCGTTTCGGCCTGTTAGATACAGTGTCTCGGCCTTTTCGAGGCGAGCGCCAAATGTTTTTTTCTATAGAGGAGGCTCATGTAGTCTTACGTACTTTTGCTGCGATTAGAGAAAAGGGACGTCCCACTATCCATCTCGAGCAGTGTGGGAGTTGACCCCCCGGCGGATGGAAGTTTGCCCGCTAAGACCCATAACGCACCTCCCCTCTTAAGCTTCACTCTCCGATGGCCCAGATCTTCATAGAACAATGCTATGTGCCATCAGGAGAAGTGGCGTGTGCACCTCGGGTCGTTTGGCCGGGGTCACTCACGGGTTTCCCAACGTTCGGCGTGTCTCGTATCGACATATGCGAATACGCGTCATTCAGACTCACGTGATCTTCTAGTACAGTAGGCAGATCTCTTGCTCTCCTGAGCCTTCCCAAGACTCTTTTCTTTTTCAGTACCTCCGTAGCCCTAGCTACTCCCAGCTTCCACCCAGAAGTCGTGCCGCCGCATATGTAGTCTACAAACTTCTTAAGAGTTCCTCTGGGGGCATCTGAGATATTTGCTCCTCTTCCGTCTCCCTCATTAGTCCACTTGTTCCTGAGTTTGGCATTTGCTGTGGCTCGAGCCGGCTGCAGTACCTGGCACTTTAGGAGAGCGTGGGCCGAGTCATCCTCCGCTCCTTCCTAGCAATAAACACGGCTCGATGAGGGAGCTCTTCCAAATCGAAAGAAGTAGCTCTGAAAGTCCGTGTCCCGTGCAGATCTGCGTGAGGCTATAGTTTAGTTTTCTCCCCGGCCGCTCAAGTTCTCCCCCGGATAGCGCGATAGATTCTGACCACTGACATCAGCAATCTACGCCTGCATTTTCTTGGTCCGTGCCTGTTTGGCAGGATTCTTGCAATTGCATTAGCCGCCTTGGCCGTCTTAGCCGAGGATATCTTCAGCCACCCGTAAGACCCCGTAAAGCTTTTGTCCAAGCGGATCCCCAATTGCCGGGCCTCCTTGACCTGCTTTGTTTGCTGCTCTGCCAGGTATAGTTTGACGGGACCAATCTTCTTGCTTCCCGTTAGCAGTATGGCCTCACTTCTCTCCGGAGCGATAGCTAAACATTCGTCCATCCTTTTCCTCGTAGACTTTAGTGTTTTATTAGCGTTGATTCGGCAGAGGTACGTGGGTATTACTGTCTTTTTTCAGCGCTTCTACAACAATTTTCTAGTTCATCGTGTTGAAGGCGTTTTACCATTCAAAAAAATCGGAAGCACTAATTCCGTTGTCTCTTGTGATAAAGCTTCTTTGGTCTCGATTTGTTTGTTTTACTTACTTTTAATGGAAAGATTAATTACAAGGTTTCCTGATAGCAAGGGATATTTTCAATTTCTCGGTCTAGGGATGAAGACCAGGCCTTTTTTCATAGGCGAGGAAACCGTCCTTATCTAAGCATCGTGATCGAGCTAGCTTCGGACTACCTTGGTGAGAACCCGCATCTTCTACAAACAGACTACCTAAACGCTGGAGCTATGCTCAAAAGTAAAGCGGTCGCATAAAGTGCCTGTGGTTAGACTACGAAAAAAGGATGCAAAACGCAGGTAGCTCACCAACAAGGATGAGATTGCTTTGTCTCTGCTGACTGCCCGTTATTTATTGGTTGGCACTGCGGCGAGTTGGCACGCATATCAATGCGCCATCCCAACGACGTAACTTAAATATTAACCACATTACGAAGAGAACGAAGACCCAACAATGTGTTCAGAGAAATTTATACAACGTTAGTGAGAGCCGTTCGGGTCGTTGTTTTGCTTGAGCCTGGCTTCAGTTAACGCCCTGTAGCTTGTGAACGGAGTGAGCCAATCCACCGCTTGCAGAGTCTTCCAACGATATTAACGCGCAAGTTGCTTCCATCAAAAGGCAGGTTCAGGCGGAGCTCGAACAACAACTAATCAGGACGACCGCTTCCTTTTAAACGATCAGTGGCAGGGGGATCTTTTCTTGAATGAGATAGGATGTCTCGTTGCACAATCTTGCACTGTGAAGCGTGTTAAGTCCGGCGGGGGTTTAATGATTGCTTGGGGTGCAGTATCCTTGGACAGGAGGACCAAACTCTTGAAAGTCCCTCAAATCTGCGGTTGTGGATGAAAGAACAGGGTTAATTGCACAACGGTACGCTGATGAGATTATTGCACTTTACGTGGTGTCTCATGCAAGTGCTGTTGGCGACAACGTCATGTTCATGTGCGACAATGTCAGGCTGCACTTGTTTGGGGGCTCCTTGCTGCAGCAGAAGCTGCAGTGGCCAGCATGCTCGCCAGACCTAACTCCTATTGAAGATGTGTAGGATAAGCTGACGCGATGTGTTAGAGCCAGAACTCCAGCTCCAGTAACACTTCCGGAACTCTATGAATGCTGCGAGCGAAAAATGAATATCCCACAGATCATTTCGATGAGTGATTTGGATCAATGGCAAGTCGCATAGCGACCGTTATTAGGGTACGCGGAAGTAACACACATTAGTAAATTAATTCTACAAAAAAAAAATAAACCCCATATTCGTCTTACAACCAAACAACTCATTGCGATATAGCTACTTTTCGACACGTTTTACCTAAATACGAGGTGTGTTCAAAAAGTATCGCGACTTTTGAATTTTCGCGGGTTACGTATATTCGAATTTCGATTTTTTGTGGCGTTATGTTGGTACTCATGTCTCTCACTTATGCCGACAAGCTCGGCCATTTTGAATGTTCACTTAATTGTTGACAGCTGCTTTGCTTGCACGTGTTTTGGATCGTCTTCGATTTTTACCTATTCAAAAAAATTGATCAAACAACCTGTATCAAATTTTGTGTGAAAAACGAAATTAAGTGCGCGGATGCATTCTGAATGTTGACTGTGGCATACGGAGAAGCTACCTTGGACCGAAGCAACGTTTATCGGTGGTACAAAATGTTCTCAGAAGGCCGAGAAGATGTGAACGACGAAGAGCGTGCCGGACGCCCGAGCACTTCAACAACAGACGAAAAAATTAATGAAGTGGAGAAAATGGTATTGGCCAATCGTCGAATCACCGTTAGAGAAGTTGCTGAGGACCTAAACATATCGATTGGCTCGTGCCATTCGGTTTTTATCAATGATTTGGGCATGAGACGGGTCGCCGCGAAATTCGTACCAAAATTGCTCAATTGCGACCAAAAACAGCATCGCATGGACATTGCTAATGAGATGTTGGACTCTGTCCGCGACGACCCAAATTTGCTCCAGAGGGTCATAACTGGTGACGAATCGTGGGTTTATGGTTATGACGTGGAAACCAAAGCTCAATCATCTCAATGGAAGCTGCCGCACGAACCAAGACCGAAAAAAGCGCGCCAAGTTCGGTCGAATGTGAAAGTTTTGCTGACAGTTTTCTTCGATTGCAGGGGCGTGGTGCATCATGAGTTCTTGCCACAGGGTAGAACGGTCAATAAGGAATGGCGCGAAGCAATCCGCCAGAAACGCCCGGATTTGTGGAAGAACAAAAATTGGCTTTTGCACCACGATAACGCCCCTGCTCACACATCGTTGCTTGTGCGCGAGTTTTTGGCCAAAAACAACACACTAATGATGCCGCAGCCACCGTATTCCCCAGATCTGGCCCCCTGTGACTTTTTCTTGTTCCCTAAACTGAAGAGGCCCATGAAAGGACGACGTTACGCTACGCTTGACGAGATAAAGACGGCATCGAAGGAGGAGCTGAACAAGATAAAAAAAAATGGTTTTTTGAAGTGCTTCGAAGATTGGAAAAACCGTTGGCACAAGTGTATAATATCTCATGGGGATTACATTGAAGGGGACAAAATAGATATTCATGAATAAATGAATAATTTTTGAAAAAACACAAATGTCGCGATACTTTTTGAACACACCTCGTATGTATATATTAAGCAATAAAATACACTAGACCTAATGAAGTCCTCTAGTTATGTTTCAAGCTGATTTAATTGTCTTTTGAATGATGTGGGCATTTTCCAAATGGCGTTACTATTATGAGTACAAATTATGCCTAACGTCAAATGCGATGGGTGATACAATTTATTTGTCCTGAAGTATAAATATATGTATATCCCCTTCTGATGATTTAGTTTGCTGTAATTTTGATGATTGGACGTTTTCTGACAGCCTTACAGAGCCTTCACGTCTGACATTGCACTCTCCACAATATTTACATACGCACTTGTCAATTTCATAACAATTTTCTTTCTCGCACATGAACTGGTGGTAACCATGGCATGTTGTTCGGCATATTATAGATCTGTTATTCTGGGATGACAGTTTCCATTTATTACTGCAAAAAACAGGCTTCTCGACGTAGAACGCCATTACAACTGCCATGTTGTGATTTTTTTCTAAATTCCTTGTAGGCTTCTAAGGTTTGTGTACTAAACGGTATTTTTTTCCAGTCTTAAATCATCTACTAGTGTGCGTTCCTGGCATAGTTCTAGCACAAGCGTCGCCGATGCGTTCTTTGGCGAGCTCAACGTGCGCTTTACTAAGTAAGATTTTATCATGGCTATGTTTTTAAAGTCTGTCATTGTAAAATAAGAGTTAATTGCGTGACGTTTCTTACTATAGGCACAACTTTTATTCTAAAGATGAACTGAGTGTGTTTTGAAGTGCAACTGCTGTGCGGAAGCCTAGCTTGGGCAATTATTGTAGGCTTCCGGAGGCACTTTTGAAGAATGGCTCTGATTTCCAGTTACATTAGGGAAACATCCGGTTTGCTTCCCCTAGCACCCCAAGAGTGTGTGTGGCGGCGTGGTCTAGGGGACTAGTGCGCTAGTCATGGTTGTCATCTACCGGGGTGTCGCCAGTTCGATCCCTGTTGTTGATCGAATTTTCTTTGAGCGATGCGTATTGAGAATAGATGATAAACCATACCGCTGAGAGTCAGCGCCCAAGCTGCCACAAGGACAGGTTGGGGAAACCTTAGATATCTCAATATGTCCGGCCCTCGGTGAGTTCTCAAAATGTACCTCACGGTGAGTTCCAATAGGCGACGGAGGACGGTCTAGAATTAAAACAAAATTTCCTTTAAAATGTTGTTAATTCTAGCTAGCACTCTAAGAGTATTTTGCCCGGTTGAAGTGCCCAAAATTGGACTGCCACCAGCTCTCAAATAACTTTCATTGTATCGTCTTCAGATAAGCGCCGCACCTCACTAGAGCCTTGAGTAGTTATATATTACATTATGTACTCCTGTACCACACGATCCGTTTTGTGGTTTTAAAAGCGCGCTAGGCTAGGTGCTTCGTGTCCATCGAAATCAACCAGTTCCGTCGCTGTGTCTAGCATATTCGCTTCACGGAAAAGAAGTTGCACGACTTTGCTCTGAGTATGTCCATCACTTCGAGGATGTCTCTTGGCCGCCGATACTCTCTCACAAAGTAACGTAAATTACTTTGGGCTTAACGTTCGACTATGGGAATCACAGGAACGAAGTATGCACGTATGTATCTATTTTATTATCCGCCTCCTTCCTCGTAGTCAGGTACTAACATCTTCCGCACCTTTCTCTCTCTCTCTCTCTATATATATATATATATATATATATATATATATGCACGGGACACAACGGAATACAGATTCGATTGAAGTAACAACCATTTATTACTGCCAATCCCCGTCGGTCTTTGGCCGGACGGGGCGCATTGATTTATGTTTTTTTTACATCACTACTATCCATTACAGACTAACTAAGTAACTAACAGTCCTAGTAATCTAAAATTTCGACAAATCCACACGGCACACGGCTCATCTGCACATCCAACAGCCTAACATATATAGTTATATATAAATTTAACACGTCTATCCATTGTCGCCGTCCCCTCAGGGGCGCTAGCTGTGACGAAAGAGCTGGCTATCTTAGCGAAGGCGAGATGTTACTCTGCTTGTCGAAAATGGTATTGTATTTAATTTCTGTGTCATTTTGCGAATCTTTGTCTCCTAGATGCCTTTCGACTCTCTGCTCCTGCACCGATTTGTTCGCTGGCAGAATCTCACGTTTTCTCAACCAGCCCTCCATATTATAGCCTGCACATACAGAAACAAAATACACACAATTATATATATATATATATATATCGTGATTACGGTGTTTGTTAGTCCCAAGATATACGTATATATATATATATATATATATATATATATATATATATATATATATATACAGGTAGTTCAATAAGTTCTTAGAATGAGCTTTTTAGAATTCGAATTTTGGCACGCTTTCACCGCTAATAGGAACTGCAACTTTTCGACTGCTAGCACTCAATATATTATGGTGATTGGCCGTTGCGATTTCGTTTGATAGCTTTTCCCGTGCAACGTATCGGCGTGATTTTTAAAAATGGAGAAAAAAGAGTTTCGAGTGGTTATCAAGCATTTTTATTTCAAAGGTTGGAATGCGACCCAAGTAAAAATTGAGTTAGACGAGACGTACAGTGACTCTGCGCCATGTTTTGCCACTGTTTCCAACTGGATTAAAGTGTTAAAAAGAGGTCGCAGGAGCACCGAGGATGAACTACGTCCAGGAGGCCAAAAAACGGCAACTGATGAGGAAAACGTAGAGAAAGTGCGAAAAATTCTTGGCACAGATAAGCGAATGAACATTAAGGAAATAGCGGAGGCATTAGGGATTAGTTTAGGCAGTGTGCATTTTATCCTACACGAAAACTTGAAGATGAAAGAGCTTAGAGCAAAATGGCTGCCGCATTTGCTCAACCAAGGCCAAAAAGACGCGCCTGTTTTGGCTTTACAGCGAAATTTGGCCAAGATGTCGAACAATCTGTCGGATTTTTGTTGCAGATTCATGACCGTCGATGAAAGCCGGGTTCATCACTACACTCCCGAGACCCAAGAAGCATCTTGCCAATGGTGTGCACCTGATGAAGGACCTCCGAAGAGGGTGCGGACAACGGCATTGACCGGAAAGGTGATGGCTACAGTTTTTTAAGACCAACGTAGAATAATGCTGGTCGACTACCTTGAGAGCTGTAAAACGATCACAGGAGAATATTATGCAAGACTGTTGGACTGCCGTTAGCAAGAACTCATCGTGAAACGGCCCGCTTTGCAGAAGAAGGTTGTCCCGTTTCACCAGGGCAATGCTCCTGCACACAAGTCCCGGCAAGCATCGGCAAAACTGGCCCAACTGAGGTTCGAACTTATTGAACAACCCTCCTATTCTCCAGACCTGGCCCCCTCTGATTATTTCCTCTTCGGACATTTGAAGAATAGTCTCGGTGGAAAGCGTTTTTCCAGCAATGAAGAGGTTAAGGCTGCTGTCAATGCCTATTTTCAGTCTAACGACGCGGAATTCTACTCAAGAGGTATGAAAGTTCTGAAATCTCGGTGGGAAAAGTATTGAGCTTCTCGGGGAGTATATCGAATGAGAAAAATTTAAAAACATGATTTGGAAAATTCTCGGTTTTCATTCTAAGAACTTATTGAACTACCTGTATATATATATATATATATATATATATATATATATATATATATATATATATATATATATTGATTTCACAATCTAGCGTTCTGTCCGCTTAAAAACAAGCGCAAATGCATGCGATAATTGAGAAAAAGTGCACGTACCAATAATACCGGCGACGAGGGCTACTGGAAATGTGATGTAGGGCGCATAGGTTCGCACCGCAACCCACAGAGGCCACATCGCGATAACTTTACTTGGGCACCTCACTTGTCAGACTAACTCTAATAGTCGCCGTACACAATATCAGATCGCGCCAAATGATGTCGGGGTTAAGGCTTATGTCGCTGTTGTTTGCTGAGAATACTCGAAATAAGAATGAGTCTTGCAGATTCTGCAGCTGTCACTGTCGACTACTCGTTGCAGCATGATGTTGTCGAATATATCTGTAAGGTCAACCGAACAACCTCTTCTTTAGATCAATGAATCGTCCCTGCATACCTGTACATTCGCGAAACACCAGTCGCGTCACATCGACTCAAGGGGTATATATTTATGTATGTATATATATATATATATATATATATATATATATATATATATATATATATATATTTATATATATATGAGGCAGATCACCGTTAAGAATTGATTATATATATATATATATATATATATATATATATAATGTATTCACACTACGCATAGCGATGTGGACGGGAGACGTCTTCATGCATGTGCTAACATATAAATATATATACACACAAATTGCATACGTTAATTCATTTGATTCACTGTAATAGTTAGTGGCTTTCATGTGTAAAAACGATGTAACTTGGCAACAGTAGCCAAAGCAGTAAAACAATGATTATATATATATATATATATATATATATATATACAATAGTTGAAATCACTAAATCGTGATGCACCTAGGATGGTAAATGTTAAGATATCTAGGGTTTCTCCAACAGTCTTTTTGGCAGCATGGCCACTGACTCCTAGCTGTAAGGTCTATGATCTATTCTCAATGAGCCCATCGCCAAGGACCAAAGGCCCACACTGACCTCGCGGAGGGTGGTGCTTATATCTAATATACAATTAAAGATGCCTTTACTTGTGTGTGCTGAGTATCGACCACGTACACGTTTGCTATATATTGTATATATAAAATTTACTAAAAATGCTATATATATATAAAACTATGGCTTGCACACTAACTAACTTCTCACACAACTGTTGATGGGACGGCAAGAGGTTACTCAGCCATTTGTGGCAAAATTCACAACTCTGCCACCTTTCGCGAGGGTAAGAAGATGTGACAACATAGAACGTAGCGCACACTAAACCCGTCGAGTAGCGTTCGTGCTATTGGCATGAGGAACATGCGTGCCTGTTTTCGAACCCGGTCGCGGACTAGGTTAGATTCGTCGTAGCAAATTAAAGTAAACAACAAGAGGCCCTGTCGACTGGTTTGAATTTTTCGCGCCACCATCACTACCTCATCTTCTTATCTCATCTCATCTCAGCCCGCAGCTCGCGGTCTGACGACAAAGCTTTTCCCCTGCGTCGAGTTAGCTGATCTTTTGACGACGGCGATGACAACAACAAAAAAAACCTACTTTCAAATTAAATTAAATCACATGCTAAATCAATCTCACAAAACATCATGGTTGTCGTGTTTCTCCGGAACGTCAGACAGTATCGACAGGCCTCGGCAGGCTGTAGTGATTTCTGTCTAGCTAGTTAGCAGACTAGATAGCTCGTGTGTATGTTATTCAGGGTCGATATAGCTTTGCACTTTTGACGGCAACTGGGACAATAACGCTGGTTCGGTCAAAGCGTACAGCAACCAGTATATATATATATATATATATATATATATATATAAACTACACGGAAAATTTAACTGCTTATAAGTATATATATGCTTATAAACAAATAGTTAAATGGTCCGTGTGGTGACAAGCGCGAATATGCGTACACACTCAACAGAGTAAAGCGAAAATCAATCGATTTTGAGTCATGCGACATATATCATGATAGAGTATCTTCGGTTGATTTCAGACATGGTTTATTCACGGAATGCGTGTATTTCACGTTGCGCTAGTTTTTGACAAACATAAGTAGTGTAAGAATCGTAAGTAAAAACATACACACACAGCTTACAACGCCAGACGCCACGACCACAGCAGTATACATGAAATGTCATAGAACTAGCGTGACAGTGAGATCTAAAATCGTGACGACGGTTGGTATGCATTTCGAAACAATGGATAGCTCTAACGGCTGGTATTTCGTTATTAATCATGGATAGCACCACATCATCACTTTGCAGCGCATCATCAGAGGCTTCCCAGTCGATCTGAGCGGTCACGTTCGAATTTGCCACAAAGTCGTATGGAGCGTATGGATTTTAAAAGCCGTCGGGTAGCAATTTATCTGTATTTGGAACATCGTGCACAGCCTATCAACAGGGAGGACAGGCAGTGAGTAACATACAAATCACAAACTGAGTCTTGACATCATCTGGAGAAAACATTGCTCGCAGCGCATCGTTCTGCGGCTGACGATCCCAGCCGCTCTACGGATACTATCACATCATATCACCCCGACTTAGAATACGGTAACATAGGTACATAAATACGGTAACACAGTAACAAAGTGCCGGCGGAAACGGTGTCTTGCAAACATGGATCAAGTTCTCAATGGGCCGTAGTCGGATCACCGTCATGTGATGCTGCGTAGAGATCACTGCATAGCACTTCGATCGGTAGGAAGTTATTTGAGAAGAAGGCCTGCCATTTCGTATTCTCAAGATCAATGCACGATCGAGACATTTATTCATTTTAGTGTTGACAACTCAAGCAAAGCTAATGATACAATATTGACAACTATTTTCAGTGATCTGCGTGCTGAGGCCAGTGATCTGCGTAGATCTACATCAACGTTCAGGTGATTAACGCTGATTAATAAAGTGGTATTGTCGGTAACGCTCTACCGAGGGTTTCCATCTGAACCTTTTAAACAATTCAAAACACAACAACAACAACAACAACAACAAACACAATTCAGAGGCACTAGAGGGTAATGCCGCGGAATCCCTGCGTCTAGAGCACGTCTTTTTAACAACAAACGTCTAAAGCTGATAAGTGTCACTACGAATTTAATCGAAACAGTCATTCTAGCGGGGACTGCTCTGCGACTGCGAGTACGGCTACGTATGTGTGCAGGCAGCTTTGCTATCTGCAGAGTTTATCTTCTTATGCCAGCGGTACATTCTGAAAAAAAAATTCGTAAACGACAGAGTCATGAGGAGAAATAAAACGTTGTTCTTAGCGAAACTTCAGAACTTAGACCATCAACAAGGGCGAGTGACCCTTCATGCAGACCTGGCATGTGAGATGTCTTTAAAGACCTCAAGTGCCAAGTTGACATGTGTGGCATTGTACATATACTAGTTATCCGCGAAGCCTAACTGACACGGTCAAAAAGAGACTATAATTAGCCCTGTTGTGGATCCCCCGGGACACTGTATCCCCGTTTGTCGAACCAGCGGAAACGGCGTTATTCGCAATAGGCATTGGCAGGGGCGCGATGCGTAAAAGCAAGGACCACTTCCAACGACCCTTGATCTCCGGGGCACCGGGAAGTTCCACACCAACCTGTTGAACGAGCCGACGTTCTATTATGCAATGTTGCTGACAAAATGAGTCAAATGTAGATAATTACACACCGGTAGCTCAACCATCAATCGCATGTATTATCTTTGAGAAACTGCTAGTGGGCCATAGTTTTAATTAAAAGGCTTGTTGGATGAGAATCAACATGGTTTTACTAAAGGCAAATCCACGGCAACTCAACTCGTCGAAACGACTCAAGCTTGGGCCATTATAATAAATAATAGGCTAGGCTTGGATTGTGTATATTTTGATTTCTCTAAAGCATTTGATAGAGTAAACCATGTAAAACTAATACCGAAATGTAGGTGCTTAACTGATGATACTCGCTCTTTGTCATGAATTGTTAGTTATCTTACCTATAGAGAGCTCTGCGTTCGCGTAAACAATAGCTTTAGTGAGTCAGATGTGTGCCCCTCTGGCGTTCCTCAGGGATCGAGCCTCGGTCCACTTTTATTTTGCATATTTATTTTAGATCTTAAAAACGTTATCCCCGATTCGATAACCTATACGCTTTATGCTGATAATATAAACCTATACGGATCTTCTATCACTGCTAACGGAAGACAAATACTACAGAGTGCCATTGAGGCAGTTTCTAAATTGTGTGTGGATAAAAAAATGCTTACATCAGTGCCGAAATGTGCAGTATTGTGTTTTATAACTAGAGGCTGCATGGGGGGCCATCCTTATGTTAAATAGAATTATGGACCTCGGGGTTACGGTGTCACCGAAACTGGATTTGAACTCTCATATCACACAAGTTATCCGACAAACTAGTCTTATATCTAATACAATATTTTGCTGCGCTGTCTTATAATTAATGATTATAATTTTTACATACGGCTTTATAATAGTTTAGTTGTTCCTAAGTTTATGTAATGTTGAGAGGTTTGGTGGCCTTACTTAGACAAACACTTTGAAGCAATGGAAAGTGTAGAAAGGAGATTAATTTGTCGTGTTTCATTAAGGTGTAACATTGCCTGAAATTCGATTGTAATATTTGGAAACTGCAGTCCAGAGCGGATTATCGCATGTACACTCGTTTTATAAAATTATCAAATTTATCAAACTATTTTAGCATTCGTGTAAACATTCGGTAGAAGCGGTAACACAATCTCATCAAAACAAATTGCCAAGACAGATCGCATAAATGACATGTTTTCATGGCGCATGGCTAGGACACTGAGAACTCAAAATTCTAGCGGCGTAAATGTCGGCAAACAAGTAAATTAATTGACTGTTGTATGAATCTAGGTAACGGTTCGTAAACTGTAAATATTGTAAACACATTTTTGTTTGACAAAATAAAGGTGCGTTTGAATTGAATTGCTGACGGCGGATTTTTTTAATAGTCTAGCACTACTTCAATATAGAATAATTTGAAGCGAACTAAGCCCTTCATATCGCTAAATGCTCGGTACGGCCTCTGTGATCTCTAAACTCAATTCTGGTCTAATACATATATATATATATATAGGGCTACAAAAAAGTTTTTTGGTTTTGTCCGTAGAGAATCATTAAAAAAACCGAAACAACTTTTTTTGTAGACCCAATATATATACGAGGTGTGTTCAAAACGTATCGCGACTTTTGAATTTTCATGGGGTTACGTATATTCGAATTTCGATTTTTTGTGGCGTTATGTTGGTACTCATGTCTCTCACTTATGCCGACAAGCTCGGCCATTTTGAATGTTCACTTAATTGTTGACAGCTGCTTTGCTTGCACGTGTTTTGGATCGTCTTCGATTTTTACCTATTCAAAAAAATGGATCAAAGAACCTGTATCAAATTTTGTGTGAAAAACGAAATTAAGTGCGCGGATGCATTCCGAATGTTGACTGTGGCATACGGAGAAGCTACCTTGGACCGAAGCAACGTTTATCGGTGGTACAAAATGTTCTGAGAAGGCCGAGAAGATGTGAACGACGAAGAGCGTGCCGGACGCCCGAGCACTTCAACAACAGACGAAAAAATTAATGATTAACGATTGCAGGGGCGTGGTGCATCATGAGTTCTTGCCACAGGGTAGAACGGTCAATAAGAAATATTACCTGCAAGTTATGCGCAATTTGCGCGAAGCAATCCGCCAGAAACGCCCGGATTTGTGGAAGAACAAAAATTGGCTTTTGCACCACGATAACGCCCCTGCTCACACATCGTTGCTTGTGCGCGAGTTTTTGGCCAAAAACAACACACTAATGATACCGCAGCCACCGTATTCCCCAGATCTGGCCCCCTGTGACTTTTTCTTGTTCCCTAAACTGAAGAGGCCCATGAAAGGACGACGTTACGCTACGCTTGACGAGATAAAGACGGCATCGAAGGAGGAGCTGAACAAGGTTAAAAAAAATGGTTTTTTGAAGTGCTTCGAAGATTGGAAAAACCGTTGGCACAAGTGTATAATATCTCATGGGGATTACTTTGAAGGGGACAAAATAGATATTCATGAATAAATGAATAATTTTTGAAAACACACAAAAGTCGCGATACGTTTTGAACACACTATGTATATATACTCTCGGCTAATAATTCGAGACGACGCGGTATGTCTACGGAGCGAATTGTTTTTCGAACCGAATAGTCCACATTGTTGCTGCTTTATGACTGCCATTTCTCGGGGCCGTCTATAAGCTGATTTCTACGTTCCATATTCATCCTGCATCTTTCTCGAGATTCTCTTCTTGAGTTATATCCTAAGCGTTTGAATTTCAATCATCTGATCACTTGCAGGACGTTTCATTTTACGCATTTCATCGTTCTTGACGACGCATCTACAAACCTCGCTCCAAGAACACAATTTGCAAGCAGGCAAATGAAGTTTTGATATTATCCTCTAGAAGTTGTAGAGTTCTAAAAGCAGAAGAATTACTTATTCGGAGAGCACCCAGGCTTGGAATTTTTCAGTTGGCGCCAGGATGATAATGTGTTCTTACTGAACAAGTTTCAAGTAACCCGGCAAAAATTGTTTCGGTTTCAGCAGCCTTTGTTGCCGACTGTGTGTCACTCTGTTTGCCTTTGTCATTAAATTTATTTCTTGTTTTATATATATATATATATATATATGCATATAGTGCGAACTGATAATACGGCCATGTTAACATCACCTAACAAGCAATCACGTTCAAGAAGTGGGCAAGTTTCATTGAGTCTATTTAGATTGGGCGGAGGTCCATTGGTTAAGATCTATTAGATAAGGTGAGCTTTGATTCCGGTCCGCCTTTATTTTGTTAGTTTAACGGGTCTCACTTTTCTGTAGCAGATCGTCTTTCAACGTTACAAGCTATTTTTCCTACTCATACTAAATTCTCATCGCACTTTTCATTATGATTCCCTCTGTAACAAGCTGACGTTTCGGTACAGATTAGCTTTAATTAATTAAACTGCACAAAATTGCCCAACTGCTAAAAACTCGGACCACAAAGTTCGACCGCGTCATGGGACGATGCTACCGATATAAGTCTAGTGAGCGCGGCTGTTTGGCACCTTGTTTGGCCGAATGCCGATTATTGCAAGGCAGCCAGAAATACACAAGTGTGCAACGGCCACGGTACTTACCTTGCGGGTTTAGTCACGTTTTGGTGCTAATGGGATGTTACTAGTGCCACAGATTTCGTCGCCGAGGTTAATATAGCGTAGCGACAACGGGCGATCGAAGCAAGCGTTGGCAAAACTGCCACTATTCATTTGAGCATATGTGCGACGCAGTTTTCTAGGCAGGTTATGACAATGTCACCCGGTAGTGTTTAAAGCTACCGGTAAAGGTGCATGCGTTATTACGGCTTCCGTGAATCGAATACAAACGGCCATATGTGCGCACAGGCTTGAGCACACTCGGACCCACACACACACGAGAGGCGGCGCTGTCCTATTTGAAAATAATGTAGATTTTACTCCTGTCCGTCCGTCAACGGGCAGACAGCACTAGGCGTCATTGTCGCCGATACGTTTGTTTTCGAGCGCGATATCAAGATGGAGTCGCGTGCCCAGCCAGCCACGATGAGTCAATGCATTCAACTGATCCGTCGTTGAGCCGACAAACGTATATGGGGAACGTGACGCTGACATCCATGTCTATCAGGTCACGACCCGCGCTCTCGTGCTAATCGGGCCATTCGCTTAGGTCATCTACGGTGGCGTGCATGGCGTACTCGTTCGAATATTGCTTGACCCCGGGCGTGCACTTACGTTTTTGTTGACCCGTTTCGTTGAAAGGGCTGCGGCGGGAATTGCTCCCCTTAACAGAACTGAGATACAGACCCTGGATGACTGACCTAATTCACATGCCACAATATCACACCGGTATTGCACACGTCTCACGGCCAGAACTCACGGCGATTCAGTACAGATTGATGTATTCGCCTAAGTTCATCGGCATTAGCTCTCAATCCTATGACTATCCATCGTCCGCTCGTGAAACTCTCAAGAAGTTTAAGAAGTTACGCACCTGCGATACGCACCTTGTGGCTAATTGTTGGCCCACCGAAGACGTTCTTGACTTCCCACCGGCTGTGCTTATTGGGATTGATCAAGACTTGATGATGAGCTTGCCTACGCCAATAGAACAACTTACTGGTGGCAGCTCAGGGTGCCCGCCTGAGGTTCATCGTAAGAGCTTCTGTCTTTGCATCTTTCGCCCGGGCTCGATTTTTTCACGGGCAGTGTACTGAAGGACTACATATAAGTAGTTAGTACACTGGGGACCTCGAGGTCACGGTCCAAGCCAGGATTGCCGGCTTACTGGACTGACACACCAACAAGGTCATTCTAGTTTTTTGAGTGGTTCTTGCTTAAATCTCGCCTAGATAAGCAAAATCACAATTTTTTAAATAATTTTCTACTTGCCTGAGTAGAACTGGCGGTTATTATGGCGGTGCGTTAGGAGAACCGTCAGTTTAGCAAAGATGTAGTTGTCCAGCGCACACTGTTTATGGCTGCGCAAATAGGAAATGGTCCATGACCATGATCGCCGCACCCGGGGTCAGGGTTTGAGTTTGTATACCCAATGTAAAGACTGGCTTAGCCGCCTGGGAGGCGAGCCAACAAAGCACACGATGCAGGTCAGAACAGTCACGAGGGCTTCGTCTGAGGGAATTGCAGTGTCCACTACCCCCACAACCAGACGGCGACCGTTTTAGGTTCGCCTGTCTTTCGGTCAAACAACAGGTCCTCTCCTTGCTTCACGACAACGACAACTGACTCATTTATTCTCAACATTTCCTTATATATCACAGATTGCCCGCGCACCCAGTGGCTCCCCGCGTCTTCGCTACTAGGGTGGCGACATCTTCTATTTGGCGCCATGTCTTTAGCTTGCTTCGGCGGCAATGGCAGAAGAAAAGCGACAGCTAAAACTATGTCGTGCTTGGCGAGTGGGTCAGAATACGGGGACTGGTGAACACTACAACTGGCGCAGTCGACAGGATAAAAAGAAAGAACAAACCAGTGCAGCATTGGCCAGAGGTCTGCCACCCCACCTCCGTTCCTGCCATCCACGGGCCGGCCAACAACACCGTGGAGGGATTGGCACCAAGATACTCCGGTCGACGTGGCGAAGCTAGCCGAAGAAGTGTGCAATACTACTACACTGCCTCGGCAGGGCAAAAACACGGAGCGAGTGGATGCCACGAGTGCGGGGCAGTCGAACAGACCCCGACGGCCGCAATACACGTAGAGAGGTGCGTCACGAAAGTCAGGTGGATCGCAGGACGGCACGAGTAAGTGAACAAGGTGCGGCCAGCGGGAAGGCCGGCGGCAAAGCGGGTGGATGCCAGGTGTGCGAATAGAAAAGGTACGCGTAAGGGGCAATCAAACAGGCCCTGACCGCCGCGCTGCACGAGGAGAGGTGCATGACGAAAGGCAGGTGTATCGCAAGACGACACGAATAGGTAATTGAGGCGCTGGAAGGCCGAAGGCACGAAGTGGACCGAGGTCGGCGGCAGGGCGAGAACACGGAGCGGGTGAATGCCAGGTGTGCGGATGGCGAAATGCCACGAATACGGAGCAGCAATGTGCCCGGCAAAACGAGTGAGATGCCGAAAATGCGGTAAGTTTGGCCACTTCGGCCAAAAGTGTACGAACTCGGCAGAATGTGCAGGCAATTGGCGGGGAGAAGCAGTAGTACGCTGAAGGCGGCGGAGGATGCACATCAGTGGATGGTGAAGACGAAGCATCGAGCGCGGTTCTGTGGCCGATGAGGAGGAAACTGGATGCACGTCTCCGGCGGGGCAACACCTAACAAAACGATGATGATGAGCGAGCACGGGTAGACGAAGAACAGAACAAACAGAAGGAGTGTGCAGACAGAAGAGGAACAGCAGTCGAAACTAATTTCGTGCCCGGCGACTGGGTCAGAATACGGAAACCAGCTGCTGCCAAGGCGGCTATGCTGCCGCAAGGACTGTTTGGGAAACCCTAAATATCTCAACATGTCCGGCCCTCGATGCATTGAAGATATACCACACGGTAAGTTCCAAGCCCGTAGGGGACGGAGGATGGTCTATAATTAAAAACAGCCTCCTTAAAAAAGTTTAAATTCTAGCTGTTGCCAAGGGAGATAAGTAGTATTACCGACGAGAGCAAAAACACAAGTCAGTCAGGACATGCACGAGTTGGAAGATGGCAGGAGATGGCACAGGAACCAGAGAGGACATTACGTGAACAAGACGACAGCGCACCGTGTGAAGAACGCCTACGGCGGATGAGAGGCGTACCGAGCCATCTACGGGAGTTCGTGAATAAAGATGGGGTCGAATTCAAGACACGCCTCTGAAATTGGGGAGAGTGTAGGATAGAAGCGGCCGTTAAGCAGCGCGGGCAAAGACAACATCGGTTGGTGGGAATGGCGAAGCAAGCTAAAGACATTGCGCCAAATAGAAGATGCCGCTACTCCAGGAAAGACGCTGGAAGTCACTGGATGCGCGGGAAATCTATGATATACAAGGAGGCATGAGAAGAACTTAGTCAGTTGTCGTTGGTGCGCAGCAAGAAAAGGACCTTTGCTGTTGCGAGTGACGGTCGCCGTCTAGTCGTGGGGGTGGCGGACTCTACAACAATCTCTATCGGATAATCAAAGTTCCCAGTTTGCAATGGACTGACAATTGACAGTCCGGACCACAACACGATCTGGGGATCTAGTCTGCCCGCCCTGGGTTCTATAGAGAAGTCCTCTACCAGAGCCTGCCAATACCCCATTTAAGATTCTAGTCCCTTTTAATCTCTACAAACCTGGACAATCTGGCACCAGGTGAAATTATGTAGTCTGCATTAAACTGTATAAAGATTATAACCGTACTAACCTTTGATGGCTTTGAGGCGTTGTGAACCTCTGAACAAATGTAAACCACTCATGTTTGTACCGGCATATTATCGCGATAACAAGGCTTCAAGAACTCACCTCATCAAGGGTCCGACGACCTTGTGCTGGGTGAGACCTGGTTTGATGAGCCTGACGGCCCCATTGTATAACATACAAGGCTACACCAGTGTGTCTATTGCAGCGCTGGTGGAAATAAAGACGGTATCTTAATATATGCGCACTCTGCATTCGATGTGGTAAAATCGACAACACGATCGAGTGATGACGGGAGTTTGCAGGCTATTCGGTTAAAAATTCGCCGCCTTAGTTTTCATGACTATGCCGTCAGGGTGTACTCCAATGGGGTTCGGCCAGCCCGCACTCTAATGGTTTTCCTAAACGGTCTTGTGCCAACGATTGCGGATCTGCCCTGTGTCCTTCTGGGTGACACAAACATTGATATTTTGGGTGTGAGTGCTGAATCCTGCTCTAGACTTGCTAGCAAGGGCACTGAGCCGGTCATCAATATCATCACTCGCCCTAATTTACGATCCGATGCAGTGGCACCAGGTTAGTGCATACATGTCGCATATGCCAATTGTGAGCAATAAGTCCGTGTCCTTCCGTGCGTCGTTGACACGGTCTTTTCCGACCATTACCCAGTAATAATCGCGCTGACGGGTGATAAGGTATCTTTATCGTCGCTGACGGCGAAATCACGTTCGATTGCTGCGAGTCGTTACAGGAGATTCAATGAAAACAGCCAACAGCTAACGAATCCCAACAAGGCTTTCGAGTCATACTGTAGTAAGTTTGACTCCTATATAGCAATTGCTTCCCATTGCAACAGCGAAGGGCTTCGGGCAAGGTAAACCGCTAACTATGGTTCTCTAAAAATTCGATTTGTATGAGGTAGTATACTTTCCATTGCGCTCGCCGTCAATGGATTAGGAGTCCACGGATGCTCAAGATATTGCAGGTGTTCTACAAGGTAAAACTGAAAATGGCTATACAGCAAACTACGAAAAGCAGTTTGGCGCTGCACGTGACCGCCCCGCCAAGCTCTGGGGTTTCCTTAATGAAATCTGCGGCCCGAAGAGAGGGAGCTGGAGGAGGTCCTGGAGATAGTGCACGCACTGAATGATTTATTTGATCTATCATTACAGAAACGACATGCTTGCTCAAAAGCCAATTTTCTCTCGAACCAATGGATATATGAGCCCAACGCATTTTATTTAGTGCTATCACAGTTCAGTCCTGATATACTTGGTGAATTTCGTCTTCAGCCAATAAGCTAAAGCTAGCAAGTCTAAAGCTTGTTAAACAACAGCTGCAGAGTAAGTTAAGCGATTTAAACTTCTTCTCTAAGAAGTCTCTGAGGAACGATTAACTGAGTTGGCATTGGGCATATCTGGGGGGAGATCATTAAAGCTGCAAAGGATGGAAATATGTGCCTTGGTGCATTTCTTGGCGTGACCAAAGCGTTGGACTGCCCCGACCACTCTATATTTCTTAAGATGCTCCATCAACTAGGCTACGCACCAAGAGTCACATCTTGGTTTTAATCGCAGCGTAGTGGATGAAAGCAATTTGTGGCAGTGGGAGCTTTAAGTTCCACGACAGGAATTGTATCCACTGGCACGGCCCAGGAATCGGTTCTTGGACCTTTTATCCTCATCACCTACATGAATTTCGTCCTGCAGGGTAGATACGTAGATTTCCGTCCAATCGTCTATGCAGACGACACCACTCTTTTGTTCCGTGTCTTACCCTGTCAATTATCCAATAATATGCATAATCTTCAGCACGTTGAAATCGCTAATTAGAAGGCCATATATTTATTTTAAAAATTTGGTTTTATTGGTAACTCGACACTTATTTTTTATTACACCCCACAACGGGCGTCGAAACAGAAGGTCAAAACGGTATTATCTCCTACCAAGTACGCGGCTCTGCTATCTCTCTCAGCTCAGAGGCTAAATGCCTTGGTCATTATGCTACATGAGCATATGAAATGGGGCAACCAAGTGGGGCCAGGTGTCAAGGTAAGCTGCGCCGTGATGCCCTCACTCGTGAGTTTGAGGAGAGCCAAGGCTTCGGTGGACCTTCTAGTACGTGTCTGCAAAGTGCTTATGGAGCAAATTCTAACCCACTTACAGGTTACTATATAGGGCGCCACGTATTCAGTGACCTTAGACAAGTTCAGGGTCCCATCGAGGACGCATACCGCCGTCAGCCTCGTACAAAGGTGATGTAAGGTAAAGTTCGTGCTGCCTCTTCTATTGTACGTATGAAGGGTAGTTGGCTTGGCCAAGTCACGCGCAACGCCGTGACCGTGTGCACTGTAAGGAGGGCGAGCCCGCAATGGCGACTCTCTTACCGTCTTCGGAGACAAGCTCAGGGTCGTTCAGCGTGACGCGATGAGAGCCATCATTTTTCTTCCTCGTCGCGCGGACTCACCCGTGGTACTCGGGCTCGTGGGTCGGGCTCTTCAGGCTTAATCAGCTGACACGTTTAAAGCTAGCGGTGCTAGCCTATAAGGTGGAAAAACAATGGAATTTCTTCAGATTGTGCTTTCGATTTGGCCCTAAGCCCAGTCGCTGTAGGGTGCTAGGTTTCACACTCATCCCTATCCGGCACTTCCTGGCCTATTATTTGGAAGTAGCTACCATCGGCGCTTCGAAATGCAGGCCCTGACCGTTGTTCCTAAACGACATATTCTCTCGCAGCTGAAGAACGAACAAACACGTGACTCGTAGCGAAATGTTTTAAACTTATATTCTTATATATGTGTTACGCTTGTATTGGGTTAATTATAAGGTTTTAAACTCTTTGGTAACTATTCTCAAATGTATTGTTTTATTACACGCTGTTGATTTGCATATTATACTTTTACGTGTGTATATTTTGAACGAAACGAGTAACAGATTGCCAATTTGTTGAGCACGTCAAAAAAAAACTGATTTATTGACCCCTAATGCGGCCTCACACTATGGCCCACATCTGCAGTTAAGATCTTCTGCAGTGGTGCCCGTGTGAGCGTACCGCATTTTCCAACTACCTTTTTACCAAAAAATAAGTCACACGCGTTTATTAGGATATTAGTTTGTGCGGGAGCCGCACACCACTCCACCTACATAACCATCTCCTCAAAGTTGTAGTACAGCGTTTCGGTTTGATGTACTAGCTGAATTTATTGAACTCGTAAGTGATATTTTACATTTGCCAATGTTGTAGTATTGTCCACATGTACCTGTACTGTAATGAAAAACGACTAGATCGGATTTTGTCTTTAAGGCTAAAATAATCCGGCACAGAAATACGTAGATCGAACATATTATACTGAGATTCTAGGCCTGTAGGCAGTACAACAAATAACTTTAAATGGAACTAATCTTCTGTGGCCAAAATACGGTAGGAAGGTGGGCATTGATACTAAAGTACAGGGAACTACGTGCCCGTTTGGGAGCCCCAAAGGGAGCCCAAATCTCACTGGGAAAGACTGAATAAAATGTATGGACACGCATACAAAATGGTGTACATAAGCGAGTTAGCGGTTTGAAGTATATTTTGCAGTGAGCTCAGTAATTTGCGCTCACCTAGGCAGGCTTAATTGCATAAATAAGAAAAAATAAACACAACACTCATCCGTGTTCAATGGTGCTTGTGTCAATGGTCGCGGGTCTACCATCACACGAGGTTACTCCCCTTATTATTAAAAGGGTGCTAGAGGAGGTTCTTGGAAAGGCCCTATAGAAGTCTTGATAACGAGCTGTTGCTAGCCTTCCGTTGTCACAGCGTGTGAGCTCAGATTTTAATGACGGTTTTTTTGATGTGCTATTGAACAACTATAGGAGCAAACTAATGCGTATCGCAAAAAGGTAAGTCATCAATAATATGGTTGCCTAGCGTATAGCCAGAGGATTGCACAAAAATGCGGCTTTGTCCAGCCACCTCCCACCATTTTATTGTAAACAAGGGTGCTCTATATTCTATTATATTCTTCTCTTCACGGGATCTGCAGGTCTGCCGCGCTGGTGGTATAATGAGCTCGATCTCAATAAAGCAGATGAAAGGAAGCCGAACACCTCTTCGTTGTGTAGTTTAGTTTGTTGAAAAGACAACATTTCCAAAGATTTGAGCAAAGAATAAATGTTTGCTGCACGATTTCTTGTACGGTTTACCATCCATTGCATGGTACCTATATCGGGTCATAATGGAACTCATATATTACTCAATTACTATAAGCTGTTGAAGTGGGACTGAGTCTCTGAGAACGTTCCAAGCACAAATGACGCATTGGCGTTCATATGGATAATTTAGCTGTTGTATCGTACGGGGTTGTGAGCTATCTCCTGACAGTAAGTGTCCTCATATAAGAAATAGCCTACTCCAGGTGTAGGACAGCTTGAATCAATACATAAATTCCAATTTCGACTTTTACTTATTATTACGTAGTAGAGTAGGTTTCCATAGACCACCATGTCTATGTAGGTAATTTTGAGTTGATCAGGAATGAGGTGCTTGTTAAGCGTACTCGTTAAACGTTAAACGCCGTTAAACGCCAACCAGCAGAATGGGTAAGAATTTCAAGTTTAAGTGGAAAAGCCTACATTGTATACCAATTACATAAAAATGCAAGTATTCCTTAGTGACTTTTCAACTGTGTTATACTATACATACAAATGGTTAAGCCAATGACTACAGATTTATGGCTAAAGCCAAAACACATGAACGACATCGAAGCGTTGAAATCGATATCACCATACGTAATTTATATATATATATATATATATATATATATATATATATATTCGCGAAATTGTTTTTACAAATGCTTGCGTTTTATAAAAAAATAATAACATTTAAAAAAATAGAGTGAATTTACACAGTCACATGCTCATATAAACAAGTGTGTACACAGTAGACAGGTGATCTTACTCCTCAGTATGATACAGAATTGTAGCAAGGAAATACACTCAGCACAACGATTTTGCCGACTCTTGTATGATGGCTCCTACAACTCATGAATCAAATAACATCCCCACAGCTCTTCACTTCGCATCGTCTGCCAATACCCCCATCTATCTGTTAAACCAGAGCCGGAAGCAAGATCTTTTTGTTTCGCGCGCCAAAACACTTACAGAGAAAAGAGATCTTATGTGTCATAATAGATAATGGGACCTGGGTTTCTTTGCAGCCCGCAAATACTGTCGCTCTGCGTAGCCGCTTTCTCTGTCTAGGCACCAAAGAAGATACTATATCCGTCGGTAGTAAACCACGAGTGGCTTTGTAGGCAAGCGGGGTCACTCTAAAAATGTATATTTTTGAGACTGTTAAAAGTTCATGGGCAGGGAATTGGTCACTCACTGACTCGTAGCGCCGTCGGGAGAAGATGGCACGAAGTGCATTATTTGGAATCACCTGAACACTTCGAATGCCTCTGTGCCCACCAACCCCACAGCAGGATACCATAGTATAAGAAAATAAATTCAGGGTTTTGTAGACAGGCAAAGGTCTCTCAATTGGGACCCATATTGGCCTGGACCTCCGTTAAGTTGCAATGACGGCATAGCATCAATTGATCTACTTGAGAGTGCCAGGATAAATTCGCATGTAATACCAAACCGAGACACCTTACCGCCTGAGAACGATCTACCGTAATGGCACTCAGTCGAAAGCTATCGGGCAATTAAAACGGCCCTCTAGCGGGTCGAAACACTAAGATATTGGTTTTGCTCGTGTTTACAACCATTCATATTCATTAAATGCCTTAACAACTTTTTCAACTAATTTAAGTGAAGTGTTAATACCACTAGAAACGTTAGCCGGCCCGGGTCAAAGTAAGATTGTCGTGTCGTCGGCAAAAGCATCGTCTTCCTAGGTCATTGTGCTTAATTCTTACGAGTATGAAGTTAAGTAATGCCAGAAACATAAAGAGACTTAGTCCTGCGGAGTCCCAAACTAACAAGCCAACTAGATTAAATAGGTCCAACCTTTACAGACTGAGGCCCTATCTTGAAGATAGGACCTAAACCAGCTGTCTGTAAAGAAATAAGATATATGTGTATATATATATATATATATATATAGAGAGAGAGAGAGAGAGAGAGAGAGAGAGAGAGAAACGATTATATATATATCGAAGCCAATGCATAAGGTTCGGCAGCCTCAATGACACCGCTGGAATGTCAACCATTGACCTCGGTGCATCTTATCGGCTATTACGGCAGCCGGTGGATGTCCTTACATTCAAGTACATTTTGGTCTCCTCTATCCACCTAGCAGGCGTCTATCTCTCTCTCGCCTCCGACGACACGATACGCCCCCAACCGAGCACCAGCAGCAGCGGTACAGCTCCCATATAAGCGCGCCCATCATTTGTGTCTGTCTCTCTATAGTGCCGTCATTTCGATAACAACAACTACTACTACTACAACTTCTACTTCCATCACTACGACCACTGCCACTAAAGCAACAACAACAACAACAGCAGCAAAACACTAGCCACTAGGCCGCTTCCGCGACGTCGGTACAGCCGTCCTCTGTCTCTCCGTGGGCCTCTCTCTCGTCTTGTCGAATCCTCTTGATCCCCATCTCTACAATTTTCCTGCATCGCCGTCGTCGTCGGCGGCAGCAGCAGCAGCAACGGTGGCCGCGGGCCCCTCTGTTCCCATCTGGTTCTCGCAGCGTGTATCCGCCACTGCTACTCGCCGTTTGGTCGTTTCCATTTACGTACATTACAGCGATTGCTGCTGGCCGTGCCTGCTTCTACAGCCGCTTGCTGCTGCTGCCGCTGCTTCTCCTACTGCCCTGTCAGGCGCGCTTTGGTCGCCCTCGAACCCCCTTACGTACGTACGGCCGGCCGGCTTGCGAGCAAGCAGACCGGGCCGGCGGCTTATGTCTATAACCTCTCAACCAGCACACTCAACTACCCAAGTCCGGCTTCCACAAGCACCCCCGTCGCTGGTGCCGCTCCCGCCCCCCCCCCCTACCGCCTCCATCGCCACCGCCACAACACATACTGTCTAGGGCCGCCGGAGAGGGAAAAGCGAGATGCGTCGTAGTAGTAGTAGTACATGACTAGTGCCAGGACAGGCCAGGCCTAGGAGGCAGGCGCTCAGCAAGCTCCTGACCATCAGCTCAGCAAAGCAACCGTGATTCTTTGAAGCGAAGCAACGAGGACACGGCGAGTCGGGTTGCTGCTGCTACTCATGCTTGCTGGTGTTGCCCATGTCAGTCGGCCGGTTGGGCGGTCAGCTGGTAGGCCCGCTATCGGGACAACAACAGGGAGTCCTGTGGGAGAACGGTAGGCTACGGTGGGCGATGGGCAAGATGGAAAAAGGGAGAAGGTTAGAGGAGCTTTGCTTTAGTAGGGACTGGGGAAAAAGGGAAAGTCTACCAAAGACGGGGGGGGGGGGAAGGAAAAGGGAAAGTCTACAGGAGCGGGGGGGTAAAGGACATCTAAACACGGGACATCGGAGCTGGGGATGCCGTAGAGCGCGTAGCTCACTGACGGACTGACTGACGCGCTGGTTGGCTGGTTGTGTTGGCTTGACTACTATTGAAGTCAGCGGCGACAGTGGTGGTAGTAATAGTAGTAGTAGTGGTGGTACTGTATGTTGATAGAGTAAACGAAGCTGCCCAGCGAGCGACGCGAGTATATCTATCTATCGGTCGGTCGGTGGTAGATGGCGTTGGTGATCTCTTGATCCCCCTGGCGACCTTCTGCTGTTTCGCCGCTGCGACCCATCCTATCACAACCCCTTTCGACCTTAGTCGACCTCGTCGTTCGAGATTCGGCGGGGGATGGGGAAGAGGAACTTCTGGGAAAATTCTTGCGATAGCTCGGTTTCGATAGCTCGGTAAGGAGTCGCTTCGCGACAGCCCCCGTGTCGCGTGTTCAGCTGCTTTTTCTGTCGTCTAGCGTTCCGATGGCAGCAGCATCAGCAGCAGTTCGGAATCGGCAAGCCGCTCCTGCCTGGCTCGGGTCCCAGCACAGGGTCCGTTATCCTTTGCCCTATTTCCCTTTGCTCTTTCTACTCCCCCCCGCACCCCCGCTTTCTCGTCTGTATCGAAGTTGTCGCTTACTATCTTTGTTGGTCGGTGCTTCTCTCATTTAGCGTCGTAACGTGTCGTGCTGACTCGCGCTTCTCTTGCGCACTCGACGGCATCTCACCCGTCGCCTACCTGCTGTGTTCCTGTCCGCCCACCAATCACTGACCGATGTTGCCTCCACGACATACTTGCTGCTGGGCGAGACATTGGCATTGTCTATTTCCACGGGCCTTATGGCGTCTTCGTTGTCCTTGTTGTTGTTCTCGCGCTAGAGAAACGCGTCCATAAGTCCATTGGCTCGGCTGTCATCATTCTACCGTGGCCTCTGCATTGCACCGAAGTGACCCGTTGCTCGCAAGCGTCATCCTGCTGGCTCGGCAGCACGGGAGGCAATGGCCGCGGCGAAAGTAGCACCCGAAGCAAGTGTAACAGCAGCAGCAGCAGCAGTCAAGATATCGACAGCGGCAAGAGCGCCAGATCGATAAAGAAGCTTCTCCTTCCTACAATCGAAATAACGCCGGATCTTCCTATCTTTTTGGCGATTTAACCCTTTTACTTTGTCCAGTTCTGCTTCGGTCTGGAGTTTGCCTAGCCTGGTTCTGGTGCTGCTCCCGCTATTAGACAGCGGCAATTTACTTGTTGCTTGTCGTGCTGAAAGGTTCTAGGCCGCACCTAGAAAACAAAAGAGTGAACCACTACTAGGCGAAGAGAGAATGGCTTGCTTATGCAGATCGTCCAATTTTTAGAAGGCTTGCCTTCAACCCCCCTCCCCACCAGGAGACAGAGCAAAGTTTGACTTATTTGTTTGTTTGTTTATATATATACAGGTAGTTCAATAAGTTCTTAGAATGAGCTTTTTAGAATTCGAATTTTGGCACGCTTTCACCGCTAATAGGAACTGCAACTTTTCGACTGCTAGCACTCAATATATTATGGTGATTGGCCGTTGCGATTTCGTTTGATAGCTTTTCCCGTGCAACGTATCGGCGTGATTTTTAAAAATTGAGAAAAAAGAGTTTCGAGTGGTTATCAAGCATTTTTATTTCAAAGGTTGGAATGCTACCCAAGTAAAAATTGAGTTAGACGAGACGTACAGTGACTCTGCGCCATGTTTTGCCACTGTTTCCAACTGGATTAATGTGTTAAAAAGAGGTCGCAGGAGCACCGAGGATGAACTACGTCCAGGAGGCCAAAAAACGGCAACTGATGAGGAAAACGTAGAGAAAGTGCGAAAAATTCTTGGCACAGATAAGCGAATGAACATTAAGGAAATAGCAGAGGCATTAGGGATTAGTTTAGGTAGTGTGCATTTTATCCTACACGAAAACTTGAAGATGAAAGAGCTTAGAGCAAAATGGCTGCCGCATTTGCTCAACCAAGGCCAAAAAGACGCGCCTGTTTTGGCTTTACAGCGAAATTTGGCCAAGATGTCGAACAATCTGTCGGATTTTTGGTGCAGATTCATGACCGTCGATGAAAGCCGGGTTCATCACTACACTCCCGAGACCCAAGAAGCATCTTGCCAATGGTGTGCACCTGATGAAGGACCTCCGAAGAGGGTGCGGACAACGGCATTGACCGGAAAGGTGATGGCTACAGTTTTTTAAGACCAACGTAGAATAATGCTGGTCGACTACCTTGAGAGCTGTAAAACGATCACAGGAGAATATTATGCAAGACTGTTGGACTGCCGTTAGCAAGAACTCATCGTGAAACGGCCCGCTTTGCAGAAGAAGGTTGTCCCGTTTCACCAGGGCAATGCTCCTGCACACAAGTCCCGGCAAGTATCGGCAAAACTGGCCCAACTGAGGTTCGAACTTATTGAACAACCCTCCTATTCTCCAGACCTGGCCCCCTCTGATTATTTCCTCTTCGGACATTTGAAGAATAGTCTCGGTGGAAAGCGTTTTTCCAGCAATGAAGAGGTTAAGGCTGCTGTCAATGCCTATTTTCAGTCTAACGACGCGGAATTCTACTCAAGAGGTATGAAAGCTCTGAAATCTCGGTGGGAAAAGTGTATTGAGCTTCTCGGGGAGTATATCAAATAAGAAAAATTTAAAAACATGATTTGGAAAATTCTCGGTTTTCATTCTAAGAACTTATTGAACTACCTGTATATATGTATATATATATATATATATATATATATATATATAGTGAGCTCAGACTCGCCTCAATCGACCTCCGTAAGGCGTTCGACATGGTGAGTCATGACTCCGTCCTGTGGTCACTCCGGACTCGCGGATACCCGGAGGTATTCATTAACTATATCGAACGCTTGTACCTCTCATCTAAAACTCTCATAGAATTTGGACAAGAATGTCGCACATTTCGGCCAACTAGGGGTGTTAGGCAGGGAGATCCTCTGTCCCCCCTCTTATTTAATCTAGTTCTCGACGACATTCTTTCAAAATTAGACAAAACTAATATCGGGTACCAACTTACTGATGACTTCCGCCTTATGGGCTTAGCCTTTGCGGATGATCTCATCCTCCTTGCCTCCACGAAATCCACTCTCCAACGGCTCCTTAATATTGCGGACCCACTTTTGAAATCCCGAGGCCTTGAAATTAATACTAATAAAAGCTTTACTATCTCCCACCTATTTAATAGGAAGGAAGGTAAAGGTTTTATCAACACCGTACCAGAATTTAACGTTGGAGATCGGCAATTGCCAGCTAAAGGTATGAGCGATCGATGGAGATATCTTGGAGTCGACTTTGACAGCAATGGCAGAGTTGACTCCACCAAGGATATACTCCTTAATTTACTCAACAGACTCACGATAGCTCCCCTTAAACCCCACCAAAGACTCATATTTTTGAAAGACTTTCTCATTCCCCGTCTCCTATATAAACTGGTCTCCGGTCCCAGACGATCTTACGCACTCCTTAGTGACCTAGATAAAGAGATCAGAAAGGTTGTTAAGTCGAAATGGCTTAAGCTCGAAAATTCGGTGCCGAACGCCTACCTGTACACGCACACAGCACACGGCGGTCTGGACACCCCCTGCCTCCAAACATTCATTCCCAGACTCCGCCTCTCTCGCCTGACAGCACTACAACACTCCACGCACCTTGGGGTCCAATGGATGCTAACCACCGAGCACTTTAAAAAAGATCTTGCGAAAACAAGACTTCTTTGCGAGCGCTTGGGTACCTCCATTGAGACCGCTACACAAGAGACCGTTTACTGGTCTCAACAACTACACAACACGTTCGATGGGGCACATTTTAAAAAAGCACACGAAACGCCCTTTGTACATTACTGGATTAAGGGTATGCCCTACCTATCTGGTAAGGAGTATTTAAACCTACTAAAGCTCAGAATCAACGCACTACCAACGCATGCCAAATTGGCCAGGGGACGCCCGGGCTACAACAAACGTTGTAGGCACGGGTGTCATGCGCCTGAGACGTTGGCTCATGTCGCTCAGATGTGCGATACAACACACAAACAAACCATAAAGAGACATGACGACGTCTGTGATCGCGTGGCGCGTCTTCTCCGCGAAAGGGGTCATGAGGTGGTTCGTGAGCGAGTATTCCGTCGACCGGGCGCACCGGGTCTAAAGCCCGACCTACCGAGGTCTGGGTTTTAGATGCCGAGGTTTGCGGCCCGAACCGGGACCTGGCAAAAGCACGGCAAGACAAGATCGCCAAAGAAGACGTCGAGTTCCTAAGAGCGGCGCTCCCCGACCCGCAAAAACCTCGCAGATTCGGATCCATCACTATCTCTATGAGTGGTGTATGGGACTCCGAATTTCCGAGGACGCTTTTGGGGCTCGGCGTCACGAAGAGGAATCTTATGGATCTCACCATTTTAACTTTGCAAGGAACCTTGAGGATATATCGCTCGCACCGGGTCCATAAGAGCGGGGGCTACCATCAAGCAAGGACACGGACAACTGACTCTTAACTTCACGTGACACCTTTTTACCACCATTTTTATTAAGGCGAGCACTGCCGAGTGTGCAAACGTATTGTAAATGATTAATAAATCATTACAATATTTTCTATATATAAATTATAGAGGTTATCTGGTAGAATGCATGATGCCCACCGGGCGTCGTTGTTATAGCCGGTGTGGGATTCACAAACCCACTAAAGTCCAGTCGTCCCCTTTGCCGCCTGTCGGGAGGCGCCCGCAGCACTGTCTTATCGCGATTACTTCACCTACTCACTCTTCTTGCCACTTAGGCTGCTCGTCTTTATGTGGAGGTTGTTTTTACCTCGGAGACAGATTCTGCGAATCTTTTTACCATAATTCGTGATCCTTAAGGAGCGCCTCTACAATGGCTTGGCATGTCAGGGGTTTCCCAGTCGTAATCAATCAATCAATCAATCAGGTTTATTGACGTGCCCAACGAGTTGACAATCTGTCACCTTTAATTCAAAATATACATAATGTACGAGTGTTTGTACAAATCAAAAGTGTGTACGCGATAACGCAATAAAATTGAGTATAATTGACACAATACAAGTTTAAAACTTTATAACTAACCTAATACTAGTTTAATACCTATATAGTAAAATACATTTAAAACAATTCACTTGGAGTCACTTGGTTCTTCGTTCTTCAGCAGTAAGAGAAGATGTCGTTTCAAAACAGCGGCCCGGCTTGCATTTCGAAGCGCCAATGGCAGCTCGTTCCAGATCGTGGGCAGTATGTAGGCCAGGGAGTGCCGAAGAAGAATTAATCTGAATTCTGGCACCCTGAGTTGGTCCCTGTAGCGCTGCGACCGTACTGGGGGTAAGGACAAAGTCAAAAATACAATCTGAAGGGATTCCATTGTTTTGCACCTTATAGGCTAGCACGGTTTACTTTAAACGTGTCAGCTGATCAAGCTTGAGAAGCCCGAGCCTGGTGTACAATGGCGTCGCACTCGCGCGACGAGACAGATTTATTATGGCTCTAACCGCGTCATTCTGAGCGACCCTTAGCTTCTCTAGGGTCGTGGAATACGTGGCGCCCCACAGAGTAATTCCGTGAGTTAGAATTGGCTCCATAAGCGCTTTGTAGACACGTACCAGAAGATCCCGCAAAGCCTTGGCTCTCCTCAAACGCACGAGTGAGGCCATCTTGGCGTAGCAGACCCTGACACTTGATCTCACTTGACTGTCCCATTTCATATGCTCGTGTAGCACAATGCCAAGACATTTTGCCTTTGAGCTGAGAGGGATAGCAGAGCCGCCTATTCGGAGGCAGATATTACCCGTTTTGAACTTCTGTCTCGATGCCCGTTGTGGGGTGTGGTAAAGAACGAGTATCGTCTTCGTCGGGTTAACGACAAGACCAATCTTTGAAATAAAGACATGGTCTTCTCAATACCGATTTCAACGTGCTGAAAATTATACTTATTAATGGACAACTGGAAGGGTGAGACACGAAACAAAAGATATTAAGGATTGCATAAACGATTGGGCGGCAGTCTACGTATCTCTCGATGCCCCGCAGGACGAAACGCATGTAAGTAATGAAGATAAAGGGCCCAAGAACCGACCCCTGGGGTGTGCCAGTGGGTACAATTCCCGTCGCAGACCTTAGAGCTCCCACCGCCACAAATTGTCTCCGTCCACTACGATACGATTTAAACCACGATGTTACTGCTGGTGCGCAGCCCAGCTGCAGGAGCATCTTAAGAAACAGAGAGTGGTCGAGGCAGTAGAACGCTTTGGCTACGTCAAGAAATGCACCAAGGCACATCTTGCCATCCTCCGCAGCTTTAATGATCTCCCACCATATATGTCCCAATGCCAGGTTAGTTCATCGTGCCTCCCTAAAACCGACCGTAGGTTTCAGAACAGTAGCTCTCGCTCAATGCTGAAGAGGATGCAGCGTTCATAGCAGTGCATTACGTCGTCAACCCCTCCTGAGTAGCATATGCGGCATACGAGGAAGTCAGTTTTACTAATGCGGTGTAGGTATTGCTGAAAGCAGCCATCGTAGCCTGTTAGCATTTGCACGAGTGGGTAGATAAGCGAGCCATGTTTGAGGCTTTACCATTTTTTTCAGATTCAATCAAAAATCAATACTGGGAGTATTGATTTGCCCGGTAATCAGGTTGGTCTGGCTGGATTGCTTCCCATTGTTAGCTCCATTTGCTTATTTGTTCTGTTGATTAGTGTTCACTCCGTCCGGCCTTTAGTTAAGGGGTTTCTTAAGTTTGTTTGGGGGAACTTGTATGGCTGCCGTGGAAGCCATGCGAGTTGCCCGTGCTATGTTGAGCGCCATCGGTTTTTGATCATAAACGTGGGTGTTACTGTTTAGCCTTCCAGCGGTTTTTGATCATAAACGTGGGTGTTACTGTTTAGCCTTCCAGGTATAAATTATATTCCGTGGAGGACGTTTCAGGCCGTTTAAAATAACTGCTTCCGTTTTACGTGAAACCTGTTTGAAACCTAGCGTGTGGAGGTGTTGTCGGTAATTCGCCAGGGTTCGGTTGGTTGTTCCTTCTAGCAGATCCTCGTCGCGGGCGGTAACGATCAGCGCCAGATCGTCTGCTTAGGCGATGGAATTCCTGTGGGATGCGGTAGTCTAAGTACACCATCATAAGCTATATCCTACAGGGTTAGTCCCAGTACAGACCCCTTCCGGGACCCCGGCTGTAACTGCACAGTCCGCGCCTTCGTATGTGGATGCTCGGTCTTTTAGGTAGGACGCTAGGATATGTCGTAGGTAGGGGGAGACGCCTTCTTTACAAGTGCTTGGTTTATGGCGTCCCACAAAAGCGTATTAAGAGCGTTTTTGACGATTGTGAGGATAGCCACACAAACCATGCGACCGGTTTGTTATAGGTAATTTTTTTGTGTGTTTGAGCTGTGTTTACAACTTTGCTGATAGCCAAATGTGTGGAGTGTTCGGCGCGCACACCACGCTGGTTTTCCGAGAGCGCCGTCTTGTCTTCTAGTTCTATAATTGTATAGTCGTCCATTGATAATGTACTCAGCTGGCTAGGATAAGCAGGAAACCATATTCATATCGTGGTGCGCTGAGAGTCTCCTTGTGGTTCATTAAGCTTTGGGATAAGGGCCATAATCCCCGCTGGTGAGAATTGTGTTCATCATGCATTTGAATATCTTTAGATAGTTATTTAGGAGGAGGCGTACAGCTTTCTTTGCTACGATTCTGATATCTTGGGTGAAGGAAAATTGGTTCGAAGATAGGTTTGAAGTTTCTCCAAAGAGTACCGGCTCTAATGAGTGTCGTTGTGGAAAAAGCGCAGCTACATTCTGGCTACTTCTACTTGTTGGACTTGTTGGTATTTTAGAATTATTGGTGGCAGACAAGGCGAAAAATAGATCGGCAGATAAAGCAACTTGTCGAGACAGGTGGCAAAGGATACACTACCATGCGCAATAGATACAAGTAAATGAGTAAGTATAAAAGTAAAGGATAAGCAGAATATAATATTGTGATCATTACACACGTTAGCTTCGATGCAGGACATAGAACGTCTTTGTCATCAAATCCGAAGCTGTGGCTCGCTTAGAGGTCGTCACTGGTTCCAACGGCACATGGTCAAATTCGATACTGAAGTTATACCACAAAGGGCCAGGGGAGCAGCAGGTTTTTTTATATAAGTTCGATAATTACTACCGCACTACCCAGACGAAAGGGTGTGCTTTATGCATTTTTGTTCCTCCCCCTCTCCTGTAAAAAGACAGTGGCTTATATTACCGTCTAATTGAGCCCCAATGTCCAGATATGGCTGCCGACCATGGGATAGATTTATCTTGGCCTCTGTACTAAGCTTGATGGCGGACAAGTTAACACGAATTGTTTGACATTCTACATGATTTGCTTGTCCATATAGATGTAGCTTTAGTGCTACCATATTTGCGTCACTTACAGGAAACTCAGGAAACTAGCAAAATTACAAACAGAATGCACATGGGCACAATGAGGGGCTGCCTCGAGGATAAGCTCGACTGGTAGCGCTCCCCACAAGCCCTAGTGTTGATAGTTAATTACATCTCGCTGTAACACTTAAATGTCATTTTAATAAATATAGTTGAACAGAACGCATGTTGTACCGACAAATTATCATGAATTCACGCCGTAAAATGGATAAACGTACATTCTTAGAGAATATTTTTCAAACAATGTAATATAGTGATTCAGTTTTATTTGATCTAACTTTAACATAATCTGCAAATATTCATAAACACCGGTGTCGCTGTGAAAGCCACAGTAGTGTGGGTCTTACAAATTCACTAAAATTCAGTCGTCTTTTTGTAGGGTAGGGCGGAGTACTGTCTTTCCGAGATTACTTCACCTGGCCACTTCATCCAGCCATTAAGCTGCTCGACCTTGTTTGGCAGTTATTTTCGCATTGGAGACAAATTCTGCGAGTATGTTTGCCAAAAACCAGGACCCTTAATCCTTAAGGAGCGCCTCTAGAAACGCTTGGCATGTTATTGGACTTCTCAGTCTTAGGTTTGATTTCGCCCAATATCCAGGGAATTTTTGGCGATGTACGCGCCGCCGGTCTAGCCCTATGCACCGCTCGCAACAGACGAGCCTTCCGCGCAGCTTACCGCGGCATGGCCTTTCATGTCTGCCGGACGTACCGCACGGTGAACCAAAAGGCAGCCCTCGTTCTGGGTCTCCTGGCTTGGGAGGAAAACGAGCGTCAGACGGAATGCGCTACGGAATTCACGCAAGCCCGAGCGGCAACGCTTGACGCGTAACCGTACGAATGGACTATGCCCGTCTCTAGCTACTACTAATGCTAAGAGACGGCGCTAAAAGTGGACTGCTCCTCTGTTCCGCGATTTTTCGTCTCTCTGCTGAGGTTTTGGCAGCTTTTTTGCTGCATAGCGCGCATCAGGTGTTCCTGCGAGAACCCTATCCAGGATTACGCCTAAGTACATAACCATAGGCGCTATACGGTGCTACTGGGTGCCCTTCCAGGCCTAAGTTCAGAATCTGTAGAAGGCACTTCAGGCTGTCTAAAAGATTCTTCCATCTTTGTGAAGCCAATTCGAGACCTAACGTGTGAAGTATTGTTGGGTATCCGCCAGGACTCCGTTGGCGGCTCCTTTGAGCAGATTCTCGTCGCGGTCAAGGGTCAAATGACCGTTTCCTAAGGCTTAGAATAGTCTTTCTTGGTGAGTATATTAGACATCATGCGTGTGAATGCCTTTAAGTGGTTCTTTAAATGTATGCGTGCCGCTTGCGCGGGGACCGCATATGGGTCCTGCGCTCTTTTATATGCGTTCCACGATTCTGATCTCTTGGATTGAGGTTGGCTCATAGGTTAGGTCTAGAGTTTCCTCAAAGAGTGTCAGCTGCGACTAGGGTTTTTGCGGGAGAGCATACTTACAGTCGGTTCGGGCTACTTTTAGTGCTTGGCGGTTGTGTGTGGCACATTTTATTACGCATTATGTGGTACTCTTTGCTCCAAGAGTTCTCTTCGACCTCCTCGCACAAAAAAACAGTCTATTTTGTGCTTTGTTCTGCGTGCATGCTCGTTACGAGCGGTCGCAGATTTTTTGCTTTTCATCGAACTGGCTATTCTACCAGTAGCACGGGGGATTGGCTATTTTAGGATTTGGGCAGGAGCTGAATTATCGGCAGGCCTTCTTTATTAGTGCAGAGGCTTCCACTACCGAGAATTCAATGAGATGAGGTACTTTTCTATTTGACAGTTTCTGTGGGCATATATTCAGCTAGTTATTCAGTGAGTTAATACTTCTCAAGCAAATTATAAATCTAACGTTGATCAGATGTACCCTGGGGTGTTCACGAGTTGTTCACTCGCCCGAGTTGCTTATTTTAGGAAAAGATCTTTTTTCCTTGATGAGGAGCTGCTTCCCCAAAGACTGTGGGTCGCAGTAAAGCCCCCTCCTACAATCGCCGTGCGGTAACCGCAGATGCTCATGCTGAAATCGAGTTCTTTGAGGAAGTCCTCATGCTCCTGTATGGTGGAGTTCAAAAAAATATAAACTGAGTTGATTGCGAGGTTAGAAGTGGTAACAAAAGATAAGTGCGTGCCTGACCCCACCGAGGTGGGGATCGTATTGCGAGGAATACCTTGACCAAACTGAAGTTGTTGCAATTGAAGGATTCAGAGTAAAAAAGCTATGTTCTAGGAGTCTCAAAGAGCAGTAAAGCGTGTCGCAGAGACGACATGCTTTCACTATCACCCTTTAACACGGTGAGCTCACGAAACGCGTCCGTACGCGTCTAAGGTAAATTTGATTCAAGCGTTACCAGAATTCTGAACCGCCCCTTACCACATAACACAACAAAATCTCTACTAAAATGTTATTTTGCCAGTCAGCCAGTGATAGTGTTCAGTGAAAAGGCCAATAATAAGCTTGCAGAAATGAATACCACGTTAGAGGGAGCCGCCTAGAACGTCGCTTTAGGTAAGCTTGACTATAGTCAATGTTCTGGGACAACCAGTAGCAGGACGTTCTAATCTCAGATGAGACCCGAATATCTGTCTACAATAACAATAGACAGAATACGCGTATCGGCAACGAGGCACGTTTGCGCGACTTTGCAGTGTGGAGCGTGTGTCAGTTACGGTGTCGGTTCAGTCATCATTTGGGGTGCAATATGCTTGGGCAGCACAATTGAACTTGCAGAGGTTCCTCAAGTTTACGATTCCCTTTATGGATGAAGAGGCCTTCTAACTGGCCAACGGTACGATTATGAGATTTTGTGTGGTGCCTTATACAAGAGCTGTTGGTGATAGCTGCATGTCATGATGTCCGACAGTGCCAGGCCGCACACCGTTGCACTTGTTCGGGGGTATCTTGCATAAGCTGGAATTTGTCTGATGGAGTGGCCAGCGTGCATTCTCCATCTGGATCCCATCGAAATGTGTAGGATGAGCTGAAACAACGTATTGTAGTCAAAGTTCTAGCTTCAGCAGCATTATCGGAACTCACGAATGTTACGAGCGAGGAGTGGATTAAAATCCCAGAGTAATTTATCGATGACTTAAATGGATCAAAACCAAGTCGCATGGCTGTCATTATTAGTGCACGCTATTAAATTAAATTACTATTGGAGTTATTCCTTGAAACCATATATTTATTCTATTTTTTGGCAACATTTGAGTCTTTTGAAGCGCATTTAATTTTAAAGAGATCTATTAATTTGCTAGCTTTAAGTTTATTTATCTTCAATTGATAGCATAATCCACTACCCTGAGATTAAGAGTATCATGCTCTACCAAATAAGCTAGCCAGACATTAATATAGCATGTAGTAATTGTTAGCATGGCATTACCACCATAAATGTAATGAGTGAAGCGATATATTTGTCCTGAACTATACGTACAGGGTGCTCAAGCCCGTTTGGCCACACTTAAGGGGATCTGAATTTCCTATTGGAATGAAGATGTCTTGTTTAGGAGTGACAGTGAAAATAAATTGCAGTATGCAGTTACTTGTGCAAATGCAAGAAAACCAGTTATTCGATAGAAAACACAGCGGTGTGTTCGGGAAAAAAAATTATTTGCTTTTGTCTGAAAGACGTCCAACTTGGAAAATTTGGCTTTGTCTGAAAGACGTCCGACTTGGAAGAAGGAACTCCAGCATCCATGGAGAGTGAACGCAAGTCGTATGATAGCATTTTCAAAAAATTCTGTGATGTCTAATTTTTTACTTTTCATGTTCAATGTATTTAGTTTTTTTTCTATCGCGCTCATCGCACAAACTCATTTAGGAAAGTGCACATTTCATGGGATCAGTCATTGATGGTGGTTCGACTATTTTTCGATATGATTATCGTAAGCCGGTTTTCCTCGCCCGCCAATGTCTGACTACCATGGGATTTTTATGTTAGCAGAGGCGGATACGTTAGCTCTATCTATATATACGGTAGATATAGATAGAGCTAACGTGTGTGTGTATATATATATATATATATATATATATAGGTGCGTGCGGGGCTAAAACCCGTCGGCTTTCGCATTGCGCAGTTGGAGTTGCATACATAGGAATCGTATGCGCCCGCAGTAGCAGTGTTACCCTTTACAGCACGGACGGAGATTCGGTGAATTATTCTTGTCGAAGCATACACCGAAGCTATAAGAGGTCGTGCATACGCTTTTGGCGCGTCGACGACCTGACAGCTGTGTAAACCAGCAGGTCTGTTTGTAACCCTGCCCGGATCCTGCCTGGTTAACTGTCTAACCATCCCATGGAAGCATTTCGGCTGAAGTTTTACGGCCGCGAAAACCCGACTACAGCGGTCGACTGTTGGTTCGACTCTGTCGAACTGTCGCCAGGTTTCGCCAGCTTATTCTCGCCTTCAGCCTCAGACTTCACCTCTTCGATCGGATCTAGCCAATCAGCAGATAGCGATTCAGTAGTCTACGACCAGCAAAGGACTCACCTATGAAGTTGGTCTATTCGTGGGCGGCTGCCATGCCATGACCGTCGGCCTGCGCTCCGTATGCAGAGCTCTACTGCAGGGCTTGTTGAGTTCGCAGCGATCAAATCAACAGATCTCAGAAGACGACGCTAGAAGCTAGGAAAAACCGAGATTTGCCGCTTTGAGGCATATATTCCCACTCTTCCTTTATATATATATATATATATGAGGAGGAAGAGTGAGAATTTTATACGTGGATTTGAAATAACGTGGATAATAAAACGCTCCGTGTTACTTGTCAATAAGGTCTCACCGAGAAAGGCGCGACACATGTATGTATATATATATATATATATATATATCTATCCATTGCCTAGTTCTAAAAGAGAGGCTGCCCATATTACAAGGAAACGCCTGAATCTCTCTATACGACTATTCTACGCCTTTGCATAAAAACTATGATTTGGCGAATTCAAAAGGAGCTGCGCCGGCTATAATAATGGACCGCTACTCGTAACTCCTAAAACCTTCACTGATTAGAAATCTGTGCGAAAGGCCCACAGGACGTTGCCGGACCGCCGTCTATTAAAGCTCTCCGCGATTGCGTAGGCCTTAATACCACGTGAATAAAGGCAGACGGAGGAGCTTGTTGCGTTGTAGTTGGCTCAACCAGGGCTCAAGAAACGTGCCTAAATAAGGACCCCATGGAACATTGTAAATCCGATTCATTGGAAGTCACAGATGTCGGGCGATGATTTGACGGTACTGATTAGAAATTAGTCCACAATTACACGCCAGAGGGGGAACATCGCCGAAGCGGATAGGGCCGAATAATTGCTGGACTGAGTATGGCCACGACTTTGAGCGACCCTATAAATATAGTACTCGTTGGTCACTCTGAAACGAGAGTCGCGCGGTTATCGCCGTGCTATTTTTTGGACAGCCTTCACGTTAAGTTTTGGGCTGCCGCACCCGTGGCTAAGTTTTGCGAGTTGCAATATCAAACTTTTTTGGTGATAATCTTCCTTGTCGCGCAGATTATTTTACTCTATGATTGCACACATCGCATGCAATAAGGCCAACGCTGCTGCTGCTGCGGATGATGTGGTGCGGCATCTGTAGACAAAATGCACATAAAACACCGCGGCCCAACGGGTCATTACGTTGGAATAATAATAATAAATGCCAAATGTTGAACCAGTACGCTGACGAAAAGTGCTGTGAGAAGAGGAGTCACGCATTTATTCGTAGCAGTCATTAGGAATAAGCGAGTGCAAAAACATAGTTAAATACAGTGTTAAAAATACTTTAGTATATATATATATATATATATGACGGCGTTGATTTTCGGTTGCCCCTTTGGTCCGCGGGAGGATTTTTGCAAGCTTTGGCAGCTTTTTTTTGCTGCATAGGACGCATGAGGTGTTCCTGTAGGAGCCCTATCCAGGACTACGCTAAAATGCCCGCACCATGGGCATGGTATATATATATATAAATAGGACTGGTTAACTGAACAGAGTCTGGCCGCTTGAGTTAATGAGACGCAGTTATTTTTCCGCGAACGTAGCACGAATGATTCGTCAAGTTAAAGCGGCTGTCTGGTTGACTTTATTTAAGTACTCGACAACATCATGCTACAACGAGCCGGCAGTGTCAGCTGCAGAAACTGCAAAACTCATTCTCATTTCGAGTATTTCTAGAAAAACAGCACCGACACAAACAATAACCCCAACTTACTTAGGCGCAATTTGATTATGTATACGGCCTATGAGGACAAAAACTGACAACTTAGGTAACGTTGTCGCGATTTGGCCTCTCTGGATTGCGGTGCGAATCCTACAACACATTTCCAGTAGCCCTCGTCGCCGGTATTATTGGTACGTGCACACTTTTTTTTTACCTTACGTTTTGCTGTGTTCTTGTTTTGTATTTAAGAGGAAAACATAACTCTGGCGTGTGAAGCCAATATATATATATATATATATATATATATATATATATATATATATATATATATATAGGTGTTTCATAACAATATGTACATATTTTAAGGTTTGGTAGAACTCGGCAAAAAAATAATTTTTCCTAATGGAACGAGGGGGCATAAACGTCTTGTTTAGGAGTGAGGATGAAATTTATAAAAATAAGTATTCTGCCTTTTTTCTCCTACATAAATGTGCAAAATCTACGTTTGCGGGAGAACCAGTCAACACACGAAGGAACCGATCATACCGGCGTGTTCGGCGGATAATATACTGCAAAATGAATGCCATAGCCAATATTAAGGAAAGTCATAAAAAGTCAATATGTTGCTATGTCTTACGTTAACGCATTTACGTGCAAAATCGTAAAATATTGCCATTACGATCAAAAATGTACGTCTGAAAGACTACTTTTAGGCAAAAGCAAATGTAATGCCCATCATTGTGCTAACCAAATAGATGGTGCTGCGTTATGTAGTTGGCAAGTAACTAAGCTTTGTTGACAGTCATAGTTGTTACGTTTTAAGTTAAAGCTTTCACGTTTAGAACCGTAGAATTTTGCCAAAAGTTTCCTCCACCTCCTTTCATTAGGAACATTTTTTCTCTTACCGAGTTCTACCAAATCTCAAAATATTTACCTATTTTTCTCATACACCCTACCCAAGTATGCATGCCTTCGCTTTCGATATGGCTGTCGAAAAAGCTTGGTTACTCGACAACTACGCCACGCATCACCATCACTTTGGTACGAAAATGGTGGGTATTATATTTGCCCGAGAGTAGTATTTTGTGCGCACAGTCGTAGTGGCAACATTTTACGATTTTGCACGAAAAACGCAAATGTAAGACATAAAAACATATCGACTTTTTATGGCTTTCCTTAATCTGGCTATTCGCCTTTCGTTACGCAAGCTAGTGAAGTGTCTTTCATTGTGCAGAATTCTCTGCCGAATACGCCGGTATGATCGGTTCCTTCGTGGTTCGTCCGCAAACGTAGCACATCTTGTACATCTTGCAGAACTATGTAGGAGAAAAAAAAGCAGAATAGCTACTATTCTAAGCTTCATCCTCACTGCTAAACAAGACGTTTCCGCCCCCTCCTTCTATTGGGAAATTTTTTTTCTTGCCGAGTTTTACCAAACCTTAATGTATGTACGTGTTGTTATGAAAGACCCTGTATATATATATATACGTATATATATATATATATATATATATATATATATATATATATATGTGCAATGCTCGGTAATCTGCAGCACTCAAAATAAATTGTGGTGTCCATTATTTTTTTCTTTTTAAAGCGCCTCATGACGCAGCTCACCACGGCCTTGTATCATCGATGCATGACGTTCAGCCAATTGTTAAGTCTGGCACAAGACAATTTTTCTAATTCATAACAGTCGTTTCACTATATTTTTTAAACCAAAAGAGCGTCTTTGATTGAGAAGCGATGCAGCTGTTTGGAAAACGGAACCACCTATATACGATTGGACAACGCTCGTAAGCAACCAAAATACTCTCCAGTTTGGGTAAGGCAAGCTGGCCGCGCACTTTCTCTATAGTACACTATTTTGAATATGCTGGTACCTGTAAGTTTTTTTTTTTACAATACGTTGATTGCGTGACACAAAAATGCACATTTGTTCCTGGCCCCTTGTAAACAAAAAACTGGCATCCATATTTGTGTAAATACCTAAGTATGGCATCTGTGTTTGTGTAAATGCATAGGCATGATCGAAGGTGTGCAAAGGAGATTTTTTAAAGAGACTCTACAGAAGATGTGACCTCAAAACGAACGAGATATTACCGCCCTTTATGGACAAACTCAGAAAAAAATGACAGACGGGTTTTAGCTCAACTTATGGGGGCAAGTCACTTTGATCAAGTCTTTGAAGTGCGGCCGAATACTCGCAGAACACCTGTATGTGCCCAGGTGCGTTACAAGAACGGAGCACATCAATAATATGTTTGCTTGGCGCGTGGCCAGGGATGTTGCACAGTCTGCAACCAGTCATTCCTTGTTACATGAGTAAAGGAGCTTTCTGTTATAGTCTAACTTTCTATTCAGTTGTTGTTGTTGTTGCTGTTGTTGTTGTTGTTGTTGTTTTTGTTGTTCTATTCAGTTATGGTTAATATAAATAACACTACGAATATGCAACCATTGACATATTGCTTTCCTTTTCCTTGCAATCGTACCTGAAGTTGAGATAGAAGCTACCGCCCAATGAATTTGGTATAGTATGCAAATCGAAAACCTTGCGTGCCACGTGTTGGCGCTATTTTGAGGTGCTTTGCTATATGGATTTATACATGGGATTTACAAATATTGTATATAAAGGAAGTTTGGCGTGTTTCTTAACTGAAGGTAACGTTGAACAATTTGCCATCTCTTGTAACTATGCCAACATATCGGGGAATATTGACAGTTCAAAAGCTATTAGTTCACAAGTGCTGAATAAACGTTTAAGGACGACGCTTTATCATGTCATTTAACGATATACGAGGTGTGTTCAAAAAGTACTTTTGTGTTTTTTCAAAAATTATTCATTTATTCATGAATATCTCTTTTGTCCCCTTCAAAGTAATCCCCATGAGATATTATACACTTGTGCCAACGGTTTTTCCAATCTTCGAAGCACTTCAAAAAACCATTTTTTTTTAATCTTGTTCAGCTCCTCCTTCGATGCCGTCTTTATCTCGTCAAGCGTAGCGTAACGTCGTCCTTTCATGGGCCTCTTCAGTTTAGGGAACAAGAAAAAGTCACAGGGGGCCAGATCTGGGGAATACGGTGGCTGCGGCATCATTAGTGTGTTGTTTTTGGCCAAAAACTCGCGCACAAGCAACGATGTGTGAGCAGGGGCGTTATCGTGGTGCAAAAGCCAATTTTTGTTCTTCCACAAATCCGGGCGTTTCTGGCGGATTGCTTCGCGCAAATTGCGCATAACTTGCAGGTAATATTCCTTATTGACCGTTCTACCCTGTGGCAAGAACTCATGATGCACCACGCCCCTGCAATCGAAGAAAACTGTCAGCAAAACATTCACATTCGACCGAACTTGGCGCGCTTTTTTCGGTCTTGGTTCGTGCGGCAGCTTCCATTGAGATGATTGAGCTTTGGTTTCCACGTCATAACCATAAACCCACGATTCGTCACCAGTTATGACCCTCTGGAGCAAATTTGGGTCGTCGCGGACAGAGTCCAACATCTCATTAGCAATGTTCATGCGATGCTGTTTTTGGTCGCAATTGAGCAATTTTGGTACGAATTTCGCGGCGACCCGTCTCATGCCCAAATCATTGATAAAAATCGAATGGCACGAGCCAATCGATATGTTTAGGTCCTCAGCAACTTCTCTAACGGTGATTCGACGATTGGCCAATACCATTTTCTCCACTTCATTAATTTTTTCGTCTGTTGTTGAAGTGCTCGGGCGTCCGGCACGCTCTTCGTCGTTCACATCTTCTCGGCCTTCTGAGAACATTTTGTACCACCGATAAACGTTGCTTCGGTCCAAGGTAGCTTCTCCGTATGCCACAGTCAACATTCGGAATGCATCCGCGCACTTAATTTCGTTTTTCACACAAAATTTGATACAGGTTCTTTGATCCATTTTTTTGAATAGGTAAAAATCGAAGACGATCCAAAACACGTGCAAGCAAAGCAGCTGTCAACAATTAAGTGAACATTCAAAATGGCCGAGCTTGTCGGCATAAGTGAGAGACATGAGTACCAACATAACGCCACAAAAAATCGAAATTCGAATATACGCAACCCGCGAAAATTCAAAAGTCGCGATACTTTTTGAACACACCTCGTATATATTTATATATATATATATATATATATATATATGTCAGATATTCTTTGAATAGTACAAATATTCTGAGCCTGTTAGACCTACACTGCGGCAGCGGAGCTCGTACTCTCTCAGAAGCTTCTCTCATTGACGTCGTGCTCTATGAGGAGAGGGAGGCAGAGATTCAAACACGCTGCTCCCGCTAATGGCCGTCTGCTATGAATGTATGATATATGAAATAAACGGACTTATCAGTCGTTGTACCCAACCGCCAAGAACGGCTTGTTCACTCCCGTAAATAGCAAATAGAAATCTACTAATTCGCTTAAACAAAGGCTCCCCCGAAAGTCTGCAATATATATACTGTTTTTATATTCTGTAAATATACTAACGTCCTTGATATCTGTTGGCAAACAAGTCGAGATAATTTCACGGTCCTTCAATAATGAAGCCGTTGTATGGATATTATACTCGACTTTAAGATTCTGCTCCTGAGAAAATAAATAGCTGAAACACCTAAGCTACCAGAAATAAAAAATATATGCGGAACATTGTTTAGCACTGCTTTGATTTATCTTGGCCTGTTTTGTTTTCGATTTTCTGTCAGGTAAATTTAATGCCCTTTAATATATGACGTCACGTTCACAATATATGAACCTGCGTGATATCATACAGCGTGATAACTTTTTCAACAAATAAATGGGTTACAGCAGTCATATATGTGAAATATCTAACGGCTCTACAAAACTTAAATACAATATATTGTTAGCAACAGCCTTTTTGAAGGCGTACTAATATTTCACCACAAACATGGTAACATAATTAAGACCGGACGCATATATGCGACAAGTGAAGCAGACTGTACACTAATGCAAGCAGAACTTTATGGTATTGTATATAATGGCAGGAATTGCAAGTTGGAAACGAGGCGCGTGAAACTGGTCGCCCGTCACCAAGCGATGGCCAAGCCGAGCTCATTTTGAATCTGCACCGATTTCGCGAGGCGTCGACTGTGACGCCGCTCGAGCGCTCAAGCGTGTCCTGCTACACTGCAGCGCCATTTGACGAGGTGCGCGCGGCCATATTGCGGTGACAAATTCTCTCACCCCTCAGTCCACTCCTTCAGCCTCAACTACCCCCCGGTACCCCACGACCACCACCACCACCACACACACCCCCCGCCGCCTCGCATCTTTCAAACGTCGACCGTCGTGAATCCGCGATAAGCGGCCCGAAGGAGACCCGAAAACTCCTTTTGCAAGGGCGGCCGATCTCCGGATGCTGTCGCAATGTGCGGCTTTGACTGAACGGCGAGATTGGCGCGAAGCCTACGACCAACATTTGGGGGCCTTTAAAGGCTTACTGCTGCTGGCGCTGCTGCTGCTACCCGAGAAAGTCTGGCGGTCGGTCGAATCCTTTTGCGCCGCGCTCATTTAAGTGCGGGACGCCGAATGCAACGTACTGCTGGGCTGCCGCGCGCGAGCATGCTCGACGTATTTGAAAAGCTGCCAACTGGAGAGGCGGGTCAATATGCCAACTGGCACATATACTCCGCCACGCAGACACATCCATACACGTTTGTAAGATGTTCGACAAAACATTCCGTAGACATCCGGTGTCACAAAACGTCAGAGGCAAAAAGCATTCTTGCATATCGGGAGCATATCATACCATAATATATGCAGGACACTATCGATATTCTTTAAGTCGTTATAAGCCACCGAGGAAGATGGCTTAGTGGCAAAGCCTTTGCCTTGCATTCGGGAGGACTGGGTTTAAGACCCAGACCGGCCACTCTTCAATTGGTTTGCATGGTTTCCAATTTAAACAAGGTAAATGCCGGAGTGGATTAAAATTAGCCATAACATGATTAAACCGTACACGGGCAATTGCCTTACGAAAAAAATCTTTTAAAAAAATGTCTGCGTTGTTATGTATTATTATTCGTTCTGCATTACGTCTTATTCGTAAAACCGCCGAGAGAAGAGAAGCAGGCTGTAAGCTAATTGCGCTCTGCGGTGTGTTTGGCTTTGTAGACACATAGTGTTGATGAGTGTGGGCTAAATAACTAAAATAGGCAGGCAGAGAGGCCGGCGTGCACTCTGAAATGTCATTTTCGACAAACCACTTCTGGATTCCTTTGATGTGCCGCCTTCCTTCTGACACTACATAGAACTCTCAGAAGCAATTACTTCAGAGGAATAGAGAAGAGATGTGTTCGCATTTGGCCACAGAACAACTTTCACGCTGTCTGCTTTGCTATTCTCGCTGCAAGGTTAGGAAACTTTCCGGCTTTCTTCGGCGAATGTTGCATTTTTATACTTTGTTCGCGCATTGTATAGAGAAATATTAGCTAACTCGTATCGAGACAGAACGGGTACAGGTATACGTCTTATCTGCCCATGCTTGGCTTCGGTACAACGTTACACAAGCGCGCAGTACAGACATACAAGTAAATCGTGCTTAATTACTGCCATGTAACCAAATGCACGATGCGAGTGCTGCTCGAAATACATCTCGACGTAAACTCTATAGCATATAAACAGACTCATATAAAGTCCTCAGTATATAGGCACACACATATAAAATCTATAGTATAATACATAAGCAAACCCATGCAAAGTCTATAGCATATGAACAGACTTATATAAAGTCCATACTATTTGAACCGACTCATATAAAATGTATAGTACATGAACACACAACTTCCACGACACGATGATGACGGCAGATAATATACGAGCAGTGCAGTATGTTAACGGCATGTGCCGAATTGGGACGGCCCAACAGAAGACAAAAAAACTTTCTAATAAAGACACGAGCGAGAGAGAGAGAAAGTTGGCCTGACTGACAACTTTTTCGTACTTGTGTATCTGCGGCGTTTCTCGTCATAGCTCCGTTACGTTTAGTTACATGCATAACTAATTATTGCGTGCAGTGATGACGACGGACGTACAAACGGACGGACGGATGTACGAACGATGAATGCGTGCCATCAATTACTAGTCTGTCACGAGTGTGCTTGCTACAACAACAACAATAACAACAACCACAACAACAACAACAACAACAACCACAACAACAACAATAACAACAACAACCACAACAACAACCACAACAACAATAACAAGTAAAACAACAATATCAACAACTACTACATCTAGACTACTCTCCTGCTGCTGCTGCTGCCGCTTCTACTATGCTGTTAGCTTCCGTGACTACTACAGATTCTTGGCGTCGTTGTTGTTGTAGCAACGGTCGGTCGTTATTCATCATCTGTGTCGAGCATGCGACCGGAGTCAGAGGACGGCCGAGGACAAAACGAGGTTTCCAGCAACGACAGCAACAGGGCCCTCCTACGCTCCCTCCACCCGCCCCCCCCCCCTGAGGGCCGCTTAAGCCCGCCACTGGCCTCGGGCCCAGCAATGGCATGATGACCACGATTGTGATCATGCTACTGCTGATGATGATGATGATGAAGTGATAGTGATGATGATAGTGACGTTGCCGTTGATGAGGTGATCATGATGCTGATGTTGCCCATGATGATGAGGAGATGATGATTATGATACTGGTTTTGTTGCCGCCGATGATGAAGTGATGATAATGCCGATGGTAATGATGATGGCGACGATGATGATGGGTCGAGTCGGCCCTCGCAGCCTCGTCCTTTCTGGCTTTGCTGGCCTGCTGAAGATGCTGCTGATTCGACAGGGGATAGGGAAGCCGATGTAGACGAAGGGATGATGCCGCCCGGTCGATCCCGTTGCCCCGCAGTCCTGTCCGGCCGCGGAGGAGGAAGCCCTCACTTGCGGATAGGGAGATGACAGCTTCGGGGGCAAAACTATCCTACGGGCGGGGGGGGGGGGGGGGGTAATACACTTAAATTGAGCTCACTTCCGCCGTCACTTCCGGCGAGCAAGTAAGCAAGCGCGAGAGCGGGTGGTTGGCTGGCTGGGGGGCGTCCCGCCGGTCGTCGGTACCATGACAACGGGCGTACCGTCCCGAGTCTCGTCCAACGCGGTCTTTCCCGGCACAATCGTTTTCTCTCGTTTCGGCTCGGTTTCTCCCCCCTCTGTTTCTTTATGGCTCTTATTCTTTCTTCCTCTTCTCTTTCTATACTATCTCATACTATCTATTTATCTCTGAGTCTTTTAATGCCTTTCGGTTTTCTGGATGTTTCTGTTGCTGCTACATCTTTAGCTAACAGTCGCGCGCAGCCCTCGAGGCAGACAGGAAGCCTGCTCTTCTCAGCCTCCCTTTAGGGCCTGGTTCAGTTTCCATGCGGCGTAGGCCGGCTGCCGGCCGCCCAGCAGGAGTCGCCACAACGGCACATCTCTGAAACGCCCTCGCACCGCTGTGTGTCTGTGGATGTCTCTCCGAGCGTGTAGAGGCGGAACATCGAAATTTGCATTAAAATCGGCTACCACAGCCACCGCCACCGTCCGACTTCCACTCGTGCATCTACTACCGCCACACACACAGCAAGCAAGCAAGCACGTTGCTGCTGTATTCGCCGCCACTCTCGTCGTCATTACTACGATCTAGTTTCGCTAGCGGCGGCCGAGCCGCACCAACACAGACGAGTTCACTCGTCGTTCGGCACGCTGAAACGCAGCCGGCAGAGGCGGCTTGGTTGGAAAAAGGGCGGATCGAGGCGGCAACTGAAGGATTTGGGGTAAGGGTTCATCACAGTGGTGTAAACAGCTACCCTTTTCATCGTTGGCTGCCTCTACGTCTCGTCTTCGTCTGACGGCGGCTCTGTCCTACTACGCCATTTTGCCTCTCCAAAACTATTGTTTCTCTCGTTCTCTTTTCCCCCGCTCTTCCGCCCTCTCTTCCCCCCTCTCATTCCCTATATTTCTCTCTTGTCCTTTTGCTCTCCCTATCTGTGCTTCGCTAAGGTCCCCTATCATTCCCCAAGCAAGCGCGCTGTTCCAGTCCGTTGCGAGGCCCTCTGGAGTTTCTTAGCCAATGAGGATTTCCTGCCGCCCGTTACCCATGCCATGGCGCCCATCCAGCCAGGCGAGGCCAGGCCACAGGTCCATTGACAAAAGCGATAGTGCTACTAACTAAGTATCATCATATAAGTAAGTATACAGCTAGCCGGTAGAGTAGAGAGAGAAAGAGGCAGAGACGCAGAGTACAACGGCGGCAGCTAGGGTCACTGTGGGCATGGTCGCATGAAACCCCTTCAGCAGGCTTCACGTAAATGAAGGGGGCCGGCGGGGTGAATCAGACCGCCTCAGTAACCCGGGTGACTTCGACTACTAGCAGCACTATTACTACTACTACTACTATTACTATTACTGCTACTGGCGCTGCTCGTCCCCTCGCTGGAGAAGCGTATCAAATAACCGCGCGCTGCGGGTAACGAGGGATCTATGAGGTTTTGGATAAGTATCGTTTGCGCCTAGCTAGAGTCGTTGAACGATCGAGCCAAAGGCGGGAGAAAGGGTGCGCGCGCGAGAGGGAGAGAAAGAGAGTAAGATAGAGAGAGATAAAGTGAGAGGAAATACAGCCCAGGCAGCCAGGCAGAGTCGGATTCAGTTGAAAAGAAGGGTCCATTAGTTCATTAACGAGTAGACAAGCCGGCGGAAAGAGACGGGGAATTGGAAACCGTCCGTCGGCTGCTGGATGAAGTCAATGAAACGATAGCGCCAACGCCGGCTCTGCAATGTTGCCTCATACAAAGTGAGTCACAGTTCGCAGCGACTAAGTCGGCCTTCCTTCCTTCGTTCCTCATCCTCATTCGTGGCTGCGTCGGGTAACACCGGACCGGACGGGGCTTTCCGTCGCTAGCCTTTTCAGCCGCAATGATTACTGCTTCTACTCAGGAGCGCTATTAAACCTGCAACGCGGGCGGCTCTTAGGGTTGGTTGCCTTGACTAGCCAACCAACACTAGGAACATATATCACAGAAACATATTCACAAGATAATCTTCACATATATATTCACATCTTCTACAGAGCCTCTTTTAGGAATCCTCTCTGGATGCCTTATGAATCAAACACCTGTGTATTTGCACAAGTATGGGCTGTTGCACAAGTTAGTCAAATCGATTTATTTGTGGCATACTTGAGTTGAAACACAACGTGCTAGATATAATATGATTGGATTGGGTCAAATCAGGCAATTGAACTGGATGTGTATTTCATCGCATAAAATAATAGCACAATGTATGGGTCGAACTTTATAGACACGGTACAGAATTGAATTTTAGCATTGCTTCCGCCGCCCTTTTAGCAGTCCGGTCCTTGGAATTGGAAGCACTGCCTGTTGTTGTTGTTGTATACCGCAAAATGCATTCGCTTACATCAGGCTGCACAGGGTGCTTTACCGCGTTAGTGAAACCTTTTAAGCATTCTCACGCTTGAATTGAAATGGCAGTTGTGGTTTACCGGATTGTGAGTCCTTTTATGGTTGTGCCAGCAAACCTGTTTCGGAGGTGTAACGGCATGAAGGCGTGAAGAAGTGAGCTTCTTCTTGTATGTACAGAAAACATCAGTTGCGAAGTGCTTTTTATTTATTTCTCTCACGACTTTTTATACTTGCTGCTATGTGCACATTTTCTATGACCTCAATATACGTCATTTCAGCTAATGGAAGCTACACAGAGCAACAGACGCTAGCCTTAAAATGAGACCGCCTGCTTCTACAATCTCTTATAGCGTCTTTTCTTCTCTTTTAAAACAAAAAATTACTACACTGAACTAGTTATTGTACGTTCTGTCTATCAATAGCAGTTAGGGGGTTACGTATCGCCGTGAGATAACATTGCTTCAACAACAATCCTACTTATAAGATGTATAAGCTGTTCTGGATATAAATGGTAAATAGGCCGGAAGTTGCGACTAACTTTTTTAGGAGACACCGCGGTGTATAGCTGTTATGCTAACGCCAAAAAAGGGTATGCAACGTGCTAAAACACAGAACTAATTGTAAATGGCACGGTGGACTCCATGTTCTACACAGAAGCTAAAACAATTTGGAGGTAATTAATCAAGACGATGTTAAATAAGATACCCTTTATGTGTGTACTTTTATAGGATATGTGAGATGTATGCAAACGTGTTCTCTATTATATATACATACCATACATATCCCATATGTATGGTATGTATATATACAGATCATTGTAATAACCCACACATGTTTATAGATAAGTAATAAAATATCATCGAGCTAACTGCGTAAGAGAAATAGCTCTCTGACAGGTATCGAGATGGTAGATAAAGCACGGCTGGTTACATAAACGGCACAAACAGCCGACATCAGGATCGTGGAAGCCCCTTCGATGGCAGAGTTTATGGTGAAACCCGTGAAGTGAATAGCGGGTCACGAGATGTCGGTTGGGTTGTAGTGGTCTCTGCCAGTTCTGTGTGACCATTGCTGGCGAATTAAAGAAACTTCCGGGAACTGCTCGAACTTTCTTCATAAAGTTTTCTCTAAACTGAATGAGAGCAGCGGTTTCTGAGAGACGGAAGCTAGTTACTAGATCTTCTGTAAGTGGTTGCGTAGAAGTCATAAGGTAAACTAGACGGTTTTTCGCATTTCGTGGCAACCCAATGGCTAGCTTGAAAAACGTAGGCTTAACCTTATCTAGTTTTTCTAGCTGTGATAGGCTGAGGTGTTCCCATATGACCTGGATGCCGTAGGCCGTCACCGAAGCAACTTTTAGGTCGAAAAGTGCTTTTAGTGTGGTCAGGTATAATTGTTGGGGCTTTTCGATTGTAGACATCGCGACTAGACTTTTTCTGGTTCGTTCGGCGATGTGTTATCCAATGGGTGTGCCCTTCTATCGAAAAGTTAACCCTGAGGTAACAGAAGGTGTTAACGAACTCGAGTGCACCAGTACTGAGTTTCAAGCGATCGGACCGAGCAAGCGGTCCCCGAGGTCTAAATTTGATAGCTTTTGTTTTCTCGACGTTAATCTTAAGGCCGTTGTTCTCGCGGTACCCCTCCAGGGTGCGTATGCTTCGCTGCAACTCCAACTTGTCACGACTGTACATGACGATATCGTCAGCATATAGTATGATGCCGACTGTATCGTGTTCTTTGTGAATTATTGGCGGCAGATCGCTGAGAAGGGTAGAAAAAAGCAGAGGCTAAGATTATCACCTTGAGCATAAGCTGTGGTCTGGATAAAGGACTCATGCTCACAGATCGAATCGTCAAGGATTATCGGGGTTGCTTGAAGAATGCTGGCGATTAGGGTTAGTGTCTTGGGGCCAACACCTGCATTGGCGAGCTTCTGGAGTACAACATTTCACGGAGCAGTGTCAAAAGCGGCCTTCAGATCGACAAATAAGGCATAAAGAAATCTTCCGGTGATCCAGGATCGGACATCAGTAGGATCACCCGTTCTTTTTGGGATGACTTTAAGGATGCACTCCCGCCATACTTCCGGGACATAGCCCTCATCTAAACATCTATTGAATATTGCCAGGAGAATAGGCCAAATATAAGGGGTGTCTTGGAGGTGTTCGTTTCGGACAAGGTCGGGACCGAAAGCTTTATTCCTTTTAGCTTGGCCAATAGCCTCTAGAACCTCGCTGTAGCTGACGGGTGCTTATAGAGAAGCTACTAGAGCCTTCGGTGTATAGAGAGGTGTATATCACCGCGATCGCGTCTCTGGTAAGGATAGTAACACTTCCGGTTAGCCATACAGCGCAAAACATAATTATTTGGTAAAAAAAAAACATTGGCACTATTTCAGTAAGGGCGAAATCCTTTGGAGACTAGGAAAGAGTAGCTAATGAGGACACTCAAGTAAATCTGGGCTAGTTGAAAAACGTGTTACTGAAAAGTACATTTCTGCAACATTCTTCTTCTTTTTCTGCAGCCTTGGAAATTAAACGAATGACGGCCGTTCAGCATAAAGTAGATCTAAGATGGTATTAATTCTGGCTCACCCACATCGCGTTTTGGGCTTTAAAGATTTGGCCACTTGTCAGCAATGTTTTACAATAATTAAATCGCTGGCAATCTTTGCAATCGAACTGGGCGTACGAGAACTAAGCTTACTAATAACTAGCTTGTGTCGTTGAGAAGAAGGAACCTTCCCTTTCTCTGTCCCTAGTGACAGAACCAGGTTATGTGGCTATTACTGAGGGTGCCCTATACTCTAGTATATATCAGCAAGTATAGCAAGTGTTGACACCCTTTGGGTCCTCAGGTATAAGAGAAACCTTCTAAATCCAATATCGATTTCGGAACCCGTCTGATTAGACAAAAGCACAAACAAAAAACATCGAAAAAGCCATCCTTTAAAAACGGCCAGTGACAAAAAATCGACTCTCAAGCTAGAAACGCTTTAAATTGGAAGTTGTTAATCGCGTCGTCCCAGAGTTGACTGCATGTTTCGGAGAATTGCTCCAATTTTTTTTAACTACTACTAAAATATTAGGGCACTGCAGATAGCAACTGGGTCAAAACGTACATTAAAATTATGCATATAGACTAACCATTTCATTTGATTGTTGATCCATGCAGCTTTGTAAAATGATTTGTCTCATTCTTGAATCTACGTAGACTTTCATCTTGCGGCTGTTTATGTTACCGCTAGGGACTCCAAAAGACAAAAGCATTACGTTAACGGGTAAACAATCAGCATATGTTTTACAAAGTGGTATGTTTAACATATGAAGTGTGTATATCTCCTATAGAACCGCGTCTACTTGAGTGAAAGTTGATTTGGTTTCTGCAGGAACTGCGCAAATTAAAAAGAGTTGTTGACGAAACTCAGAGCAATAATCTAGCATAAGGGTTGTTGTAGTTGAGAAAGCATTATTCCCGCCTCCTCATTATGGTTGTGGGTCTGATCCTGTGTTTGTTGGTTCCAGTAGTATCTGAGCAGGAGGGCATGCAATGTAGGCGATCAGAGAACTGTCTGTTATTCAACATTACTACGCAAGTAGCTGTATTGTGGTTTATTAATCTTCTAACTATGTAAGCTTTTGAAATACAATACGACCTGGAAAAATCATCAAAATGTAAGAAGGAGCACATTATGGTGCAACATTTCTAAAACTCCACGGAGATGCGCTAAAAATGTCTTCCGATGCTCGCACCTGCGGGGCTCCCCAACCAGCTAGTAAGACGTCGTCAGACCTAAAGGAGCAAGTACCTTAAGTTCAACACTTGAAAACAGCAGAAACTATTAGTTGCAAGATTGATATGAAACATGATAGCACAACTTTTAGTTGAACGTGAGAAGAACGGATAAAGGTACGCATAAACAAAAACCGTTAGCAAGAAAGACGATAGAGAACCACGTCTAGACTGTGGCAGAAAATGTATAGAGCTTGTAAAATAGTGTTTGATTTTTTCTAAATTAAGTTCGAGATGAGTTTTAAAAGATCAGAGTTGTTAGCCGGGGCGCTAACGGACTAAGTATTCGAGTCTAGGTAGGTACGTCAAGACAACGTAGTGTGCCAAATGTTTCATGTAAGACGAGAACCGGTCAACTCTTTTGCTATGCGCATGTAGCCCGGATTTTAACCCGACGATTGTAATGTGCGGACATGCTTTGTGAGTGTTCCTCGATAAAGGGTTATGGAGAGAGAAGAGATATCTTTGCGGCGAGAGGTGCCGAGGGATAGTTAAAATAAAAAATACTTTCCGGGCTGACTCTCAGCCAAGATTTATCGTCCACGGGACTGCATTTCGCATTGCTTCATAGACGGAGCCCCATAATTACAAATGTGCAACGGTGGCGCTCGAACCCGCGCACCTGTGTGTCTCCTACAGTCGCGAGGCGCAGGCCAATGCACCACGCCACCGGGCTCGACAACCGAGAGATAGTTAAGGTGCGGTAAGCACCCTCGACACCTCTGATCAGCACCGAGATCCACACTAGTCATTCGCATCAGCAACAGCTCCTTGGGTGAGAAAATTCCAATTTCGTACCACCGATACCTAGTGTAGGGGGTAGCAATTAGAATGAAACTACATATAAATTCGAACCATGATCACGTGCAACAATTCAAACGGTCGCCATGTGCAACAATTCGAAACCTGCGTAATAACTCGAACGTCACAACTTGCGACAATTCAAACACCGCTACGTGCAAGTTCGAACAGCCACCTACACACTTGCTAATCTCAAAAGTAATGCAATCTTTGGGCCTAAATAAATGTGATTCCTTTCTTCAACTTCTCTTCGATCAAGGTATTTCTTACAAGACTATCCCTTAGCTCAATGGGGCAAGGCACGCAGTTCCCTTTTATTACCCTTTTCGACCTCGCGATTTGCTTAGTGATATATCTCTCCCAATTTAACGTTACCGGACTATTGTGGGAGGGGACTTTAATGAAAAGAGAGACCAGATCAACAGGTTATGAACACTCCTGGAAACATCTTTGAAAACAACAGACCTGGGTCAACGCTAGATTGGACGTTTGCAACAGAAGAAGTAAGTCATCTAATAACCGATTGAAGGATTAAAGACAACCAAAGAGCCCAATCTCCGTCACTTTAACTTCCCCTTTCTTTTAACACGACGGCAACGCTTTTCCAGACAAAATCGCACCTATTGAGGTGATGCTATACAATTTCGAGCCTGTGGTGGTGGGTAGAATATCGGTATTAGTGGATGAGAGTTACTATACTAGTTGTTGTGCTACAGGCGCCGCTGGTGCATATCGCATTTCCTAGACATCCCAAACAAAATAAAGTTAAATCACACTAGTCTATAGAAAGTAGTCAAAATAATTCGTTTCCTTATTGAATACTCGCCAGTGAAAATGTTGTTACAGTAGAAGAAGCCTGCCGTGAATGCAGCTCCCGCCCTCAGGGCCCGCAGACAATTGCCCTCTGTGCTATTGGTGGCCAGATGGCCGAAAACCGAAGGATATAGCACTGCTTGCGAACTCATCGGGTCATAAACTCAGAGGTGGCAACAAAGCCCGATTTTTTTTTGTTCGCCGCTTTATCAAAGCATACATCTGCTAGCATGTGACCCTGGCATGAATCGCTTGACAAGGCAACAAGTCTTGGCTTCTGCTTAATATCATATAAGGCAAATAATGTATTCGTGGAACATGAGGAGCCCTATATAGTGCAATTACGATTATTAAATTAGACCACTGGAATTATTGTGAGATTAGATCGAATAAAACTCTTAGGACAAAGGGTATACATTTGGGCGTAACAAAATGCACCACGTACCGTCGTCACTAACAATAGATGTAGCCAGGCCGGCCATAACTACGCTTTTCGCGTAAAGACCGTGGCCGCCGCCGGTGATTTGAGGATCCCCGCAACCAGTATGGATGCTATTCAGAACCATCTAAAATAATTTAAACTCGTGATAGATAAAACGCCAACAACAACGGAGACTATTCTGCAATTTGGAAAGCGACAAGTTCTACGCTTATATCGATATGCGGGAAATCGCAAGGATCCTTCGGCATATCGTTCTAATTTATGTTTTACTGTCTATCTAAAGCCGTTGAACACACCATTATCGGACGTATGGTAACAAAGACAATGAGATGCTGTCAGACACCTAGCACGGTTTCCGAGCTACCACATTTTCAGCCACCAGCAAAGTGCAAAACATAACAGAAGCAGCGAGAAATGCCCCGAGGGCACCTCAACCTCAGCACAAGTGCGGACTGGAGTATGATCCCGCAGAACATTGCCGCGCGGACTGTTGGAGCAGCCGATTCCCGGCGCTTTTTCTAACCTCAGTGGTCGATAGCATAATGCTGTATGTCGGACTCCCATAGGAACAAACGACTACCGGGGCGACTACACGCCGCCTCATCAACACTGCAGGAAGATCTATGACGCTTAACATCGCAGGGCGTCTACAGTTTTCTCTAAGCAGATTCCCTGAACCAGTGTGAGAGGCCGACCCATCAAGGAAGTGGTCGCTCATATGATGACTTCGGCGGAGGCATGGAGGGAGGCGACGAACTTGTTCGACGCCGTTTTGACACTCAAGACAGCCAAGAAAACGGCCGGGAGGGAGAGGTTTGAGCGGGTCTCTCGGGAGAGTGGTCGAGACGAGGAGCCGAGGAAGGAGGGAGAGGGTGGGGTGCAGCCAGGCCCTCATGGTCTCGACGCACCTTCACAGAACGGATTACAAAATGGCATCCCCCTATCCAACCGCAGGTAGACATGCGGGATGATAGTCAGGGATATAGCTGATTAAATCATACATTCCCGAAACCTCCTAGAACAAAAAAGAAAAAGATTCCCTGAGACGTAGCTTTAAGAAAACTCTCAATCATTCAATATCGGGACGGAGGAACAACTAATCAACAGAGCACATACCAGTAGATACTAAACAGCTTTAACCAGTAATGAGAATAAATCCAGCCGATCCAATCGAGCTACCCTAGAGATTGGGGAAAATCAATACTCCTGATCTAAAAAAAGTATCTTTGTCTAAAAAAAAACCCACTTTAAGCCGTATGTATAACTGAGGATAGGCTGACGACAAAAGGGGGTTGCCGGCACAGCCATAGCAAATAACTAAAAGTTGAGACAATTGTCTACTTCAAAGTGCTAACATAGCAAAGTTATATAAATAAAACACATTACGTTTTAAACTAATGGTTGTCCACTATGCAACGTGTGCACAATAAGATGGTTTACAAGGCATATGGCTGCCTAACGTCCATCGGCTTCCCCTAGCCCATCTATCCCTTTGCCAACAATACTTGACAAAAACCCACATCAGTCCTCCCGCACCATTAAAGGCATCCAAGTCTCAGCAATGAGATTAGAATTGTTAAGGTTTATCCCGAAACCTGTTAGAAAATAGGTAGCTTTTCAGACGTTTCTGGGGGTCCCGGCCGATAACAATGACAAGGCGCGAGGTTCGCTCTTCTGCATAGTGCCAGTAGTTCTCTGTCTTCCTTTCACTGCGACGCCTAATAGACGCCTCTCCGTAATTTCCGCCATATTTTTCGCATATTCTCCAAGAGAGCGAGCCTAGCCGAGGCCGTACCTCTGGTTGCCTGGAGAAACCGGGGAAAACATGGGTTGAATCCGATATATAGGGTTTTTGTGGAGAAAAAGTGGATTTTGATGCAAAATCTGGGGTTTTTGTGGAAAAATAAGTTTTGATGCAAAATCTGGGGTTTTTGTAAGAAAAAAGTATCTGTCCCGCAGCACAGATCGCTTGACAACGCTTTGCGATAAACATTTACCGGCCGTACCAGACCTAAACGGGCCAGTCCCCCGACCGTCTGCTTCCCTGCACCACGTCGGGTAAATAAGTTATAGACGTGGTTAAGAATTTTGCCCGGAGTTCTGCCGGGGATCTTGATTTCTTCCGACCCCAACTGATGATGGGCTTACTATCTCCGGCAATCGGGTACACAGCCAGTCCGCTGGCAAGTGCACTGTCCAAAGTCGTCGACTTACTTCTGTAGGGTGCCCCTCTATCTAACTGCGGCCAATAATATTTTAGGTTTTTTGTCTTACAGAAGAAGGACGAATAAGTAAGTCTAACTTTTTTGTTCTCCACTTTACGCTGGCTAGTCGCAAGTATCGAGGTAGCGTAGTGATGGGGTTCCACGAGCTTAGCCTCGCCGCCCCAGCCGAGGCAGCTGTACAAGCCGCCCGAGCGTTCATTGATTCACGCATATTTCCCGGGGGTTCTCGGGAACCTTGATTTCAAGAATATTTTCAACCCTGTAAGACGGGATTACCTGTTGAAGGCGGTCGGGATACACTGTTTTCAGCTGACGCACCGCGTCTACCGAACGTACCGTAACAATTCTCCCGGATAATATTGCCCTCGGCAGCAGGGTGATCCTCTGCCCCTTGTTTTACTTGAGCCTCAAAGATCCAGAAGTGTAATCCCTGGCAAGAACAAGTTAAAAACACGGCTGACAACATCACCCCGCCTAGTGCTCACCGCGCCGCTTTTTTTACTTCGATCGACGTTCTGGGCTACCAGATTCACACATCTTTCCGCGGAGTCGATTTAACAGGGCGATTGGTCGCTAGGTCAGCGATTGTTTCTTTTCTTCCCCTATCCGAGAACAACGCCACCGCACTTTTAGACGAGGGCTCAATACAAGAAACTCATGAGACGCCTGCAAGGGAGGAGCGGCAGACAGTTTGTAGTGGCGTCGCGTATAATTCTTTGAACCAGCACAACTGGAGTGCATTCTTGCACGAAGAGCCCATCATTTGCGCATTGTACACCGTCAGTGCCAGACGGCGTGCCTGGCCTCGGCAGGTTACGTTGGTAATCCAACTGAGACGAGCAAGCTCGCTAAATACGCACCATTACGTTACTCGCCCACACAAGTTTCAGCGGCTAGCGTTCGAGACTCTGGGTCACTCAGGCGTCACTCGCAAACCCCTCCACAGTGTCGGTGAGCAGCTGAACCTCGCAACCACCGGAGACAAGAGATCTGCGGCTCTCTTGGGGCAGCACATTGAACTTGAAGTCCGACGCGGGAACGCGGCGTCTGTCACAAAACACGCTGTTAAAGTGTCCTAACCCACTTTATACGAGATGAAGTAATATTTTGCAGCGCACACGCTCTCAGGAGACAATTATCTCTCAGGAGAGTCGGTGTGTTTAGCAACTTTTTGCGCGTCTGTTTATTTAATAGGCGTCAAAAGCGCTTTAAACCGAGGCCAAAACAGCCGTTACACTGCGTCCCGGAATAATTTCTTAAATCAGAACTCCTTGCTAGACCTCACAGACACCTTCTCAGGACAGTGGGTGTTTTTCAATATATTTTTTAATTTAGCGTCAACAGTAAAACATTTACCTGAGAGGAACCGAAAAAGCGCGGCAGCCTAATGTTTAAGGAGCACGGGAACAACTCAGAGCGAGCCACTCGGGTGGCTTTGGTATTGTCGGACAGCATTTATAATTTTAAAAAATTATTTCATTGTTACAAGCACACGTATTGACTTATAACATCTGGCTAGTTTCTGCTACGACTTACTACAAAAAAAACCATATGACAACGCTCGATGGCCGCTAATATTCAAATAATTACTTACTTTTTCGGTGTATCATGACGTTGCGGTACTGAGTGGAATAATATCGAAAGACGTGCTAACTGCATTAAACACGCATTGAACTAATCAGTCGAGCCTGGTGGCGTGGTGCATTCGCCTGCGCCTCTCAACTGAACACATACACATAGGTGCGCGGGTTCGAGCCCCACCGTTGCACATTTGTATTTATGGAAGTCGGTCTATAAAACAATGCGAAGGGCAGTGCCGTGGACGTTAAATCTTGGCTAAAGGTCAGCCCGAAAAGTTTATTTGAATCAATTCGGTTGCGTCGGCCTAGCAAGACGGTTAACGTCTTGTGGTTTATATATATATATATGTATGTATGTATGTATGTATATATATATATATATATATATATATATATATATATATATATATATGTGTATATTTATATATGTATATATATATATATATGTACATGGCAAGAATGCAGCTGAGTACTATATATATATATATATATAACCGTCCAGAACGTCTGCCGGACAGGTTATTCGACATGGTTGTAACAGCGCCGATAAAGGGCAATTGCCATAGGAGCAATAGCAAAATGGTGGCCGTCGTTGATCGCAATTCGCATTGCAGAATGTCTACAAACAAGCCTCGCACGGCGAAACGAAATCTATATTTCTATAGCAATGATGACTTTCGATTGGCGCTGATAGCTTAAGACCACGTCATGCGAACAATGCGCCGGGACGCCCAATGTGGTGATATCTGCAGATCAGTCCCGTTTCGTCAATTCAATCGAGTAGCCGCCTCAACAGACTGTTGTTATCCAGGTAATTATTCAGTATTATGAGTGACCATGAGATATATTACGACGTTTTTTTTCTAAAACTATAGCAAAAGAGTGAGTGCGCGTTACTTTCCGTACTGTAAGCATGGCATTGAATACAACAGCTATTATAGCAGCATGCGTTTCTTTCAGACTGGTCCCTAGTGAGTTTGGCTTCAAATTAAGAACGTAACGACATAAACAGCGGAATAGCCTAGCATTTATGCGAATTGAGTAATTAAAGCTCATGCAAGATGCCGTTCGTAGCCATCAATGCGGTTGGAGCAAATGCTCAGCGAAGGCCGCCAAGTATCATTAAAAAAAAAGTTTAAAAAAGACGGGCCCGCAGCGTAACATTACTAACAAGCTGTACTTTAAAAGTATTGTTAAGAAGTAAGCAAAGCACATTCGCCACCTGACTGCCATTGTGGAAAATTATTAATGTTGTCAAATGTTATGTCAGTCTGCAACGTATCTTCCTTTAAAGCTTAGACACTTATTTGTGACTAAGAAATATAGCTTTTAGCCTGTACACGGGTTTGTGTATGTCCGTTGGTACAGACAATTAGAATGTTAGACAATGGACGTATAAACGTCCATGCCAAATGCTGTATCTCGTTCCTTGAACATGTCGGCTGCTTTGAGCTGTAAGACTTGGCTCTTTCCATTTGGTCATAAAACTGGGCCTCCGACAGGTACATTTCTGTTTTCCCCCAAAGCTGTACATTATTCAATTCAATCATACGTTCAATTGACTTATCCCCTAACCCACAAGCTCAACGTTCTGTACTTTCTCTAATTTGCCCGTAAATGATTTTTTACCCTCGATTTCATTCTTGCCCCTTGCTGACTATTACACCCAGTCTCCTCAGGTGCTCTACTCTATGATCCCACGTCGATTTGATCCTTAATGCCATCTTCACCAACTGTATCTGTTAAGACCATATTTAATTTGTGACATTCTTAATCCAAATGCTAAATCCTAACTTACTTGGTACTCTCCTTTGAAAACATTCTGACATCCCCTTTTCTCTTTGAGAAACTTTCTGGCGCAATTAAAACCGCAACCCAGTGCTAATCTTATCACTTTTATTTGTGCTGTTTATAACTTATTTCCAAACCCCGCACTGTAGACCAGAGCAGTATTAGCAAATGCCAATCCTGCTACATACACGGCCTTCCATATAGTCCTTGTTACTATACGTTTATTGAACTCCCTGGGGTTCTTACACCTTACTGCGTTTCTTCCCCCACCTTTCTCGGAATTTCTCTTTTTCCTCTAAATAATCATTCCTTGTAGTCATTGTACATCAAGCTACTTGTACTGACTCCGATATTAAAATTGCCTCTCCTGTAATACAAGCTTCTTTCTCCCCTAACCCCATTAAATACTAAAAGTGCGCTATTTTTTTCATAAAACACAATGCCCAGTTCCTCTGCTGCTTCCGCACATGCATTCAACATTTGTTGAACCTCGCTAGTGCTCGCCTTAATAAACATGGTGATAAAAAGGTGTCACGTGAGGTTAAGAATCGGCTGTCCGTGTCCTTACCTTGATGGTAGCTTCCGCTCCTATGGACCCAGTGCAGGCGGTATATCCTTAAGGTTCCTTGCAACGTTAAGACGGTAATATCCATAAGATTCCTCTTCGTGACGCCGAGCCCCAACAGCGTACTTGCAGATTCGGAGTCTCATACACCACTCATAGAGATAGTGATGGATCCGAATCTGCGAGGTTTTTGCGGGTCCTCTTAGGAACTCGACGCCATATTTGGTGATCTTGTTCTGCCGCGCTTTTGCCTATATATATATATTTTTTTTCTCAGCATGATGACCTATAACAAATACCACAGTTAATTTAATACAAAACCACGGGTTCACTAAGGACACATGCGTTTGTATTGAAGTTTTTAAGACAAAAAACCTGTAACGTTCGTTCTCGGAAGTCAACTCAAGAAATCTTGCTTAAGCTGTCTTGCTTAACGAGTCGAGATCGCATAGGCGTAGCAAACAGACTTCGATGCTTCATAGTCTTTTATGGTTTCAATCTGAACGGTCAAACTCAATGTACTGTGAGGACTGACCCTTGGGTTAGGTCAGTCAGAAGGTTTCGTCTGATTCTTAAGGTAATTTCAGGCATGCATTTTATACATACGTTGTCACTTGAGTCAATTAAGTATAAGGGCAGGACAGTAAAATAAGTGGGGCAAAACGTCATTCGCCAAATCCTGCGGTTTCCGGCATGTCTCACATCCCCACGTCTAGACGAATGTGAGTGAACCGTTTCATGCGGCGCATTCATAATGTGCACAATCTCGCCGAGTGTCAAATGTATATTACAATATACGAGAGCAACTAATTTATCCAAATCTATCGCGGACGGCCGACGCATCCGTGACGGCATCTGTCACATCAAAATTTTTACTATGGAAGATAGTAAAATAATTTTTACTATGGAAGTAGATAAAAAAAATGCGGTGGTTCAAACCACCGCATAATGATAAGATCGCACCCAGTTTGAGGCATGAATTATCGCGCCGAGGCAGACGCATTTAGCATGCATAGTGCTATGCAGGTTTTTAGGTTCTATTGTCCTTTCACTCAGAAAATAACACAGCGTTGTCGCATCTAGATCCGATGCGTGCAGCTAATTTGACATACCCTAGTCCATTGCATTAGCTGCCTAAGGCCAAGGTATATATGTGTATATATATACGTACAAACATTATTCTTCTATATGTATATATATATATATATGTACGTACAAACATTATTCCTCTCTCTCTCTCTCTCTATATATATATATATATATATATATGTACGTACAAACATTATTTCTCTCTCTCTCTCTCTATATATATATATACTTACGTGTATAAACGAGTAACTTTTTGTTGTTGATTGGAAGCTTGAAAAACGTTCCCCAGCCATGGATGGCTTCACAACGATAAATTTTACCTAACTAATTCTATGTCAGTAGCAGCAACAACCGTCCCGGCATAATGGACATACCCTCAAGTTTATCCGCTGATCTCCTAATATTATCGGCAGGCACACTTAAATTTATCCTGTCCGAAACAGCGAGGGGATCTTGGGAGGGATGTGTCGCCGTCGTTGTTGTCTGAACAAGACGCGCCTGAGTAACTGCTCTAAGAAGCAGAGCGGCAGCCTCGTAAAGGCAGCTCTCTTAGCCGTAGTAATAGTCTATGTTGTTGTTGTTGTTGTCATTGTTGCTATCTTCGTTGTTATTGTCGTTTTTGTTGTTGTTGTCCTTGTAGCTGTTGTTCAAAGTTGAACCGCTGTACAAACGGGAGTAACGTCAGCAAAAGCAGACATGTGTGGAAGAACACAAATATTGGTCGAGAAGACCATCTTGTTATATCGAGAGTTCATTTTGCTGGTTGGGTAAGTTGGAACCCGGTCGGCCATACCCGTCCTCATAAACACACACACACACGCACACTTGCGCACATCCTTGCAGACATAAACGCGGACAACTGTACACATATGTCTCTACGACTGCTTGTCCTGATATTCAGGAGCACACACAGACGTCCGTTCATCCGTGCTAAAACAAACGGATCGGACTTGTGTTTTTATTTCTTAGAGTAAGTTCCCCAGGTCACCCCTAGGACCGCCGGCCGGGGTTGTGGCAAAACTTCTCGCCCCCCAATATGTTGCGATCGGCGTAGAGACCGTCGCAAACCGATACCAAACGATCGAGCCGACGTTCCCGGCGGCGTGCAGTTGATGTGCGGCGTTTTCCAACAGCACAACAGCAGAATCGATCGCGTTGACTTAGCTTTTTTTTTTATGACTTGGCCCTGGTCAGCATGGAAGCAGGTAAGCACACTAAGGAAGAGGCGAAAGGCTCCAGCAGCAGCAACAGCAGCACCAGAAACGGCAACGACCGTAGTTGTTCTAGTATTGGAGGCAGCATCCTCATAGACTTGTCATCTACAAGAATCTGTCAAGAAGCTCGGCGCTGGATGTGGCTCGTCGGTGTTCTCCCTTGCATCCATGCACCTGGCGACGATGCTGGCGCCCAGCTAGCTAGGGTAGGGAGGGGCTAGGGGAGGCATTGAGCAAGCCAGCAGGAACTGCCTGGGCTGGAGAGCTGTTTTCGCTTACCTCTGGGAAGATGCAACACACCTCTGTTGGCTGTTCCTGCGTGTGACGGTGGATCGAGGACCTTCTCCACTGAGGACAGTCTTCTCTATTTCTTCTCCTTGCGTTCTCTCTCTCTTCACTGACTCTCTCTCTCTCTCTCTCTGTGTTCAACTCGACGGTGCTTCTCATGTTTATGTGAGTGCGCACGTGAAGCGCACGTTTCTATCTATCTCGAGCACTTGTCCTCTTCTGTTACGGTTCGAGCTTCTGTTCCCCCTCTAACAATCCCCACTCGTTATCTCTTCCTCTCGCCCGTTGCTCTTGTCGCTCTCTCGATCTCTTTCGCTGGCGGCTGTGTGTCGGCCGGTTTGTTTTTCGTTTCTTTTTTCTTCGCTCTGTTCATCAAGATAAATGGTTCGTTTGCCTCTGCTGCTGCTACTGCTGCTATTACTACTACTAGTACCGTGATATGGCTAGCTACTTTTGCTATCTGCCCGTGACAGGCGGGCGAGTTTATTTATTTATGTTTAAAATTCTTCCTCATTATATTGCAGCAGACGCAAAAGCAGCTGCCGTAGCACCACCACCACCACCATCAACAAGAACAGCATCAATGATAACAACTAAAACAACTACAACATGATGATGACGACGACAGCAGCAACAACAACAACAAGAACGAAAACAACAACATCGACAACAACAGCGACAATGACAACAACAACAATAGCAACGACACTGACAGCAGCAATACCACAGGCGAGGCCGCCCGAAGTAGCCAGAACGTAGTGCGGAAAGCAAAACTGTAGATTATTATCCTATCTGGGTGCTGCGGCGGCGACTGCTTCTGCTGGTACTGTCGCCCAAAGTGCCGTCCCTAGCGCGTCCCCCGTATTTCCCCGACGTCGTCGTCGTCGTCATCGTCGAACGGGCCCGGGACGGTGAGGAATATGAGGGAATAAGGGACGAGTTGGGTATTTGGGGGGTCGAAAATCGACGACAGTTGTTGGCGGTTCGTCCAATCGCTGCTGGCCGAGGAGCCCTGTCGCTCCGAAGTCGCTCTTCATCCTCTTCCAATATTCCCCACTCCTATAACCCTCTTTCTCTCTATCCCACTTTCGCGCTGTCTTTCGGTCTTCTCCTCGTGTCTCTGTTCGTCGGTTTCTCGTACTCTGTTCATCGTTGGCTCATGCCGTGTTCCGGCTCGCAATATAGTAGTACTTCTATATTGCGAATACTGCTGCTGCTAGGACGGGTCGCACACCCACATGTACAACACATTTTCCGCGATGCACACAACAAGCACATACACCGAAGCCGAAGCTTACACCGATTGCCAGTGAGCGGTGGGCGCCCGTCCTGCCAGCCCCGGCCGGCAGTGATAAGTGAACTAACTAACTGCTGCTGTTGTTGTCGTTGCTGCTGCCGGAGCTGCCTTTCGGTACTCGCAGCCACTTGGCCCCTATAATATATATGTATATATATATATATATATATATATATATATGTATACGTCTATCGGCCCTAGCTGCTGCTCATCCTCCGGAGCTTCTGCCCCTCACTCCTCCCGCTGTTATTGGCGTCGCCGGCGACGCTGCTGCTGTCGGCCTTTTTCGGCGGTCGAATTTCTGTTATTAAATGTCGCTGATGTGCTGCCCCACGTCCGCCCGCCCGCCTGCCCGCCTTATTACTATAAACTTTTCGAACACAAATTAGCCGACCCGGTGCCCCGGCAGCGGCCTGGTGGGTCGGTGGTAGCGACTGATAGACGGCCGTACCACGGCGAAAGACAACAACGACATTCATGCGCGCATGAACGCTTGCACATGCATGAAGATGTAAACAACGAGGGGGGGGGGACCTAGACTCTACTACAAGACAGGTCGTGAAATAGAGGCGCCCTAGAAATGCCGATATATATATATATATATATATATATATATATATATATATATATATATATATATAGACATGCAGGGGAAGAGCCGCGTATTTTAAGAAACTCATCCACGGGCTCTTCGATACGTTTTTCCATTTTTGAACGTTCTAACAATAACGCTTTAGACGCTCATAATACCCGTGGCTACATTCGAGTGTATTCAGGTCTTGCTGGCTTATTAACCAGCATCCTACTTTCGTTACGTTGTCGAAAAATGCGTGAATTGTTTCTGAACTACCCTTATTCCACCTCGTATTAAAATTCCCCACTAGAATCGTTGCACTCGTCCCCACTTTTTTCTCACCGCTTCCACCAATCACACATGATACGTTCTGAACTCGTATACATACGAACATAAGCTGCCACAATTTCAACCCCCCCGCCCCCCCTCTTGGCACTACTGCTGAAGGGTTTGCTCTTTTATTCCAATTCTAGTTTTCACAATCACTGCTCTAGTAGATATAGACCTGCCCACTTGGTTTGCCATGTTCCTTATTTTTCTGTGCTAGTGTGTGATATCCGTCGAAACCCAGGTTTTCGTCAAAATTTGGGGATTGACGTCTCGGAGTGCGTCCAACAATTGTTTTCGCGTCTAACAATTGTAATACACCATGTTCTTCGCAGTTCCACATCACTTTTTTCTTACGTTCCCCTGCGAAGTTCAGATGCTTGAGTTTGGCGCACACAGATGTCAACGGAATTTCGCTTGCAGAGTAAACACAGGCACACCGGAGCGATTTCGTGGAACTTCTCTCGAAGACATAACTTCGTGTGAAAGCCGTGAACAGCAAATTGTATGATCAGATGCCTTTTGTCATAACTGAAGCGCTTCCACGAACTAGACGTCATTGTCGGGGTTTTATAACTAGCGGGGTTGCCATCTTATCCCTCCGATCAGATGTTTGCATCTTCTATAGACCCAACAAACGCGGAGACGACAGCAGTAAATAGAACTACTAATAATAATAGTACTAATAACTATAGTAAATAGACTCATGATAGTGCGATGGACTTTAAACGCCCTCGTCGGAAAGTGATTGTTTGGGGTAGAGTGTGCCCTAAGGTTTTGCTTTAATAGGTAAGGCCATATCGTCTGGATACCATATAAAGCGCAGGACGCAATCTTCAAGTTGAAAAAACTTATGGCGGTCTTCATTGATAGTTTATGGATGTTTCGAGTGCTCCGAAAGAATTGTAGCCCTTTCCGCATGATTATCTTAATGTGCCTGGAGATGTTTGTCTTTCGAGATTAGAACATGACTTCCAAGTTGATAAAGTGTGAAGCAAACTCAATAGTTCTTGAACCAAAACGAAGTTAGTCGCTAAGCCAAGTTACGTCGAAATTGTATTGCCTTTGTCTTACATATATTAATCGCCATTTTGCTCCGGTCGTCGTATTGCTACACGGCCGCAAGGGACTGCTTTACCAGTGGTTTACCAGCTACCTCATGCTGGACTCTCCTGTTCAATCGATCTAATTGATGATTGCTGGACTCTGCTGTTCAATTGATCTGATTGATGATTGCTAGACTCTGCTGTTCAATTGATCTGATTGATGATTGCTGGACTCTGCGGCTCCACTAATACTTCGGAATAGAGAGGCATTGCAAAAACTTACTGCTTATATAAAGTGCTTGCTAGTCTACCAACGACTCGTTTCACGAGGCTCCTAAAGACATTAGGACGGCTTCCCGAGGCTCGAAAAATCAATTATTCGAGCGACTTCCCAAAAACAAAGAGCTTCTGTTACCGCAGACTCATCCTCCTAAGGAATAGACCGCCAAGAGGAACAAAACCCCCAACGCCATAATTGGTATCTAGCAGATCACCATAGGAGTTGTCTTACCAAACAGTGCCTACTTTGTTTAACATCAACATGTCCCCAATAGCTTTCTTGATATGGAGAGGCCTAAAAAAGAACAGACCCCGCGGCTATAGCCAGGGCAGAGTCGTCCAGCTTGTAGATAACACTAGGCCTACCAGACAATGTGAATACCACGATTACGACGGTGTGCTTAGTTTCTGTCTAGGAGAACTGGCTTTCGCAACAGCACATTTTAAGCTCTTATGTCGGGCAGAAACATCAGTGCCACAAATTGTAGTAATTTAACTATTATTCCGAAATAAGACTTCTTAGAGACCATGTCCCATTGGATAGAATATTTGCTTTAACAAGCTCTACAATTATTACTATCGATTTTCAAAAAGTTTCCATACACCCCGTATATATATATATATATATATACACTAGTGAAACTCATTTTGGGAACGTGGCGTTCGACTGCTTTAAATAGAGTGCTGGACTTGTAAACACCCCTTTGTATGAATTATGTGTCTTCTTTTGTTGCTTTTGATATTTAGTATATTGAGTTTAGTCAATACGCTAACACAACAAACCCATTTAGGAACATTGCATAGCATGGGAATCGTTTTGAAATATATGGTGGTTAAATGTATTGTGATATGGTTACCGTAAGCCGTTTCCCCCCGCCTCCTAATGTCTGATTCTTATGGGTCCCATGTTAACAGAGATGGGGAAGACGCCAGACAGCAACTTGAATCTGTTTATCTATCACTCACACTCAAGTGTTACAGATTCAGTTCGATACTCGTAAAAATAGCTAATTGCATCTGCCAATACTAACCTATCCTATAGTCTAAGCGACGAGAAATTGTAGGGCGACTTGTGAGACAGAGGAGCAAACCGTGAGACACAATCTTTGAATCAATCGCTGAAGACATCATTTCAGAGGAGTGCCTACGTTTACAGTCGAACCTAAAGGTAATATTCCAATTGCGGCTTTCAAATGACAGGTCGAGTATGGTGAGCCCGGTGGCGTGGTGCATTCGCGTGCGCCTCGCGACCGAAGGAGACACCTAGGTGCAGCACGGGTTCGTTGGAGCCCCACCGTTGCACATTTGGGTTCGTGTCATGGAGCAATGCGAAAGCAGTTGGACGTTAAATGTTGGCTTCGGGCCAGCGCGGACAAGTTTAGGTCGAGTATGACCAATCTTATAAACAACTTCTTTAGTTAAAGTTAACGTCTTTAAAGTTTTTTTTTTTTCTTTATGAGCGGTGCCTAGTTCTGAAGTAGACCTAGCAGTAGAAACATTGGTAGAGCCGGATATATATATATATATATATGTATATATAAACTCATAAATTTGTCTAAATAAATTTACTCTTTCTCTCTCAGTCAGGCTAAAGTCTGGAAACTGCACTGCGTAGTCGCGCGCACAGCAAACTTTCTCGGCAGGACGCCATGATCCACTTGCTGTATCGTCGTGACTAATGTTGTTGTTGTTGGTGTTATTGTTGTTGTTGTTATTGTTATTATCTCTATAAGGATTTTTCTTAGTAGTGGGAGTAGTAACTGTTTGAAGTAGGAGCAGTTGCAGTATCCGTCGTAGTGGTGGTAGACGAACGGTAGGGCACGATTACCTCTAATCTCTTTGCTCTTCCATGATCACACTCGACGAATATGATGTTCAGTTCAATTAAGAGGCGGAGCTGTCAGCATCGATATCGTGTGGCTGGCAACGTCCCCGCCGCTCTGTCTACCAGTGCGGCATTAATACAACCGCTTGCTAGAGCAACGGGTTACTACAATTTCGACTCGACGGACAGGAGACGCCTGTCGAGAGTCAACCCGTGCTCCCCCGTAGCAAGTGTTTGATCATACGATTGTGAGATAACAGACAGAGACACCTCGCCGATGCGGATATGAGTAACTCCTCAATATGTAAACGAGAAGCGGAGACACCACTCGACGCTATTACGTATTAGGCGGGGGGGAGGGGGGTATCCACGCCGCGGATCGTGGTTCGCGCTATAACACAAACAAGCGTTTTTTCCGCGTCGCTATTTTTCCCATGTTGCCAGCACCAGCAGCAGCATTAGTCAGCCAGTCTAGACAGATCAGCTTCCACATGACGACAAGGAAAAGTCGCCATCGAGAAGAGGAAAAAGAGGAAAAGGAGCAGATAAAGGGCTACGAGCAGCAGAGCCCAGCAGTGGCCATTGTGACTGTGGTTAGTCAAAACTAGAGTAGAGCTCAGAGGTTACGCCACCAGCGTTGCCGTGTCGCAGACAACATTCGTTGCTAGCAAGGCCTACATGATAAGGACGTTTGACGGTACAGCAAATCAATCACGGCAAAGAAAAGAATCGGAGGAAGAAGAAGAAGGAGAAGAAGAAAAAGAAAGAGGAGCTAGAGACACTAGAGACGACGACGGCGACGACGAAGACACTAGTAACTTCGGTTGTAACGTAACGTAACGTCGGAAAACGGTTAACGTAAAGATCATTTTGAGAGATCAATTTGAATTACGTTGCTAACGACGAGTATCCTGTGTCGATGACGGACGTTCAGACGACGTAGCCGCCGCTCCTCTCGCGTGTGAAGCTAAGCGCTCGAAGCAAACTAAACAGCTTGACAGGAAGACAACACTGCATTGCTGTCGATACGACGTGCCCTGCCACCTGTCATAGTGGTTGAAAAAGCAGCAAAATAAACAAGAACATCAACAAAAACAGCAGCAGCAGCAGCAGTAATAACAATAACAAGAACAACAACAGCAGCAACAACCGCAATAGCAACAATAACACCAATATCATCCACGGCAGCAACAACACCAACAACAACAAGAACTGCTCCTGGCTTCAAAAACAGCCGGCGTCTTGCTGACACCATGTTTCTTAAGTGTTTTACTGTTGCTGCGGCCCTAGTGGCCGCTAGCACTGTGGTGAGCGCCTGCGGACGAACTATGTTTGAGGTAAGCATGCTTTAACTCTTCTTATCTCAAAGTTCTTTACTTATCTTGAACGAGATCTTAAACGTTAAAGAGTTTACTATAGACCGTCGGTTGTGCTGCTGCTGCTGCTATTATTGTTGTTGTCGTCGTCGTCGTCACGTGGATGAGGTTTCTAATTAGGTGAAATGCAACGCAAGACCAGCTTAATGTCGACTGTTCTGTTCCTGACAAAATATCAGCAATACCGCACAGAGTGTACTTGTCCCGTTACGATATACGCGTATCGATCCGCCTGCGCGGTTCAATCAATGGTTCGGCGGGCTGGATCATTGGCGAGCTAGTCATTTCCAGCACACATTTTTGGATTCGCGTGGTGTACTCCTGTGATAACATATGCGTTATTTGATTGATGTGCGTAACCAATGCAAGGTGGAGGGAGGCTCTTTCTAAACAATGGGTTTATCATTACATGGTATCGATCTACCGATAAAGCTACAGGGTCAGTACGTTTCCATCACAAGACATAATTTTATTGAATTGATATCGCCTTAAGCTCTCATTAGATAGATATTTTGTATTTTTTTTATTCATGAAAATATTATTCTCTATCTTGAATTACATCTTGCAAGTGACAAATCGCTTTTTTAATCTATGTTGCAAAAACTATTCACTTGTGAAGATGAGGGAATCCAATGAGGGTTGTAGTGAACGAAACCTATACAGGCATTTATGACTATTTAGCCTAGAGCTGCCTCCGGGAGACCATCGTCAATGATGCAATTAGAATTCCACTGAAGCAAACAAGGTAGACAATACCCATTCCCTTTTAGTTTAGTTAGCATCCGACTTGAGGCTGAACCATTGTCACAGCTGAGGCAACGAGGACAACTCTGCTCAGAAGTGAAAGCCTCTACAAAAACTGCGCATTCCTCTGTCAGAGCCTCGGAACATCTCACTATGTTATTACGGTTAAACTAGGCAGGCCAAACTAGCGGTCTGTTTTAAGTGTTGTGTCGAGTGTAGCCGTTTTTTATGTCAGCCATCATATTCTTGAATCGCCCAAGAAAATATTTTAATTGCATAAAATTGTTGCCTTTGCAATAGAAAAACCAATAATAAGAGTATACATAGCAGAGGAGACGGAGAAGAGGAAATGTCATAAGTACTCAAACGTTAAACACGCGTAGAACCCCACACCGTTCGCCTTTTACATTAGGGTCTGAATGCTCCATAAGGAAAAGATCGCTCAATCGCATTTACGCTAAGCTGAGTAACCCCACGGGAAATAAAAGACAGGGCGAGTTTCTGAGCAATAGATTCATTTTGGTCCAGCGTGGCAAAACAGTTACCGTGTTAGGGTTTTGGTGAATTGAACTACTCGTGGACTGACCCTGACCGGCGACTGACGCATAAGTGATATACGAACGATGTATGTAATTCCATACATTTGCTGAGGGGTTATTCGGTGTGCACTTATATATATATATATATATATATATATATATATATATATATACATTATTAAAATACAATCGATTACTCATTGTATCGGGGTTAAAGCCATAATCCATGGCTCCGATTCACTAACATTATAATAAATAAAATTCACTCATATAGTTCCATTCACCACTTATAGAGATAGTGATGGATCCGTCTCTGCGAGGTTTTTGCGAGTCGGGGAGCGCCGCTCTTAGGAACTCGACGTCGTATTTGGTGATCTTGTCCTGCCGCGCTCTTGCCAGGTCCCTGTTCGAGCCGCAAACTTCGGCATCTAAAATCCAGACCTCGGTAGGTGTTGTTATTACGAAGTCGGGCTTTAGACCCGGTGCGCCCGGTGGATGGAATGCTCGCTCACGAACCACCTCATGACCCCTCTCGCGGAGAAGACGCGCCACGCGATCATAGACGCTCATGTCTCTTTATAGTTTGCTTGTGTGTTGTATCACACAAGCAAACTATATGTGTTGGTAGTGCGTTGATCCTGAGCTTTAGAAGGTTTAAATACTCCTTACCAGATAGGTAGGACATCCAGAAATCCAGTAATGTACAAAAAGCGTTTCGTGTGCTTCTTTAAAATGTGCCCCATCGAACGTGTTGTGTAGTTGTTGAGACCAGTAATCGGTCTCTTGTGTAGCGGTCTTAATGGAGGCTCAAAAGCGCTCGCAAAGAAATCTTGTTTTTGCAAAGTCTTTTTTAAAGTGCTTGGTAGTTAGCATCCAACCATATAATATATATATATATATATATATATATATGGTTAGCAACCAACCATATATATATATATATATATATACTAATACATTTATTTATTATTCAATTTTAGGGTTACAGGGAAATGTGATTAACTAACTACACAAAGGCTTGTGAGGGGCGCTACCAGTCGAGCTTATTCTCGAGGCAGCCCCTCATTGTGCCCATTATTGCCACCGCATTGCCGCGCTGAACCACCAGAGATCGCCGCTGAAGTAGAAAGTAAAGAGCTCCTTTCTTTCCTGTATTTGTATATATATACAGGTAGTTCAATAAATTCTTAGAATGAGCTTTTTAGAATTCGAATTTTGGAACTGCAACTTTTCTGCAATCTGAATTATTAGGAACTGCAACTTTTCGACTGCCAGCAGTCAAAATATTATGGTGATTGGCCGTTGCGATTTCGTTTGATCGCTTTTCCCGTGCAACGTATCGGCGTGATTTTGAAAAATTGACAAAAAGAGTTTCGAGTGGTTATCAAGCATTTTATTTCAAAGGTTGGAATGCGACCCAAGTGAAAACTGAGTCAGACGAGGTGTACGGTGACTCTGCGCCATGTTTTGCCACTGTTTCCAACTGGATTAATGAGTTAAAAAGAGGTCGCAGGAGCACCGGGATGAACTACGTTCAAAACGCCCAAAAACGGCAACTGATTAGGAAAACGTGGAAAAGGTGCGGAAAATCGTTGCCGCAGATAAGCGAGTGAACATTAGGGAGATAGCGGAGGCTTGGGGATCAGTTTGGGTAGTGTGCATTACATCCTGCACGAAAACTTGAAGATGAAAGACGCGCCTGTTTTCGCTTCACAGTGAAATTTGGCCAAGATGTCGAACAATTCGTCGGATTTTTGACGCAGATTCATGACCGTCGATGAAAGCTGGGTCCATCACTACACTCCCGAGACCCAAGAAGCATCTTGCCAATGGTGTGCACCTGATGAAGGACCTCCGAAGAGGGTGCGGACAACGGCATTGACCGGAAAGGTGATGGCTACAGTTTTTTAAGACCAACGTAGAATAATGCTGGTCGACTACCTTGAGAGCGGTAAAACGATCACAGGAGAATATTAGGCAAGACTGTTAGACTGCCTTTAGCAAGAACTCATCGTGAAACGGCCCGCTTTGCAGAAGAAGGTTGTCCTGTTTCACCAGGACAATGCTCCTGCACACAAGTCCCGGCAAGCATCGGCAAAACTGGCCCAACTGAGGTTCGAACTCATTGAACAACCTTCCTATTCTCCAGACCTGGCCCCCTCTGATTATTTCCTCTTCGGACATTTGAAGAATAGTCTCGGTGGAAAGCGTTTTTCCAGCAATGAAGAGGTTAAGGCTGCTGTCAATGCCTATTTTCAGTCTAAAGACGCGGAATTCTACTTAAGAGGTATAAAAGCTCTGAAATCTTGGTGGGAAAAGTGTATTGAGCATCTCGGGGAGTATATCGAATAAGATAAATTTAAAAACATGATTTAGAAAATTCTTGGTTTTCATTCTAAGAACTTATTGAACTACCTGTATATATATATATATATATATATATATATATATATATAATGTAAATACACATATATTCAACCTACATATATGTCGTTCGGCATGGGTTACAGGAGTGCGATAAATTGAACCTGTTGAATATCACTACATGGCACACGTGCTGCAAGGGAACGTTGGTCTGCAAGCGGATCCGTCTTGCGCGAACTACTGTTGGTCTCTGTCACCCTCCGGAATGCCTGAACACAATCGGGACCGTACGGTGTCCGTACATTTGGGAATATAATCACTGATGATTCCTCGTCGTCGTCATCATCATCACCATCATCAATATGTGTCGTCAGTGATTATAACTAACTACGGATCCTGTTATGTACATCGCTCACCGCAGATTCGAACTGTACTATAGTTACACAGGTTTTTGTATAGCAAGACGCATCTTCATATGAAATATTTCTTATATGTGGAGATTGATCTAGGTATATATTTATTAGATGGCTTGCGGGTGGATTGCCTAGGCGAAACATCGTCTCAGTCAACTCTTGTCCAAGAACAAACCATTTGAAACATATAGCAAGCCATTGTCTGTCTCGATTCAAGCCGTTCTCTATTAGGACTTTGGCATGCTTCTAAGTACAATAGAGATAGAGAGAGAGAGTCCCGCGAGGCACTTTTGGGAAATTGTTACTCAGCTTGAATGTTTCGGTCAAGGGATCTGATAATGAAACGTCGACATGATTGGAAATCGACAAAATTTTAAGAACGTTACACTGTTCACGCGCACGTCATATATAGACACATGTGTGTACCTTGTTGGTCGGGTTATAGATATCTCAAACAAATCGTGGTCCTTATTTCGTAAGTAGTACGTATTGCGAAACCCGGTACTCGTGATGATAGTAGATCATAGTGGAGTAGCTGCACTGAATCTAGAATGTAGCCAAAACCAAGCTACCGTTGTGGCTCGACAAAGATCAACCCCCCGGCGAGAAGTCTCTCCAGTTGGCGAGTTTCGTATCTGCAGCTTGAAGCTTGCTGCGAACGGTTTTCCAATGCCTGCGCACAGCTCGTCTTTCTCCATACATCCAAATCTTTCCATTTACTCGGGCGAGTTCAAAGTGAATATGAAATCGAGTTATAGGCAAACAACACTGAGCTGTAGTTGTAGTATTCGACGTATTAGCAGAACTAACTCTGCATTATATATGGGCTTTAGTTCCTGTTTCGGCTGTGTGGTGCCGCCCGAGAAGAGGACGACGGCAGGCTCTTTACTGTTGGTTGACACGGGCAGTCACGGTAGACATATAGGTCGACCCACAGAGGGAGGTCGAATTTTCTAAGCAAACAGCCGAACGCTTTGGCGGCTTGGCCGTAGATATGGTAAATACTGTTTGGCGACACAAGGAGCGCACAGAGCGCCGATCGACGGACGATCGAGCCCCGTGTACGTGCCACAAGTTCACATGTACATACGTACGACGTTACGATAATCAAATATCCAATATTGGTGGCCGACCTTCCGGTGGATCAGATTAGTCCGGCGCGGAGAAACGGACGACAACCAGTCAACAGCAAGGTGGTCGGCGAGTAGTATGCGTAGACATCGATGTAGGCAACAGCGCAGCAGCAACAGAAACACTACTAGTCTATAAACGTTAGGTTCCCTTTCAAGTTACGCCTGCATCAACACTCCACAGCTTTGAGCTTGAATCTGTCGACTCTGAAGATCTGTTAAGAGATCTGTTTCTCCTATGCTGGCAGTTATTTGACGGTAAAAAAACGGTAACTGCCTTATACATCTGGAAATCTATATTAGGGCTCCGTCTTCCTTCGACTCTTTTTCTATCTTCCTTCCTTCCTTTCGTCTTTTTTTTCTTTGCTCGTTTGCCTTATCCTTACGTTGACCGTCGTCCCGTGTGTTACAAATTCCCTAACTCCTTGGGCTTGGGCTTCTCGTCGGACGAGAGATGCCCGGGCCCTGGGTCATCCGTCTAGAGACACGTCTCCCGCCTAAAGGGGACAAAACAGGGGAGGCAGGACGACGACGACAACGGCGGGGGAGGGGGGGGGGGCGGCGGCAGTTGCAACGTCCACGTCGTGGCGTGTGTATAGTAATATCCGATGACCACGAGCCGCGGTCCTGCCCATAAATCGTGTCGTTGTCCTTAAACCTGAGCCAAACCTGCTTCAAGAAGTAAGTAAGTCTATTGTTCCAACCCAAAAGAAAAGTGAGAGAGAGATCGAGAGGGAGAGAGAGAGTCCGAGAAGGGCAGTGAAGAAAGACGGAGGAAGGAAGTATGGATACGTACTTTGCCTGCGTTCGTCTTGCTCTTTCCCGACAACGATGGCTATGCTGCGATGGATATTATCTGCTCTGGGGATTTCTGCTCGGCCGTCTCAGCACGATATATATATATATATATATATATATATACAGACGACAGATAGAAGCAGCAGCAGAAGCAACAGCAACGAGCCTTTAGTAGTAGTAGTAGCATGGAATTTTGAGGTTTGGGAGCTGCTGACGGGAGCGGCAGTGAGCGGCAAACTGTCTATCTGTCAGGCTAGATTCCTCCCGCCCGCCGTTATACAGACGTAGCGTCCTTCTTGCTATACAGACAGACATAGCGACCTTCTTCCTATACAGACGTAGCGCCTTCCCTTCTACACAGACACAGCGGCGGCATCGGCGTTCAGTCCGACCAAGCACGAGTGGCCGACGTGCGCCACCTGCCAGCATGCGTGTCTCTGCCTGCTGCCTTCCGCAACCGCTACCTTTAGCTTTGCCGGTGCAGCTGCAGCTGGCGGTGCTACTTTGGCGGCAACTGCACGGATGCAACTAGGCTTTAGGCGACTAGCGTTCACGTGCAATTGCTGCGGCTGCTGTTGTTGTCGCTGTCGTTGTTGTTGTTGCTGCTGCAACGCTCCGACAACGGGTACGCTGTCCGAACTGGCCCTCCAGAACCTGGGCTAGCGCCACCCATCTTGCCAGTCAGCGGGGGCGCATAGGGCGGCAACCCCCGCTCCGACGAGGGCGGCAACCCCCGTTTTCTGTTACGGCCGTCAAAGAAGCTGGTCGGGCCGGGTTAGGCCGACCACCACCACCAACACCGCCACCACCAACGCCACCATCACCACCAACAGCAGCAGCAGAAGGAGGCAGGCCCCCGTCAGGCCTTTGGCTTGGCGCGGGGCCTTGCCTCCGCCCCCTTTCCAGAGTAGATGCCCGGTGGCCGGGCCGGGGCGGCGCGCGGCCCAGCGACTGTCACTCGGTAGCCCGCACAGCGTTGCAAGACGAGGGATTTCCACAATATAAATCGCATTCTTGAAATATTTTTTAGCTGTTGTGGCCATTGCTTACTGGCTGGCTGTCTCGCTGGCTAGCTAGCTAGTTCGTTCGCCGGCGACCTGTCGCCTGCCGCTCGGACGCCGTGAGGAAAGCGACTGATGGGCTCTATCTCTGCTCAGCTTTCTCTATCCCTGTCTGACACACCTCTCTCTCTCCCTCCCCCCCTCTCTCCCCTTTGCTCTCTACGCATCTGGACATCCTCTGGGGGAGCGCGTCCTTCCGACGCTGCGGTTGTTGTCGTCGGTGTCGTCGTCGTCTGTTTTTCGGCACGTCATCCCAAGCTTTTTCTCCGCAAGGAAAAATGCCATCACTTTCTCTTCTTGTTGCCATATGCGCCAACGGTGTGCGCCGGCCTGTGTAAGGGCAGCTGGCTTGAAACGGCAGCTGGTCGCTGCCGTTTAGCAGCAGAAAGGTAACGGTACCAATAGTAATGGTGGTGGCGGTAAGGTGCAATGAACTCCTGGACTACGACGACGACGACAGGTACGCTACCACAACAACAACTGCCGCGTCGATGTTGAGCCGGCGTCAAGCGGGAACTTAGCAGTGATGGAGTAATAGATGGCTGGCGGCCGACGAGGCGGGAAACGCTACCAGCTGAAGCACACAACGGAAAAGGGCTGAAACAGCGCCATGCACCTACGCAAACGACTACTCTGCACTGCTTGCGCAAACACGAGTCACTTACCCTGCGTCTACACTGCTACTCATAATAGAAGTGGTTGCCAACGGGAAGCCAATCAATCGTTTGTTGCTGATGTAGAACCTATTGCTTCTCTATGAACAACATGCTATGTACGTATGTAAATCAGCGCCTATTTATCAGCTCGCCGTCTTCCTTCATTTTGTCTATCAACTGTCTTATTGTGTCGTCATTTATCCCGTCTTTGATCGAGAGTCGTGCCTATCTAAAAAAAATGGTGACTAGTGTCTCGCGGTGTTCGGTGTTGGCGACTTGGACGAGCGTCTTCGTCTGCTTGCTTCAGTTGTGATTTCAGTCATGATGTGACAAACGTTTCACGTCAAATGCCGCAATCTTACAATAGCCTCAACGTTTCTGGAGACGACCGTGAAGATGAAAAACAAAGTATTCAAATATAGAGTTGTCTGCCAAAATGTGTTTACAATATCTATGCAAAGTCGATTGTTACCTAGTCCTATGGTTATGGTTTTTTTTTTGGTGATATTACAATTACACTTTCACTTCATCGGAGAGCATGGTTTGGCGGATTAATCATGTTTCTTTCTTGTAGCGGTCGAAGAGTTTCTTGGCGTGATTGAAGTGCGCATTCGGGCTTTGTCCCTCTAAAGCTTGCCACTAAAACTATTAGTTCATCAGACGTTTTACCAGACGATTAAGTATAAGATGGCCAACTGGTTACACAAAATATTTCTAATAACTGCCGCCACCTAACCGTCTAGATAGGTAACGGTCGTTGCATTCAAAGATGACGTGTGCTATTGCCTCCGGATTGACGAAGTGACGAAGTTCTAATTCTAGCTCAGGCCGGAGTCTTTGATTCCTAGTACGTAGCATACCTGTTCGGCACAAAGCCAGAAGAGCCGGGCCTCAGGTTTTGTTTTGTATGTTTGACCGGTACATCATGCTCATTCTTGGAGCTTTGGTGTTGGTTTAGACTTCGCACCAATCGAGTGCGGCTGCGGCCATGAGCTGAAGCTAAGTTTTTTTTGGATCGCAAGAAGGGACAACTGGCTTTGTTGATTGCCGAAGTTAAAGGACGATGCACCTCCCATACCTCCCACCAGAGAGCTGTGGGAGGTGCGAGCTTTCACCGGTTATCCTGCTGAGCAGCTCAACATCAGCTTGGAGGCGCGTCAAGGAGAGGTGGTGCAGGAGATCTTCACCTGCCAGTGCAGCGGAGGCAGAGTTTCAAAAACTTACAACAAGCGTATGTAGTGGTGTATAAGATTTCCGCATTTAGCTCTCTCTAACTAGCCCAATGTTTACACAAAACTAAATTAGTTATATTTGAATCTCCAGATTGACTTATTAATATTTAGCCGATTGAGATATAAAGGTAAAGGGTGTTTCACATCTCGTAGCGACGTCAGCTATCGTTACCGGGCTTCCACTGTAAGAGAACTTACTATGTGCAAACCAAGTGGTATAATCATAGTTTCTCAATAACTTCCTTCCTTGGCTAACGAAACAAGAGCTCACGACCTGTCGAACATAAGCAAGTCATTGAAGCAGTGATGTGTCATACGAGTTTTCCAATCACATGTGATTAAGTAAAAACATTTTTCAGGCATGATTGGGAATCGGGTTTACATACAATGAATTATGGAAACGAATAACAGGTCATATAACTTATAAACGGCAGTAATTCCAATCTAAATGCTTAGTTCTTGTAACTGAGAAGGCCTTTGATATTTTATTACACCTTTAGATACTTGGAAAATAAGGGTACAACACAAAGTAGCGTGGTACATTTGCGTAGAAAAGATAAGATTGAGCTGTAGATAATTTACGTTTTGCACTTAAAAAACAAAGACTCTGTATTCAAGGGCTGCTCTCCAAAAATGATAAAGATGTTGCCCTTGTCTGCACATAGTAAGCAGCTTTCCTTCGCCGTATAATCGGTTTACTCTATGAACATGTGTTAAGCTTGATGATAGTAAGTAATCCTTGCCTCAAAGTACAGCATTATATGTGACGAGGTTTGCATTTTTATCAGGGATTTTTTACATGAAGAAAAATAATTTCAACCAATATGGAAATCATGTATTAAGCCGACTAAAAATATAGCTTTCCCCTGATCATGTTTCTTGTGAAGTAGTGAAGAACGCGAAAACGTGGTTTTGCACGTGGCATGAATAAACACAGAATTCGATTCCAATTGAATCTAGAAATTCTAGCCTGTGCGTGCTTAGTAGCGATTATGTAGTGTCTACTTGTGTTATGGTCGTGGGCGCAAAGACATAACGTCCTCGGCTTACACACGCTCTTTTTAATCCACTATAGAGTATGACATGCCTTATTTAGTTAATATAGCGCCTCTTCCGGTTATCCTTTCCGGCGAGCTTTCACCGGTTATCCTGCTGAGCAGCTCAACATCAGCTTGGAGGCGCGTCAAGGAGAGGTGGTGCAGGAGATCTTCACCTGCCAGTGCAGCGGAGGCAGAGTTTCAAAAACTTACAACAAGCGTATGTAGTGGTGTATAAGATTTCCGCATTTAGCTCTCTCTAACTAGCCCAATGTTTACACAAAACTAAATTAGTAAGCAGCTTTCCTTCGCCGTATAATCGGTTTACTCTATGAACATGTGTTAAGCTTGATGATAGTAAGTAATCCTTGCCTCAAAGTACAGCATTATATGTGACGAGGTTTGCATTTTTATCAGGGATTTTTTACATGAAGAAAAATAATTTCAACCAATATGGAAATCATGTATTAAGCCGACTAAAAATATAGCTTTCCCCTGATCATGTTTCTTGTGAAGTAGTGAAGAACGCGAAAACGTGGTTTTGCACGTGGCATGAATAAACACAGAATTCGATTCCAATTGAATCTAGAAATTCTAGCCTGTGCGTGCTTAGTAGCGATTATGTAGTGTCTACTTGTGTTATGGTCGTGGGCGCAAAGACATAACGTCCTCGGCTTACACACGCTCTTTTTAATCCACTATAGAGTATGACATGCCTTATTTAGTTAATATAGCGCCTCTTCCGGTTATCCTTTCCGGCGAGCTTTCACCGGTTATCCTGCTGAGCAGCTCAACATCAGCTTGGAGGCGCGTCAAGGAGAGGTGGTGCAGGAGATCTTCACCTGCCAGTGCAGCGGAGGCAGAGTTTCAAAAACTTACAACAAGCGTATGTAGTGGTGTATAAGATTTCCGCATTTAGCTCTCTCTAACTAGCCCAATGTTTACACAAAACTAAATTAGTTATATTTGAATCTCCAGATTGACTTATTAATATTTATTTATTATTGTGTGAGCAATTGCTCGACGTTTAGTCGCATAAAGTATTGGGGAAAACTTGAAAGTAGTTACAATCTATATTCGTCCTCCCAGGAGACGTAGAGCAACAAAACATGTCTTATAATCGGTCAAACCATTTACAAGTTGATAACAGAGTGTATGGATTGTGTTCTTATGTTGGCACAAAAAGTTATATTATACAAAAAAAAGAGTAAAATCATTTCTAAAGGAACTCATACTTGTCAGTTTAAAAGTTTTTACAATCAAGCGCTAGCGGTCAAAATATTAATTTAATTTGCCTGTAAAATATTAAAGTAATTTGCCGCTATAATTTCGCTTGACCCCTTTTTTGTGAAACGTATCGGCGTAATTAAAAAAATGAAAAGAAAAAGAGTTTTAAGCGGTTAATAATAACTGTTATTCCGGAGGTTGGTACGGTGACCTTACACTACGCGTCGACACTGTTTCCAACTAGGTTTAATGAGTTAAAATAAGGTCGCATGGGCATACAAAATCAACAAGAAGTATCTCCAATGATCTGCACCCGGTGAAGAACCTTCGAAAAGCGTGTGAACAACGGCGACAGCCGGAAACGTAAGGGCTATGCGTTTTTCGAATCAACGTGGAATATTTGTGGTCCCTAAGAGCGGTAAAACTATTACATGAGCACATTATGCAAGACTGCTGTACCATCGGCAGCAAAATCTCACTGAGAAACGACCTACTTTGCAAAGCAATGCTGCCCTGTTCCATCAGGACAATGCTCCTGCAAACAAGTCAAGACTAGCATTGGCAAAACTGGCCGATATGCAATTTTAACTTCTTGGGGGAGTAGTATGTCGAATATTTTTGTTCGACTGGAAAATTCTTGGTTTTTATTCTAAAAACGATTTAAAGAGCCTAGTATGTTAATTGCTATGGAAGTGATTGTCACTGACACGCTTGCGCGAGGTGATAAAGCAAAGTTTGCATTCTGGTCGCCTGCAACGAGCGAATAGCGCAATCTACAGGCCAATGTTAGAACGAAAACCGCAACGTGGAACTTTATCAAGTGGCAGACGGCCCGTTGTTTAGAGTGTACGAACGTCGAATATGCGTTCGGCGTAATGTACGTGTGTGTCCCAACCTGTGATATGTGGCTCATGCAGTTACTAGCATGAGAGGTTTTTGGCGCAACGTTCACCGGACAACGCCTGCCGCAGCAGCCCTGCAGAACTGCCGCATCGTTTCACAAAGGGTCGATAATGATTCTCATAATGATCGACTATTGGGGCCACTTCGTCCCACTCACTGTCTGCTTTGTAACAGAGCGGCGGCAGCAGCAGCAGCAGAAGCGGCGTCGAGCAGAGAGAACGGGATCTATAATCGAAATCTGAAGGTTAAAGAACGCATCAGCTATGTCAGCCCCAATCCCCGCCCCGGCCAACCCCATTGTCTGCCCGCGCCGCCCCAGTCAACAAGACGGAAAGACGACGTATGATTTCGACGCTGGCTGGCGGCCGTCGCCTCAGGACAATCAAATCCTGAGTAGCCCCGGAAGGGGCCGGCTACTGAGTGCTTGAAGGGCTCGCAACCAACGTGCGGCCCCACTCTCGCCAACCAGCTGCCTGACATCCCATGGGGGTTGTGCAAATGTATGGGGTCGACCCAACACCTTCATCCATCAGCCAGTGCTTTGCGACGGCGCTAAGGTAAACATACCGTAATTGCAGTTGTCGCCAGGTGGAGAGACGGTAAAACATTTCGAACTAAGAGGCGTCCAGCAGTGCAGAATTGTACGCCACTTTGAAGGCATGTAAGGCTAAGTCGTTGTTCATATTTATTAATCTTGCCGTGATTTATAATCCTGTTAGCGAGAGCCCGTAATCTAAGAATTGTATCAACTAATTTAAGGAAGCTTTACAAGGAATAGCAAACCAATGTACCTAGTATGCTCGCGAACTGCTCGCCTTTGTTACGTATGTGTAGGACGCTCGTGTGGACACATACGCTGCCGCTGCATTTGCAAAATGGCAAACTTTATTATTATTATTAAGATGTGTCATCTATTACCCTAACTTATGAGATATATACATACTGAACGATCGAGTTGCAAAATATTGAACACACATGCCTTTGGTAGAAGCGTGTGTCGATTGACTCCTGATATAATAGATAACTAAAACAGTTGAAAGCAGTTTCTCACAACAACGACAGTTCTTACGATGTGACAATTGTGGCTGTGATGTTTGTTTATATACCTTATTTCTACCCAGCTGACTTCGCACACTTTTAGTGGGTCGCGTTCGAGCGAATCGAATACAGAGCTATCCCTGCACATCAAGTTGCACCTGACTCGACGCAAGCAACTTAAGAAACTCTATATAAAAATCGATTAACATTGTCTTCTCTTATATCAGGTCGCAGGAATCTCTCCAAATGGGATTCCCGCAATCCCAGTCTCTGTGCAGCCCGCGGAGAACGCCTGAACCAACCGCGATCCATATGCACGCTTACGTTAATTTATGAGGATTAAACTACTCACATCATTATTATCGTTTGTATGGTATATTCGCGGCGTCCATGTTAAGGTACACCGTGAGTAGTAACCATTATACACATCTAACTGTTTACGCTTGTCAGTGTCAAGTTCAAGCTGGCCCACGCTGACACAAAGGTCGACAAACCTGCGTAGTTGCTCCGACGATACCTTTATGAAATATATGCTTCCTTCAGCGCAGCCTTCAGCGCTTATACTGCTCTCACAAGCAAATGCCTAGTAACAACAACCAAAGAGATGCAACATCTATATACGAGTGGGACGTCCATTCTTCGTGGACGAGCAGTGACCCTCAACGGGTTTGTTTCTAGCGGGGCGATTGACCGGGGCGTTTCAGTTTGAAATACTGTTGTACAGTACAGTCTCGGAAGCCACCTGTAATATTATCTCAGTAGAAAAACGTCACTATCAGCGGGATCTCGCGAGACGCTCAAACCCGCAAAGCAAACGATTGCAATTCTACATTCGTGCAAACAGCCTAAACCTCAACCAGAGTATAAAATCAGGTCGCGTGATCTTTTTCCGTTGATAGTCTCGTGCTTATATTCTCTACCGACTCTGCTCGGATGCAGAAACACGCGCTTCGGATTTCAATAACGGCTGTATCTCCGTTGCCACTGGTATCGTTACGACAAGCAACAATAATCACTTTGGTGATGCAACAATAATCATGACACCAAAGGGGACAAAATATGGGCATCAGACAGGTTAGCGTCGTCGGACTAGCAATCTTCGCCTTCAGTTTGAGTCCTAACACGGGTATTGTTGCTGTTGTTGTCGTCTTTGTTGTTGTTGGTGTTGTTGTTGTTGCTGTTGTTGTTGTTGTCGTCTTTGTTGTTGTGGTTGTCGTTGTTGTGTTGCTGTTTCGAAACGGATTTTCCGCTAGCGCTCATCATTGGCGCGGATGCGTTTGCCTCGCCGGCGCCACCATTCCGAGGCGGCCTGCTATCTGTCCGCTTGGTATTCAAACAACATCACACGCCTGCGTTTTTTCTTCGCTGGTTCAGCTTCTTCTTTATTCGCCATCTTTCTATCTCGTCCCTGGTATCGTTCTTCCTTGTTCCCGGTCGTCTCGTTCCGCCTGGCTCTCATCTATGTTCGTTTTTCACTCACCCTTTCTGCCCCATTCCCCCAACTTTCTCTCTTCCTCTATTCCCCCTACCTCTCTCTGTCTCTCGCTTTCGCGTTTTCTCTGCTTCTCTCTTGAACTTGCTCCTGACTATGTGACGCTCTCTTCTCAATAACTGTGTGCTGTCAAGTGTGGTGGTAGCGTCGCAAAAGCAAGATGGCGTCGGTCGACGCCGCTTGAACGAAACGGAAAACGGCTGTTGTAAAGGCAGTGACGACGGATAGACGGCCGTCGTAGTACTGGCAGCAGCAACAGCAGCAACAGCGGCAGCAGCTGCCGACGTGGCAGAGAACTGCGACAATAATAAAATCAAGTAGTGAAGCGGATGATTTTTGCACCACCTCGCGCTGTCGTGTGAGAGGCTCTGCCTCCGCCGCCGCCGCTGCGGCTGCTCAACGCAGAAGACATGGACGGGCTGGCCAGGGCAGGACAAAATGGGGTACGCCAAACAGGCGACCACTTTCGGCCCCCCCCCCTCGACACCCCGACACCGTCACTCTCAGTCGCCCCTTGATACCCCCCTCCCCCCCCCAGCACTATCCTTCGTCCCTCAATACGCAACCGCTCTCTTTTTTTTCCCCGACACCTACCGCTCTTGTTCGGCGACCCTCGGCGCTTCTTTACTACTCGACACCCTTTGGTTCGTTCTTTCTCATTTAATGTCACAGAGCCGCTGTTCTCTTCTCGACGATATCCCATCCCCCTTCCCTAAGTACGATGAGCTACTAGCCGCGCAACCAGCCCGCAACACTCTTTCCTCATCGATGATTTCAATTGTACTCATTGTACTATCCCTTCTTTCGTTCTTGCTTTCTGACACTCTTCCTTGCTTGTTTTCGTTCCTTTCCTTTCCGCCAGCCGACGTCTTCCATTGCCTGATTTTCTTCCGTTCTTCGGCTTCGTTCTCTTCTTCTTTTCCCATTTCTTGCTTGGGTGGATGGGTCTGCGAAAAACGTGCCCCTGAAACGACAACTACAACGACAATGCCAATGTCGTCGTCTGCTGAGGCTGCTGTTGCTGCTGCTAGTTGACGGCCGACGTCTTGCCCGGCGAATAAGTTCAAGCTGGACAGAGGCGTCGTTGAAAGAAAGATAGAGAGAAAGAGTAGGAAACACTGAAATAAGAATAAAGGAGAAAGCCACAGAGGAAGATGAAGACAGACGAAGAGAGAGAGAGAGAGGAGATAGAAGGGGGTGGCGGAAGAGTCGAGAAGGATGAAATAAAGCAGGAACGATTGCGTTGGAAGAATGCGACAGAGATAAAATGAGAGACAGTGTGTGTGACAGGGTCGTCGTGGTCGTGGTGGTGCTAGTGGTGGCAACAGCAGCGGCAGCAGCAGCAGTAGTAGCTGGGCGGCGTTAAAGGGTTCGCGCAAGTAGGGGGGCGTCGGGGGCGCATAGATGTAGCAGCGGAACGTGCAAAGTGGACGGGCAGACAAGACGTTATTGAGGTTCGGATTGAGAGGAGATGAGGGTTTTGCATCTGCTTCGTCTTCGCCTTCTTCTTTTTTTCTTTGTCGTCGTCGGGTCGAGGTGGGGAATACGAAGGCAACGAGATCGACCAACGCCGTCCCGTTGCCGCTTCTGTACGCCGTTTGTTTCCTCTACTACGACTTCAACGTTTACTACTATGACTGCCCGTACTATTACAGCCACTGCTACCCCCGGCACGCGATGAGCGGTACTGTCTCGTCCACATGAACACACATGGTATCGAAACTGTTAAGGCTGAGCAGAGTTATGCCAGGTTCTGTTTCTCTCTCTCTCGTCCTTTTCTTTTCTCGCTTTCTCTGATTTCCTACTATCTCTCTGCTCATTTCTCTACCTCTCTCGCTGTGTCACGACAATGAGGGCATCACGACGATCGACCAGCCATATACGCGTCTTTAGCTGAAAACACCCGTTCGTCCCTCTAACGTTCACCCGCCACCACTAATGCTGCTGGATGCTTCCTTCCGCCCCTCAAGCGGACACCTCCTGAACAGAGAGGCTTCGGGTCAGGCAGTTGTTGCCTGAACAGACAGATTTCTTAAACAGGCAGTCTCCTAAACAGACAATCTTCTGAACAGACAACCTCCTGAACAGACAACCTTCTCCGACTCGACCGCGAGACGATGATACTACTGAGCCGAAGCCAGGCCCATACCAACCAAAAGACCGAGAGTGGCGTAATATGGGCCGTAACGCTTCTAGCCGCGCTTAGTCAGTCTAATTAAAAAATAATAAATAAATAGAAGAACCAACAATAAGGGCAACAGTAGAAAAAAGAGCGGTGGCCGCAACGGGGTCTGGGGAGGGGCAGTAGGATCAAGAAGGCGACGAAAGACAGGAAAAGGAATTGGAGGGGAACAAGTGAAAAAGAGGACGAGTTGTATTGGAAGAGCGAAGTCGGTGAACGGTCGTCGTTCCGTACGTCGATGCGCGTACGGTGGGTTGTCTTTTCGTCCAACGCCGTTTACTCTGCCAGTCGTCGGCATGAACTTACTTTCAGTGTAAGAAACTTTTTTGCCCTTGGTGCGTCTGTGTCAGGAAAAAGAAAAAAGGCAGTCGAAGAAGAAGATACGCGCGCGGGGGGATGAAAAAGTCTGCGGATCGGTCGGCCTCCGTTCCGCACCGGTAACGTCAAGGCAAGATCTGCTGGCTAGTTATGTCTAAGCGTCTGGACATGAAAGAAGCGTTGTAGCGGGACGCCGGAAGCATCTGGTCTTGAACACTCTTACCCCCCCCCCTTCCTTCCGCGCTCCGGCCTACATTTGTGGGACCGCGCTGTAACCCGGGGGTCGCGTTCGTAGCTGGTCAGTTTGCCGCCTTGGGGCTTCAGGGGCCAGTTGGGCTAAACGAACCAAAATGGGTGTCGCTCGCGGCGCGCGAACTTCTCCTGTGCATGTGGATGAGTAGCATTATGTGTGTCTTTCTGTGTGTGTGTCTGCGTTCGTATGAAAGCCGCATTAGTAGCAGCATTGTCGGTAAGATGCGTAACAATAGTAACTCATTGTAAAATAGCGCCGTCGGCATGGCAGCAGCGCAATGGCCAGATATACAGTTCAAATACCCAGCGTACCATAAGGCCACGGATCGCTGGTCCCGAAAGCTTCTCAGAGTAGACTGAAAAATGTATCGTATCGTCGTGGATAGCGTCGACCCTTCCATTCGACTAACGTCGGAACTAGCACATTCTCTCTAATAGAAAGCACGTTAGCAAGGGACGGATGACGTCCGTAGGGCGTACATCCTTCACGCCAGACCCATCTGGTATCTGGTACAAATCATTTAGTGTTTTTTCTGACGTACAAGAGAGCTCAGGTCTGTAGATCAAGCTATCTGTAGTGACTTGCAAAAACAATGGCAGGTTGAGGTTACGTTGATTGAGCTGAATGTACTCTGATTAAATACTGTGAGAAGTATAAGCGTTTTGTAATTGGAGGCCTATCATTTCGGCAAACCTGAACAAATAATTAAAAACAAACGACAAAAAAACAAAATAACAATGAGAGATACAACAGCTTACGCAGCAAGCTTTGCTGAGGTAAGCAAACTGAACAATGCTGAGTCTAATTTATTTTGATAGAATAAACTGGATAAACGCTGTTTGCACACGAACATTACGGCAAGAAATCTCAACTCCAAATATGGACTCAAAGTGCGGGACTCCAACCCACCCATTCCCACACTTAACTGGGAACTGCGCAAGTTATACTTAAAAAAATAAAAGGGGTAATATAAGAATAGTAGCGTCCTTACCGTAGCTGTCCTTTTTTTTATATAACCTGAGGTTGAAGGTAAATCTTGCATAGGACACCGGACGATACGTTGGGTATTCGCCGCGGTAGTGTCAGATTCTTACTGACTAAACCCCCAACCGGTAAGTATCTTGGGGATGCCATCCCGTACTAAAGTTGAATATTACTTTGAATAGCACCCTTGCAGAGACCAGCAGTCGGCGCTTATCGCCAACCTTGTCTTATCCCGCGGTTAGTCCTCAGGTTTGCTGGGCCGCCGTGGCGGCCAGCCGGGCAATCCTTGCCCGCTCCAGGTGGTCCTTGCGTTTCAGCAGCTCTTGCGCAAGCTGGGCTCCTTTGCGCCAGTGCTCCTCCGACGCGCAGATATACCTGACGAAGCCTCTCATTCCGTGTGCGCCGAGCTCTCAGGCTAGTTGTTGATCCATCCGCTCCGCTCGGACGTCCTGCAGCGCACTGCATAGTAGCAGGGTGTGCAGTGGGGGGTCCAGGTCGCAGGCGGGGCACAGTGTACAGCTTTCAGCAATATCCTTAAACCTGGCCAGGTACTGTTTGAAGTCGCCGTGGCCAGTCAGGGACTGCGTCATAAAGTACGTCGTGCCGCCACCTGGTCTGTTGATCCATTCTCCTATATCCGGAATGATTTCGCGTGTGGAAGCGCCGGGTCGGTTTCCGACTACCGTGTCCCACCGGGCCTGCCACGCGAGCAATGTTTCGGCCTTCTGCTGCTCTGCGGCGAGTGTCGGGTCCGCCCATTTCCTTCTCCTCTCCTCGGCCTTGAGATCCCACGGAGCTGTGCCTGCGAGGACACACGCCGCCTCTCCGTTAACGTCCCGGTAGGCCTGGACCGTCCGGAGAGCAAGTATGCGCTGGGCCTTCATCATCGTGTTTCTATTGCACTCGGTCCGGAGCGTAGATTCCGCCCAGACCGGTGCTCCAAAAAGCATGATTGATTCGCCGACGCTCGCCAGCAGGCGGCGTTTGCCCTCCTTGGGTCCTCGGATGTTCGGCATGATCCTGGCTAGCTGTCCGGCAGCCTCCGTCGTTTTTGCCGCCGCAATCCGTATATGAGGCGACCCTCGCAGTCCACGGTCTAGGTGCATGCCAAGGTATCGTACAACTTTGGATGTCTTTATCGCCGTACCATCAAGTCGGATATCTAGGTCGCGGCAGGCTTTTTTGCCGACGAGGAGGGCGGCCTCCGTCTTTGCCGGGGCGAGTTCGAGCCCGTTTTGCCTCATCCACAGCGAAATTTCCCACAGGGCCAGGTCGGCCTTGGTTTCCGGTTCGCCGCGACCTTGCGCTTGGACTGTCACCGCAACGTCGTCTGCATAGGCCAGCAGGTCAACTCCGGGGGGGAGGTCTCTGAGCCGCAGAACTCCGTTGTACGCCAGATTCCACAGCAGTGGACCAATGATCGATCCCTGTGGCACCCCCGCCGTCATGGTTAGCTCTGTCCCGGCGCTGGTTAGGTCCCTCTCCTTTAGGTAGTCCGAGACCGTCCTGGTCAGGTACTGTGGGACTCTCCTGGCTCTCAGCGTTTGCAGAATCACCTTCCATGGAAGGGAGTTGAACGCGTTACGTACGTCGAGTAGTATGACCAGATACAGTTCCCGGGTTTTACGCGTTGCTTTCCGGAAGGTTTCCGCCTTGGACAGGACCCTTTGGATAGGAGAGAGAACAGACCGGTTTTTCCGGAAGCCAAACTGCCCATCCGACAGGAGTCCAAATTCCTCAGTGTGCCGCCGTAGTCGTGCCTCGATCACCTCTTCACAGGCATCCGTTTCTGAGAAACGGATTGATTACCGGAAAGGAAAAGTATATCACATACAATAATGATGGGGTAGCGTTTGTGAACCGAGCAGCTAATTTAAGCATCGTTTAAAGCAGGGCGTTGCCACGGAACTCGACATCTATTGCAGAATTGAGCTCGGGGTTTGGCTGGCTCTGGTTGAAGCAGTCTTGAAGCTGAAGTCCTGAAGTCTAGAAGCTGCTACACCTGCATCTGCTGAAGTGGGTCCCTATTACAAGTCTACTAACATGAACGCAATGACAATAGGATAATGTAGGCGCTACTAAGTCATAGGCATACTTTGGCCAACCACGAGCATCTACACTTACAGCTGTTCGAGTGTAGAGCGCAACTATTTGAGGGCCATGATAGATGGGAAGCACCGGGCCTAAAAGCGTTCCGAGCAAAATCAAGCCAACAGCAAGCACCTAGTGGGATTGGAGAGACGGTATACATTTCTATAAATTTCTGCTGAACAAAAAAACAATTGGTACTCAAATGTACTGCTAACATGGTAGTTTAAAGCAAGTCATTGTTGAAAAACACCCCAAATTGTACAATCGTAAAATGCATCGTATTTCGTCATCATGAAAGCGCCCGCTCGTATACATCTGAACTTTTTAAAGGATATTCTTCCACGTCCATCTTATAATCCTCATTATGCTTCTTCAGCATATTATCATTTGTTTCGCCCACTTCAGAATGTTTTGAGACGAAAAAACATTTTTAAAGTTTGAAGGGTACCAACAATCGTAATTTAGCTTGTTACGTCAGAGAAGAAAAGAAGCATAGATAATTGCGTTTTTTTCTTCATAAAGATAACGTATATACTGACTGACAGGTGGTGCCGACTTAGCCTTCCTTGATCATCTGCATGCGAGAAGACTGAAGATGCCATCATATGCATGCGATTCGGTCAATTTCGAAACTGCTTTAGGAACGCTTCGACAGAACTCGTTTTTAAATGAGACACAGATATTTATATATGTATGTATGTGTATAAGTATATATGTGCATGTGCCACAATTCCAACGATGGCATTCGTTGCTAATATATTTAAATGATTCGTGCTGCTTTGCGCAACTTTCTGGCGTCGCCGCATGAGCTGTCGCCTCGGCGGCACGTCATTATCGTTGGGTTGATTGGTTGGCTACGAGGCATCTATCTCGAGTTCGGCCCGCCTCAGGGGACGGACGGTGGTGGCCGGCCTTCGATGCGCTTCTCCCTTTTGCGCGCACTGTCACGCTCCGTCCAATCGCACTCGCTTCTCCTCGCTTTGGGCCCAGTGTTCGTTTCGACGCTGACGGTTCGAGAGAGCTTCGTAGTTGTAGCAGTAGTTGTTGTTGTCGTTGTTGTCGTTGTTGTTGTTGTTGTTGTTGTTGTTGTTGTCGTTGCTGTTGTTGTTGTTGTTGTTGTTGTTGTCGTCGTCATCATCATCATCACCATCATCTTCGCCCTCAGAGAGGAGAATCGTGGTAATAGTAGCAGAAATGGTAGCAGTAGTCAAAGTCTATAAGCAGACACGGCTGCTCTGACTAGCCAGCGAGCTGACTAGTCAGAGAAGTGGGAAACAACAAGCCGAACGAGGCGAGAGAAACGAGGGCGCTGGAACGTTGAGCATGGGACTACGTAAAAGCGGGCAGATTGGGAAGGCTATCGGAATCGAAAGCCAATACGTCGACATTGTCAACAACAACAACAACCGCGACGATATCAGCCACAGTTGCAACAACAACAACAACAACAACCACAGTTGCAACAAAAACAACAGCGACGACAACAACAACAACAACAACGACAACGACGACGACGACCATGGCGATAAGCATGTAGGAGACAGCATCAGCTTTCCAACGGCGGAGGCGGTAAACTCGGCACTCTCTGTGCACACAGTTTAATGGTGTCGTCACACGTCGTCTTCGCCACTGGTCGTCTATCGTTCCCGCGATTATCATCGACACTACTACAGTTGGCTTCGCCACTGGCTGGTCTCGTCGTTTTTTCCCTGCTGCGAACTGCAGCGAACAAGAGAAACAGGCTGGCTAATTTTCACCAAGAGAGCGCAGACCCCGCTCCACCACCCTCCCCCCCACCCCCCGCCTAAACTTCAACTTGGGCTGATCCAATCTTCAACTGACTGACTGACTGGCTGAGTTCCTCAGTTTCGCCTTCCTCAGTAGCTTGCTGCCCGCTGTCTGAACAGTTGCCGCGCAGTGCGTTTTCCTAGTTGTGGTGGGGCGTGCTGCAACGGCCTCCGCAACCCCCGTTTCGGCCACCGCAGAAGTGGTACAACGAACTCCTCTCCTACTGTTCCTCCTTTCCTTTTCCTCTTCTTCTTCTGTCATTGAAACTCTCTTGCGCTCGATGAAATTCGTGCGTCTACGCCTACAGGGCAACGCCAACAACCCCCCCAAAAAAAACGGAGAAGGAAAAGAAACGGCGAAAGCTATCGAGAACAGAAGCAGCGGCACGAAATGCGGCACGACCGATCAGACCGAACTGAAATCAGTCAGAGGGGTTAAATGAGCGGAAATCCGATCGTATCTCATCTCTTAGCTGAGTTGATCTAAAATCGGAAATTTTTCACTTTACGTAGTAGTAGTGCGAATCGACGCAAGAGATGGCGGGAAGAGTTGTCAATTGGTCAACCGGGTATATATATTTTGATAGAAAGTTCCGTATAAACGGAAAGTGCCACGGTTAGCGTTGGTAGCTTGTTTTAAAGCCATCAATTGGCAATATTAAATGTTAGTGGCATTTCAGTTTATCACGTTCGTCAATGGTGTTTGGAGTGTTCATGATGTTGCAATAGTCAATAATGTCTAGTCTAGAAGAGTCAATTATATATATATATATATATATATATAGGTTTGGCCCCAAACCTTTTAATGTATCGTGTTGTAGTTCATGTTGGCGAAGATAACCGGCTGATTATGAGAATTATCCGTAACCACGACGCTAAAATCTGCGGCTGTTACGCGATTTGAAATCTCATCATTTTGATGATTGCATGTCCAAAAAAACAGCGTTAAAGTGAGATGCTTTGCCATTGACTCGAGAACTTAGCGTGTCCACAAGAACATTTCTAGTGAAAGATTGTGCTAAGAGTAAACCGCGCTGCGCACTTCGCATTAGTTTGATTCGATTGACTAAACATTTGGCGCGATCTAAGTTTTAAGAGTTATTTAAACAAGATAGAGAGCACTGCCAATATCACATTATTGTGCCGGATAGTCTCAGTTGACAATGTGGTATTCGACGACGGAAGCAACCGATAGATGCACAATTATAGAGCGACAAGAATGCACCATCATTGAATTAAGGCACACCAGTCGGTTGTCTTTAATAAGCCTATATATCTCGCTCTTTCGCTGACTCTTCGACTTTATTCTTGTTTCCGAAAATTTCTTCAGCTTTGCCCGAAGCTACTTGGTAAACTATTCGGCCTATTTAAATTAACATGATTCTACAGGTGAATTCTTAACATCTTGGTCCCAAATCGATGGTTTCCAAACTAGTTTGTTCTATATAACAATTTTATATTCGTTTTTATATACTAGGAGCATACATTACGACAACGCACTACCTGGTAGATCGTTTATAGTTAGGTAGTGTCAATAAAAACCTTATTTACAGAATTTCTGGCTGCTCTTTAAAAACGCAAGTGTCTGGTACTTTTGATGTACGATTGTGGCAGTCCAAGATAATGTAGTTTGGCTATTTAGAGCTTGACTGACGGTTGATTTTACTGCAATCACTTGCAAATCTATACATGTTTTACCTGCAATTCATATGCAAAGCTCTATGTACACTCTCAGGTATACATCCCGTCATCTCTCCAAGCTATCCTATCTTACCTAGGATTCAAGCGTAAATTGTGCATGTAAGTACTTTTTTGATACAATTAGTATATATTTATACACATGTCTGTCACTGTTCGCTTGTGGTACAGGGGCAGTGCTCAAATCATGGCAGCAGTAACATCAGCATGGTGGCCCGCTATTCAGCTAGCTGCTTTGTTTGGCAAGGCCTGTGTTACGGTGCTACGCTGGAGTTCACAAGTCACATATTTTAAGTTGTATATTTAGCGTAGTAACGTTTAGCGTCGCTTGGTGTCGCCGCGTATGGTTTGAGCGCCAGCACCGGCGCACAGCAGATCCCCGTAGGAGCGGCTTTTCGGCGACATGAGAACCACCAATATGGAGACGACCAATACAGCTATTATTAAGAAGCTACTAGCCAGGATATCCGGGACTGCCATATCGACAAGCTCTAGACGGTTACAAGACTAGGTAGTAGGCTGGAAAGTCTTACGCAAGCCAGCTACTGTTGGCCACGGAGAAGCGCGAAATTACGTGGAATTGTTTTATTCGTTTGTTTCTCATTTCCGATTAGATAGACTTTCTTTGACCGACAATAATACTTCCGCGACGTGCGTCCGTAACCCGTAACAGACCGCCTGGATCATATAAAAAATCATCAGGAAAAGGTACCCTTAGAAGACAATCCCGCCATGAGGCACGCTCTCCCTGGCGGCCATGCGCAGAGGGGGGGGGGGGGGAATAGGCCGTGGTGGGGCGCCTCAAAGGTTCTTAAAGGCCCGGTGAGTATGAAATCGATAGACCGATCGATGGCTGTAGTCGTCTATGTCGGCGTCGTCGTTGCGAGTAAACGAGCGAAAAAAAGAGCGAGGCGAGAACGATCTAACAGCACAAAGCCAAGCAACACACTTCTGAGGATGTTGTTGACTTCTCATTAAAAACGTCCGTCGCCGCTCCAGGGCAGCCCAATCGGTCGCTGAGTGAGCCGGTTTTGTGCCGCGACAATGAGGAAAGGAGGCAGGGAACACGCGACACAACCAGCGATCAGCATGGCGCGCACGCCAGCACGGACGTCAGGGGAGCAGGCAGACGTTAGGGGGTGCCGACTTGAGGAGGTATTGGCAAGCAGCGGCCACCGCCGCAACAGCAGCAGCAGCAACAGCAGCTGTCGTGGCAGTAGTAGAAAGGCGGAAGTAGCTGGGGGTTGCAGGCAACCGTCTGATAGAGACGGCAATCTCTTCCTGCTTCTTTCCCTTCTTATCCTACCCTCTCCCCCCTGTTTAGTGGGGAGAAGAAGAAATACAGCCTCCCAGCAAGGCAAGGGGATTGGAGTGCAAGGAAGCTGGGAGTCATGCGAGGAAGGATCGGAGTGCAGCAGGCAGAATAGGAGTGCTAGGAGGTGAGCATGGCGATGACAACGACGGTATAGCATCGTGGAGAAATGTCGGCTTAAAACGGTGGCAGAAATGCATTTGTCGTCTTTATCGGTACGGCCGGATCTGCGTACCCACTGGCAATCGGACCCAAATAAAGGAGAAAACGGTTTGTCCCTCCAGCTGGTAGTATTTTGCGCTCATCTTTGCTCCTCATTATACTTCTCGAACATGGCGGTAACTAGGTCTGGTACAGTCAAAGCGAAGCAAAATAAAAGTTGTTCCGAAGGAAATGATTGTAAGTCTGTCTCAGTTATGTCTATAGACGCTATTGTCGGTGAATCTATTCGTTTGTCTTTAAATGCCAGACCGTACTCGGAGCCTTACATGTTGTATGTATCGTAACTCGTCCAAGCTAGGTTTAGTAAGTTCCAAGATTCCACACTAGTTACTGCTAGCTGCCAGTCGTAAGAATCACGCATTTCCAAAAACTCCCAAACTAAAAAAGGCACCAGCTGCGTCCGCTGGTATTTTGGTCTATTTCTCGTGCCACTCTCTAAGCGTTTCACTTAGGGCTTCGGTTTTTTGCTTATGAACCAGTTATGTTTTCTTCGTGTTTTTCCTCGATAATTCTAGACAACACTGTCACAATAATGGCCGTTATCTTAATTGTTTTGTATGCACTGCCGATTCGAGTCCTATCATTCAGTCATATTAAGTATTACCTGTGCTTTTTATTCTAGTGTGTCCTGCTAATGCTGTGGATGGCCAGGTCGTCCGCGTAGCAATTATATGAAGCAGAGGCTCTAGTGTGAGTCCCTATGTTGAATGATTTGCTCTCGTAAATGATTTACCGGTTGCTGAGGTTGGAGACCATGTTATTTTGGAGATACCTGGTCGTTTTCATTGACAACCTCTTGCTTCTATTGCATTTAGTACACTTGTTAACCTTATATTGACAATCGTTTTAAATGCCTTTTTTATATCATTCAGAAGCCATATTGGTATGAAGTGGGGTCGTGGGCGGCTTTTCTGGTTTTCATATAAGGGCTAGAATTAAAACCATTTTTTAAGGAGGTTGTTTTTAATTCTAGACTATCCTCCGTCCCCTACGGGCTTGGAACTCAACCTGAGGTATATCTTCAAAGCACCGAGAGCCGGACATGTTAAGATATCTAGGGTTTCCCTAACAGTCCTTGTGGCAGCAAGGCCGCTGACCCTCAGCGGTATGGTTATTCATCTAATCTCAATGAGGATTGCTCAAAGAAAATTCGATCAACAACAGGGATCGAACCGGGGACCGGTAGATGACAACCATGACTAGCGCACTAATCCCCTAGACCACGCCGCCACTTCATATAAGGGCTAGCCTCCTTCTACGACACTGGATGGATTCCCCCTTTCTAAGTTAGGGTCGCCACCGGTTGCTGTCGAAGGAGAATCTTCACAGCATTTTACTCGGATTTCATCTAAATCGTGTGATTTGTCGTTAAGTGACCGTTTTACTTTGATTTGGGCAAGATGTAGCAACTAAACATCTATGCTTTTGGTGCTTATATCTCGCCTCACTCTTACGGTCTCCTATATCCCTGTTGCTTTGCGTAGGCTGGCTGTTTGCCACGTGCCGTAATTCTCCTTCATTTTAGTTGTAGTTTATTGCTTTCCTGTCGCAGGTTTTTGCCGCATAACCCTATTATTTCACATGTGTGTTACCTTAGCCTTGCCACTTTCTATTTTTTGCAGTCTTTTTTCTAGTAGCAAATTCCGGCATTTGAATCAGCAAAGGGGTACAATTCATTCAATAAAAGGATACGAAATCCGTTCTACGGTAACCCGCTCTAGATTGACGGTGGTTCTCTACTTGCCGATTTTGTTTTTTCGGGGCTTCCCTATTGTTAACGTTACAGCCTATTCGATGAAGTCATTGTTTATACTCTTGTTTATTCCTAAGCTGCGTATCGTCGTGCCTGGTTGGCTCTCTGACACCGAAAGGCGGTGTATCCTTGATGCTTCCTGTTGGATTTCTTGATGTATCACCTTAACGCCTCTTTTGGGCACTCTAGCTTTGACAATGTCTCTCACTCCAGGGTGTCCGGTCATTTTGTTTGAGTCGTTGTAATGGTTGTCTTGCTTACAATCAAACCTACAGAGATCGATATCTGATCAGGTTATAATAAAAAGCTATAATTTGATTGCTTTCCTCATCTGCCTGGCGCCTGTGCGATTTTTTCAGCGATATGTAAGACTCCCTTTCCCTTGCTTCATTGGCTTCCAATTCTCCAAAAAAGCGTTTTTTTCAACGATTTTCTCAATTACTTCTGTGGTGATGTTGAGCTTTTCTTCCTCTTCGACCTTTCGCACCATAAAAATTCGAGGTAATTGTGTAGGTGCTATTACTACGACTGATTCTACTATTAATTCTACTGCAATTCACTGATTATTCCTGGTTATACTGCTGCTACTAGTGGGGGCAGTCTACGCGCGTTCGCGTTCTCCTTCCATTGGCTTCGTTATTCATGCATTTATTTATCTGGCTTTAAAGTTATCTATCCGTCTATCCAAGTCATCAAACTGCCACGCCAACAATGCCTGTCTGTTAGATGATACGCCCGTATCATCTCGTCGCCGCTCGTTTGACCCCTTGCTTAACCTCTTTACACGCTCCTTGCGTTTTTCTAGTTCTTCTGCCTTTCCATTTTCATTTGACTCTGCCTTACAAAACACCTATAATTTCCATCCTATTCATCGCACTCGTTGCCCTCCGCCTTCTGTGCTCCTTGCCTTACCCCCTCCCCCCCCTCAGCCATGACCCTTTTCGCGTATGCTTGCTTTGTTCATCCACTTCTGCCTCTATTTTTGATCCGCGTTGTTTTGTCCTCTTTGTTTTAGTTCCAAACCGGCAATTTCAGTATTCGATGGTTGTCCTTCATGCTCCGGTTTCTTCAGCTTGGACCGTCTACACTTCTTTTTGCCTCTTTGTTGATATCTCCAAAGGCGTTCTGTCACTCTTTCGCGCTTCTTTGCTTTCTTATGTTTTTGCTTTATCTTTCTCTTACCTCGCTCGTCTTTCTTGGGACTAACGTTTGAGTGTGTCCTGTGCTACCGACCGCTGCTGCTATGTGAGTTGCTACATTTTGCCACAACTGCCGGTGCTGCTGCTATTGCTGTTGTTACAGGTGGCGGTATTTTTATCGTTAGTGTTGTTGTTGTTGCTGTTGTGTTTATTGTTGCTCATTGTTGATGTTGCTGCTCTCGTCATCGTTGTGGGTGCTGTTGCTCTCATCGATGTTGTGGATTTTGTTGTGGTTTTTGTTGCGATTGTTGTTGTTGTTGTGGTTGTTGTTGCGGTTATTGCCGTTGTCGTTGCTGTTCTCACTGTTGCTAGTGTGATTGTCCTTGCTGTTTCTAGTATTGTTATTGTTGTCCTCGCTGCTGCTGTTGTTATTGTTGTTCCTCTTGTCCAGAGGATGACTTCTGGAGGACACCAGCAGAAGGCCGCCGCCTCCTCCACAAACACTACCGCCGGTAGAAGAGGTACTGAACGTCTGGCAATGGGCGCGTGCCCTTGGTCAGTCGGACCAAACACGGGTGTCGACAAATCGAAGGCAGCAGAAAAGCGTCACGAAGCAGCAGGCGCACAAGTTACAGCGGCAGCAGCAACAGCCGCCTCCACGAGAGAACAAAAAAGAATCGAACAAATAACAGCTCTCGCGTTGTTCACGTTCAACGCAGGCCCGGCAAGGCTTCGGGGAGGTGGCGATGTCGGGGGCGCAAGGCGGGGATGCTGATGACAGCGGCGACGCCAATGCCTCTTCTATTACTACTACAACTGCTGCTGCTGCTGCCGCTGTTGTATCTGCGACAAGCAAGCATCGTCGTAGCGTCATGGGGCGGCGGAATGCTTGTTGTGCGCATCGGCCTACCGCCTTGTTGCTTCCGATCGGTTCGGATCGGATCGACTCGAACCGAGTCGAATCCGTTCGCTGGCAGACGGACCAAAGCTGGCGGAAACGGGATCATGGTGGTGGCCAACAGATGAAGAAGGACAACATTCGTAGCCAAAAGAGGGAAGGTCGACAAGAAATGACGACGCTATGGTTGTAGCGGCTGTTGCCAGCCTTCCTGCTGTTATTGCTATTTTTGTTATTGTTGTTTCTATTGTTGTTGTTGGCGTTGTTATTGTTGTCGTTGTCGTCGCTATTGTGGTTGTTGTTGCCGTTGTACTCCGAAGCTACCACCACCATCAGTAGTGCCGTCATCTTTGTCGTTTCTTTTGCTGCGGCTACTGCTGTTGCAACAGCCTATTCTATTCGGCGCTTATTGAAAACTCGTGCAAACGTCGAGCCGCCGTTATGTCGCTGCTGCTGCTGCTGGCGTCGTTCAGGAGGATGGCGAGCGCAAGCTTGTACGCCGTACAAGCTACAAGGCCAGCATTTCGGCATCCATATCGTGCAAACGTGCAAACACAACACAAGCCCGCCAACACACACAGGCGCCCACAAACCCATAGCGGCAACATGGCGAATAGGATACGTCAATTGCAGACACCAGAGCAGAACTACCAAAAAAAGACATATATATTACGGCTAGCAGTAGTAGTTTATACTCGTCATAGCGGAACCAATGGTACAAAACAGCATCAGCAGCAGCTGCAGTAGCAGGCCACTGAAGGCCGCTGAAGGCCGGACAAGGACAAGGACTTGTGTTTTGGGCTCGACGATAGTCAGGCATAGCTAGGCACGGACGTGGGCGAGGGCCGATGGGGGCGTTGGCTGTCGTGCCAGTGAGGACATTCAGACGTGACAACGAACGTGACGACGACGACGATGCTACTGATGATAATAATGATGATGATGATGACGATGATGATATCGATGATGGTAGTGGTGATGATAACGATGATGGTGTAGTGGTGATGATAGCGATGATGATGGTGCTGGAGATGAACAGATGATAGGCACAACGACTAGCTGGGTAGCTCCATCAATGGCGTTGCGCCGCGTTTATCTGAATTGCTCTGTATATCGACTACCGCTTGGCGTCAGCTAGCTACCCTTCCATTTTGGATCCATCGCATTGATCGTATATATATATATATATATATATATATATATATATATATATATATACATATATGTATATATATATATATATATATATATATATATATATACATATATGTATATATATATATATATATATATATATATATATACATATATGTATATATATATATATATATATATATATATATATATATACATATATGTATATATATATATATATATATATTTATATATCCGATTTGTGTGGAAAAAAGCGCAGACAATCGCACTTATACGCTGGCGACAATATCTGCATCTGTCTCTACTACGCACGCCGCCATGTAATTTAACGACGTCGTTGACACTCGTGTCGCGTTTTGCATGGCCTTTATTTTTTCTCATTTACACCAGCCCCGTAGCGCTCGCCGTATGTATGTAACGTGTCATGTTGTTATTTTTGCAATCATCTTTGTGTTCTTCTTCGTTTTCTTCTTCTTCTTCTTCTTCGTCCGGCGAGCCTTCAAATGTTCGTATCACACATATGTATGTAAATTTGTCGCACACGTACATTGACACGATACGTTTTGTCCGTCCGTCAGTGGGGCACATAAGTGCCGCCAAAAACGCTCGCGACGCAATAACACGAACCGGTCGTCGGCGCACCAATACAACAATTCAATACTGAGCCAGAGTAGCAATAGACGCAGTGCGGCAGCGTCTAGCAAAGAGGGCCTCTACTACGACGTCTAAACAACAACGGCAGCAGTAGCAGCAACAACAACAAGAACAACAACAACAAAAAACAACAACAATAACAACCACAACAACAACCATAACAAAAATCACGTCCAGAAAGCACGACAGCTACAAACATGGGATGGCAGCTGGCTGCAGCTGCTAACGTGGGGTTAGTGCACGCTTCAGTGCAACCATGTCGATAGGTGATGCCCCCCTCCCCTCCCCTCCCCTGTTTGTTTCTTTTGTGGGGGGGGGGGGGGGGGAAATGCATTTACGCACACCCGCCGATGTTATGGCGGGTTGTGTGGGGCTAAACGCAAGTGGAAAGAGTATATGACTCGATCCGGTACGAAGGTGATGCCTTTGCCGAACTGCTTCAGTTCGCCACTCGCTTGCCCTCTGTCTCTCTCGATCTCTCTCTTGTTGTACATATATATACATATATATATACTGCAGAATGTATTGCATCATACAAATGGTAGTCGGTAGATTCATGTTTCACTATGTTAATATGCGGTCTATATATACATATATGTAGGCATATGCATCCAAAATGTATATTTTAATATATTATGGGCTATCAGAAAGGTCTGAGTTCGGGTTAGTAAGCTTCACTCCATTCGGCAAAACCCACGGCGAGCGTATGCTGTCGTCTGCTCGCTTGTGCTGTGGGCGTACTCTTGTTATATAGTCTGTACCGTAGCCATAAACCTATGATAAGTATTTATTTTTATTTAATTATTTCGCTAGCGCTGCGTTTTATGCTCGTAATAAAAAACACGGCGACTACAAAAACCCATTCACGTAAAATGGTGCCGTTTTGCTCCCACGAAGTACTACTGTACGCGACTGCCTCTATAGAGAAGGGTTTCTAGCGGGACTGGAGACCCGTAGCGTGCAATGAGCTTCTGCAAATCAAGAAAATGATTAATAGCAAAGTGTCATAGTTTGAAGCAAGCCATCGTCGAAAAGGGCTTCGACGAGTATAATGCAACGCTTTTCATCACGAACTCACCCGCTCATATATATACAGTCCCTAAAACAATATATAGGGCCACCTATTTTGCCACATTACGGGCATTTCTTGTAACCAATCGTGCAAAGACTACAGTGATACATGCTCATAGAGTAACAGCGAAGACTTTCATCGATATTTGGGGTCTCGGATTACTTTGAATCACGAAATGTTCACATTTGGCACTGCTACACCGCGAAAAAATTATAACGGCACTAGCAAGATGCATGTCTTAACGAGTGAATTAAGCACAATAAGGACGTTTGGGCTCATTTCACGGTTCGACAGAAACAAAGGCAGACCTCCTTCCAGATGTTTTTTCTTTGTTGAAACGATAGGCTTAGGCCGGCGCCTCATAAGTGACGAAAAGGCCCATATCAAGGCCTATAAGGACATCGGCCTCTCTAATCGCGAAATTTCCCGTCGATTGGGGCGTTGTCCCCAAGTAGTAAATAACTTTGTACATTTAGGTAAAAATTACGCCGTAAAAAGACTTCAGGGCGTCCAAGTGCCATTTCGGAACGAAACAAGCTGCAATTCTGAAGAAAGCGTCGAACTCTGCGCCCTCGGCGAGGACAATTGCGGCGGCGGCCGACGTGGAAACGAACGCGCGAAACGTGCAAAACTTTAGGAAGACACATTGGCTTACGAGAAAAAAACACAAGAACAAACAACGATTGACTGCTGACCGATGAAAGCTCGTCTTGACTTCGCCCACAATACGATGTCATGGACCACTAAGTGCCCACGATACAATGTCATGGACCACTGAGTGACACAGAGTGCTCTTTTTGCATGAAAAAGGGTTAGCTTTGATGAACCGGATCGATTTAACTATTATTTGCACGATTTTCGCAACGAAGAACGAATTTTGTCAAAACGTCACTTAGGTGGCGGTTCAGTGGTGATCTGGGCCGCTGTCGGGTATCATACAAATTCGTCGATTGCGTTTTTAGACGGTCTTGTTTATTCGACGCGCTATAGGGATTTACTAAAATAGCAATCGGCGCATTTTGAGCTGATGAGAGGGCCAGACTCCGTTTTTCAACACGATAACGCCTCGATTCACACCGCCAGATTGATCGGAAGCTGGTTCGACCAATGTCACATTGAGGTCCTACGCTGGCCTGCAGTCTCACCTAACCTTAATATCATCCAGAATGTGTGGAGCTGGCCCGCACGATAAATGTACACTAATGAAAAACAATTTTTGAGGCTTGGGACGAGCTCTTGCAGGACGTCATTCATTTGTTCAACACTAGGTTATCCAACTTAACGGGAAGTTCACTGAGTATTAAGTATAGTTGCTGGGTGTCGTAAAATGAGCCCAAACGCCGTTAATCCGCTTAAATCACTCGTTTAAATATGTATCTTGCTAGTGGCATTATATTTTTTTCGCGGTGTAGCTGTTCCAAATGTGGAATACTCTGTGAGCATGTATCGGTGTGATCTTTACACGATTAATTATAATAAATGCTGAAATGTGGCAAAAATCGGTGGCCCTATAATATTTTCAGGGACTGTATATATATACGCCCTATAATATTTTCAGGGACTGTATATATATATATATATATATATATATATATATATATACAGGTAGTTCAACAAGTTCCTAAAACGAGCTTTTCAGAATTCGAATTTTGTCAAAGGCCAAATAGACGCGCGTGTTTCCGCTTCACAGCGAAATTTGGCCAAGATGTCGAAAAATCCGTCAGATTTTTGGCGCAAATCCGTGACCGTCGATGAAAGCTGGGTCCATCACTCCACTCCCGAGACCCAAGAAGCATCTCGCCAATGGTGTGCACCTGGTGAAGGACCTCCGAAGAGGGTGCGGACAACGGCATCGGCCGGAAAGATGATGTCTACGGTTTTTTGGGACCAACGTGGTCGACTATCTTGAGAGCGGTAAAACAATCACGGGAGAATATTATGCAAGACTGTTGGACTGCCTAAAGCAATTTTTTTCCAGTAATGAAGTGGTTAAGGCTGCTGTCAATGCCGATTTTCAGTGTAAAGACGTGGAATTCTACTCAAAATGTATAAATGCTCTGCAATCTCGGTGGGAAAAGTGTATTGAGCTTCCCGGGGAGTATATCAAATAAGAAAAAATTAAAAACAAGATTCGGAAAATTCTTGGTTTTCATTTTAAGAACTTGTTGAACTACCTGCATATATGCGTATGTGCACGCCACCAGCCGGATACGGTGCATCCATTTGCATTCATCCTCGAGCATGACGGTGACTAAGTATGTCACCGTCATGTCCAGAGACGCTATTGGCGGGTTGATATCGCGGCAGCGATACAGACACGGGGTTGCTAAAGAAAACTAGCATAGTGTATACAGAACAGTTGCAAACTGTTGCGTATGCACTATGCTAGATATCTTTGCGTCCTCAGGAGTTGTTTTGTGTGTTTCTTGAACTTCCGAGCACTTAGTGCCCATATAGAAGCTACGTACAATACGGTAGAGCTTGCTACCAATGCGAAAAATCTTCTTTTTCTTTTCGCTGCTCCGCATGGCAGGCTATATGCCAGATTATCTGTCTGGCGTCTTTACTATTTCCTCAACTCTATGTTCTGGCTACGGCTCAAGTGTTATTTTAGTATCTTGTCCTACAATAGCTTGTGCGTGGTTGCGCGTGAGTAAGTACTTTTGCTCGGTGTTTCTATAAGCTAGCATGAGAATGTTACTCATGGGTTTTAGAACATGCGCTGGGACCTCAATCTCAGTTAGACTGAATGACGCACGGGCAACGTTTCGACAGTGCGACCAGTTTTACGGTGTGAAGGCATCTATTGAAGAGGGCCGTCCACTGAAGCGCCACTGCTACTAAAGGGTTCGTTACAGATGATCGTGTACTACTGCCGCTGTCGACTCTTTCGACTTGCCCATTGTGGGCATCGGCAGGGTTCTTAAAATCGTATTATATGTACTGATGATGGTTCAATAATGGGCGTTGAGTTGCATGTCCCCTCGACTTGGCGGCTTTGCTTGTGAGGTACTGCGGAGCCATAGATATGGATTTGGTTTCTGCTTTGTATTCTGGGACAGCCATGTTTCTTCTAGGCACTCTTTCTGCTGCTTTTATTTTTTTTTTTTGATAGATGTTTATTGATTACATATATAATCTGGAGAGTCTCACATCAGAGACCCACTACACAGTGGTACATTTTACGCTTTTGATGTTTTTAACATCCGATACGCTCACAGCGTGTACATGTTTCGCTGATAGTTACATCGCTAGTCCCATGCTAACTTACAGCACTAGATCACAAGAATTGACAAATTTCACCAGACTGGCAAGTCTACTGTCAGCCATTCGTGCTGATAACATGTTTCCGTCCTCTCCATGCTTAGTGACGGCCTTAATCCATTGTGCTCTTTCCACTTCATATTTTCTGCATTCCGTAAGAATGTGTATAACGTCATCATATTTGTTACACTGCTCGCACATGGGTGATGATTTTACCCCAATTTGGTTGAGCGTGCTTCCGCTCAGACCTTTGGCACATCTCAGACGGTGAACCGTCACAGCACATCTACGGGAGGCCCCGCTTAAGTCATGTGGTCCTGCAAAATTTATCCCGATCCCCATCTTAATACGCTTTTGTGAAATTCCGTTTGCCAGCTCCTCCCATTTTTGACAACTGTGTTTCCACACTCTAGCTTTGACATGACTTGAGGAAGGCGGCACCAGGCATAGGCGATCCAGCTTCTTCTTCTGTAGGGCGTCTCTGGCGACCTCGTCAGCTGCCTCGTTTCCTCGTACATTTACGTGAGCTGGAATCCACTGTAGTCGCAGCCGTGCCTTGAGATGGCCGGCGCAGCGAAGAACGCACTGGATGAGATTTGAGTTGGGACCCGATGGGTCTGCAGCTGTGATAGCTTCCAGCGCCGCTTTAGAGTCGCAGAAGATAACCGTGTCCTTGGGATTATCGTCTTGAAGAGCGAATACAAGCGCCTCATGCACTGCCACAATTTCGGCTGTGGTTGAACTCTGGCAGTTTCCGACATGTACCGCTATAGTTGTCCCGGTTTCCGGTATGACAACTCCTGCTCCTCCGGTAAAACCTTGCTGTGACCCATCGCTGAACATCACTGACGAGTACTCCTGTGAGAGTAAGCTTATGTGGTGCTCGGCGGCAGTCTTCAGGTACCAAGAGTCATGTTCATTCTTTTTGTGTATGTTAGGTATTGATAGTGACACAGACATATGCTCAAGATTTGACATATCAAATACATGCTTATCAGGAGCCTGCATCCCGTCGCTCAGTTCGGGAATGTCCTCTAGGGCGGCAGCTGCCTTGGTACTTCGGCGTTCGTCCTGGATTAATCTCAGTAGCTTATTGCCACTTCTGGCTAATCTGATTAATATACACTTCATTAGAAATTCTTGTCGTATGTTAGTGGGCATAAGGCCACTTTCTGCCAGAGCGGTTTGTGTACTGGTCATAGGGAGTAAACTCAGCGCTGCTTTAGCACATACTGCAGTCATTGCGTCTAGATCGGTTGTCTCTTTTTTTGTCAGGTTGGTCATGAACGGCAGGACGTAGTCCACTTTCGACGAGAAAAGCGCCTTGACAATTTTAATGGCAGATGGTGGAGATATTCCCCAAGAGAGTCCGCACAGATTCTTGACTATGTTTACAACTTTAAGGGCTCGTTCTTTCAGCTCATTAATCTGCATCCTCCATCGACAGTTGTCTTCCAGATGTACTCCAAGGAACCGTATATCCGTGACTTGGTCAATTGTTTTTCCGTCTATCTTAACTACTACATGCTGTGCTCGACGCATATTGAAAGCCATTATTTTGGTTTTAGATGGTTCAATCTTAAGGCCAATTTTCTCCAATGAAGATACAATTGCTTTGATGCCACACTGAAGCTGAAAAACAGCAATGGGGTTGACTGTTTTGCCGTTTAAGCGAATCCACATGGCCCCGTCATCCGAGTACTGGGATAGGTAAAAGCCGTGTGGAACGCAATTTGCAATATTAGATATTGCTAATACAAAAAGAATCGGGGAAAGCACTCCACCCTGAGGGACTCCACGATCTCCTAACACGACACACCTGGAGGAGCTTCCCCCGCACGTAATCGACAGCGTGCGCTCGTGCAGATAGCTTGATATGATTTTGTAGAAACGGCAATTGGCGTCGATCCCCATATTTTGTAGAGATTCATGGACAGCTGTGTGTGTCAGTCCATTGTATGCGCCCTCGATGTCAAAGAATGCGGCCAATACATGGCCATTGTTCCGGCATGCCTGTTCAATATCTGTTGTCAGATCTATGACGTTGTCTTGGGGCGACCGTAGCGGTCTGTATGCTGACATACTATCTGTGAGAGCCGATTTAGCTTCTGATGCAGACATTAATCTTCGAAGAAGCATTCGCTCCAGAACCTTACCAAGGTGGGAGCATTTGACAAATACACGATATGATTTGATGTCTCCTGTTGGCCTACTCGGTTTCAGAATAGGAACCCCAACTCCAGATTTCCACTCCATCGGGAACACCCCAGACGCAAGTATCTCATTCATTTTGGTTAGCATAAACTTCTTGCCATCTTCTCCTAGAGATTTTAGTTGCTTGTTAGTGATTCCGTCAGGTCCAGCAGCACTTCTTGAATGTGCCATTGCAAGAGCCATTTCAAGTTCAAGTACGTTGAATGGTCGTGATAGCTTCGACGAAATTTGTTTATTGATATCGAATTCAGTTGACTTAGCAATTGGACATGGTGGTATGTCCGGCAGGGTAACCGTTTTTAATAGGTCGTTCAATGCTGAGCGCATATTGACGTTATTTTTCAGGCAATATGTTCCTAGTGGAGTTGTTGGTTTTCCAGATTCGGTAGCCTTAATCCACCGCCACACGTCTGTGAGAGGCGTTGTTTGACTCAATGTTGACACATACTTTTTATTCAGTACGTCCTGCAGTTCTCTTGAGTACGACAGTGCCGCTTTCCTAAGGGATTCGTACCGTACATAATCACTTAGAAACCCGTGCTTCTTAAATCGTTTTCGTGACTTGCTGATTGCGTCCAGAAATCGAGCCAATTTTATGTTCGGTTGGGTAATTTGTGGGGGGACTCGTATGCGTTTAGTTGCTGCTTGATATGCCGTTTTTACCAGTGTATCCATGTTGGTGGTGGTTGCGACGTTTGAGGATATTATTTTCCTATACTTTTCCCAGTCGGTTATTTGTGTAGTTCACCATTTGTCCTTGTTAGTCTTCATATACAGAAAGCATCTACAGTGGTCCGAGATGAGTGCTACTGGTTCAATGTCCAGTCTGCTGATAGGGGTTAAGTTTTCACTAACAGCCACAATATCTAAATGAGATTCCACGAAACCACTGGAGTAATTGCGCATAAATGTTGGATTCCCATCATTCAATACAGTTAATGACAGTTTTTCCATTAGTTCAGCTATTGCTAATCCTCGGCTATCCATCGTCGGGCTTCCCCACATCGGATTTTTGGCGTTAACATCTCCGGTGATTATGATGTTTGAAATATCCTTGAGCGCGGCTAATATCATTGATATATCAACTTCTCTGTTTGGCGACAGGTACATTGTTACTATATTGAGAGTCTGTTGTTCTATTTTTATTTTGACACCTGATATTCTCGCACCTGGTATGTGAGGCAGCTCTAATCTGCATTGATGAATATCATTTCTAACCAGAATCGAGGCTAGAGAAGTTGATGAATTTATTATTGACGTTGTATCTCCATAAAATACGTATCCTTCAGCAATGCCGTTGTTTTTAAAATTGCCTTCGTTTAGGCAGATCACAGGCAGTTTATCTTGTATGCACATTTGCCGTAGTAGCGGCAGTGCCTTCGTGTGCCCCCATCCACAATTCCAGTGCGCAAGAAAACTAGACATCTAAATGCTTTTGAGAGATGAACTCTAGGAAGCTCTCCAAGGCGCTTCCCGCCTCTAAGAGTTCTACCAACTTGGCCACCTCTGGGTTCTCCTGAAGCCACGGCATAATAAAAAACTTAATGCCTGACCAAAAAGTCTTAAGTTTGGCTGCTCTCTCTGCAAACTCAGATTTTGATTTGTGTGCCTTGGGTTTACTTAATTTCTGCCCTAGCTTTGTTGGCTTTTCGCTGTTTGGAGATGTCTTCTTAGATGTCTTTCCGATTTCGGGGACAACTGGAAGCTTGCAAACTACTTGTTCGCTACCGTCTGGCAGAACTTGAACTAGTTGACGTTTGACTACCCCTGCCCAACTGGTTTGTCCTTGCTCTGCGCCGAGCGTATTCGACTTTGTGTCAAGTTTGATTTCCGTAACCTTAACCGGAATGCCACATTGTCTGCCGATTACTTGAGTGTGTCGGATCTGTTGAGCCTTTGCCCACGTTTGGTACACTGGGCAACTTCTACTTCCAGACGGATGGCTCATGCGGCAGTTGACACACCATGTTTTACTACTGGTGCATTCCGCCATGATGTGGCCCTCTGTACCACATTTTTTGCAGAGTTTGCTGCCTTTGCGCTGACACGCGGCGGCTTTGTGATCGTAACGCAGGCAGATAACGCACTGCATTGTCGTTGATTTTAGAACTACGGTGTATAGCTCACCGCAGATATCAACTTGTTCTTTAATCTCTCTTTCGAAACGAATGTCCATCTTCGACGTGCTCCTCTTATCTAGCTGTGGGGTGCCGTCACCGCCTTCACTGCTTAGCTTATCGTAGTATTCATCATTAGAAGGATTTCGATGCCGCGTATAGGGGCCTCATTTTAGGTCTGAGGTGGGCCAGTTCCTTTGGCTGGTAGTGAGTTATAGGCTTTCGTCTATCTGCATTCTGAGGTGCCGTCGCTTTACGCGCCTTGTACAGGGTTTAAGTACGTTAACCAATAGCTCGCGGATACATTGTTCCTTTTGATCAGCTGCGAGGTTCATAATAACTTCTTTTAGGTAGTTTCTTCAAACGGACTTTGACACGAGTCTTCACTTCCGCTGACGTTCGGAACGCATAAAAATAGCGTCATCTATTCCTATGGATATGCTGGGCGTCAAATCAGCTTATTCACTCCATTAGCGATTCTCTCCTATAAAATAGAATAACTTTTTTGGTGAATTTGTTGCGAACATTTTAGAGGGTTGTTGGCAAGTTTAGATCATTGCCCCCGTGGGCAGGCCAACTCTCGTGTTCATGTGTCCTCGTGTATTACCGTGGGACATTCGTAACTTACTTTTCTAAAAACATCTGATCAGTTTCTTTCTGAGCGCAAACGTAGTCTCTACGTAGAGACGACGTAGATCTGTTTGCCGATCTGTGCATGCGTAACTTTTCTGAGACCCGAGCAACTGTTGTGCAGATGCATCCATGTATGGTGCTGCTGCTGCCGCCGGTGTGCGCATATTTGGGGGGGGGGGGGAGGGCTAGCTGAGTGTTGGTAGAGATAGACGGCTGGAAGAAACGGAGGGTCCATCGGTCCGTTTGCACAACCGTCCCTACACTAGAAATGCCCGAACCCCTGTTGGCGCCATCTGGTGTGACCGTATGTGCATTTCTTGCTGCTGCAGTTACAGCTGTCGTTGCGGCAGGGTGTGCCTGCTATTCCCCCCGCTGATCGACCCACAACGCTCATACGCTTCTCTACCACTATTACTACTTACTACTACTACAACTACTGCTACAACTAGTTGTTCCACTTTGTCTACATCAACCATCCGCGCGGGGTACATCAAACATCTCCACACTACACGATCGTACAACAAACACATTGCGAGCTCACGTACGTACAGCGGCCGGCAATGAGACCGGAGGCAGATACACTCGTCCTCCTCAGGCACACCGTACCGGGTAGTTTATCTACGTAGTGGCGTACGGGATTTTGCCACCGGCCCTTGCCGATCGCCAGAGACAAGAACAATAACAACAGCAGCAGCAGAAACCGATCGGCCAAATGCAGGAACATCGTCGCCTTGCCGGCGCCTGGACGTGGATAGATAGACGCACAGATGGACGGATATACTGCGTAAACGATGCGCTGTACGCACGAAGCCACTGGCCAACAAATACACATGAACACTGTAAGTCCATTGACGCCGAGGTAAGTCCGTCGTCGACAAAAAACAACGAGAACACAAAATCCGACAAAACGCTTTAGTTAGGCTAGTTGCAGTCGAATTAGCAGTAGAAACAGCAGTGTCGAGCCCAGTGGCGTGGTGGCTTAAGTCTGCGCCTCGCAACCGGAGGAGGCACATAGGTGCGCGGGTTCGAATCCAACCGTTGCACATTTGTATTTATGGGGATCCGCCTATGAAGCAACGTAAAAAACAGTTCCGTGGACGTTAAATCTTGGCTGAGGGTTAGCCCGAAAACTTTACTTTTAGCTGCTGCAGCAGTAATCGAAGGAAACAGGTCTCGTCAAAATTACCGTTTTGAGGTGGAATACGTTACTGTACGCCTCATCTGATCATTCTCTCGGCAAGAGGTTCTTCAGGTCGTCTGCAATTTCGCAGCGTGAGATCAAGTCTTTTATGACTTCTTCTATCTATATATGTTTCTGTCGATCTGTGCCTTTGCAGCTCGCAGCCGTTCATCGATATGTCCTGCTCCTCTGGCCGCATTACATTTTTTGCTAGGAACCTTAGTCATTCCACTGAATTCTTCGCTATGACTTGCATGATCTCTATGCTTGAAGTGACCTTGCACATTGTATTGATCAACTCCATCATTTTAGCCAACTGGCACAAAATCGGATCTCTCTTTTCTCATTTCCCTAGTTCCAGTCCAGGTCAGCACGATCCATCAATTGTGGCTCATCGCTCTATTTCTTGTCCGGCTGAACGCCTTGACCCTTGTCCGGCTCCGTGTACCGAGGGAGCCAAAAAGATCTCTCTAGGCTGAAAAAACATTCCTAGGCGTTGACAACCTTGACAATCCGGGAATTTGCTTTTATAAGCTTAAGTGTTCGATGCTTAGCTGCGGCCCCGGTATTGACCAACAACAGAGGCCGGGCTGACTGTGACTCTGTCCTTAGATTTTACAACATTTTCCAAGAACCCTAGCACACCCGACCGCTGTATTCTGAAACTAGTTCTCGCCGAACACGATATTTTCCAGTTTAGGTTTGAATGGGGAAAGCCATATTCCCACTCTAAAAGTACTGCTGAAACGATACCGAGCTCACGCCTGAATATACAACCATATTGTGCCCATCATAAGCCGTTCAGAGTGCGTGTCTACCTAGCTTCAAATTAAGTTACGTGACTACTGCATCGGTACTTTTTGTACTATTGAGAACAATTTGCGCGCCAAAGAGGCGAAAAATCATTTTTGTATGAGAAAATCTCGCGGGGCATCCTGAAATGTCTAGATTCTTAAACTACGTTCGCCCCCCCCCCCCCCCGAATGTTTGAAGCTCTGATTGTTTATGCAGTTCCCAATAGGAAGCGGGGATGGAGGCATGATTGGTTTTTATTGGGTTGGAGACCCACACTACCTGGCCACTACCACAATTTTCATTTAGCCCTTAAAAAGAAAAGTAGGAGATGTTTTCTGTGAATGTACTGATAGAGCCCAAAGTTGTTCCTGGTGCTCGTCTTATTATCGTTAGGCTCGAATATTTCTATTGATTAATTGTAGTTGGTAATGTTTCATCTAATATTTGTATTCACTATACGTTAGTATTAATAACATTATATAATTCACAAGTAATAGCAGAGGTTCATCAGGCAGTTTATCAGATCTTGCTATCATATTTCATCATCGTTATCACTACGCATAACTTGCAAGTACACGTATCAATATCGAAGCAGTTGTCTTTCAAGTAAATATAATGGTTGTGTTCTCCATACCATGTTGTCCTACAAAGATATGTTACGTTTTTCTGCATGGCATTTGAGCATCTGTAAGTGCGGGATGTTGATCCATAGGTGTCATTTTTGACAGCGAATTCTACATTTCGTTTCTCCCTAAGGTCTCTGGATGTAGAACACATGACAGAGGCGCCAACCCGTATAGTTCTGTAAGTGCTCGTTCATCACATAGTTCCAAATAAAATGTTGTTGAGACATTTTTAGTTAGCTCTAAAATTCGCGAACACGAGGTTTTGCTTCTATGACCAGATGGTCGTGTGGTGCCGCACCCTCGCGACGTTGTAAAACGTGATAAAACGAAATCCAAGTCATCCTCTGCGGTGCCACGTGTTTGTAGTCTGTTAAGTAATGTTTTTGTATTGTTGCTATTTTTGTATTGTTATACTGTAGCAGATCTTAAAAGAAGTTATATATCGTAACTGCAACTGAAAACGTCTTTTCTTATGGATTACAGGATCTAGGAGGCAGTATTAAATCGAGGAGGCAGTCTCCTGGTGGACCACAGTCGAATGCTGTTAAAAATTCATACAAACTGCGTAGATCATCTTTTTTTTGCCATGCCGCTGAGTTACGTGGCCTAGGATGAATTCTACTGCGTTGTCGTTGCTGTTGTTGTTGTTGATGTTGTTATGCAGACGCGATCCACGGTCCTGGAACGCAATGCGGTTAACGAGCGTTACAATATTGCCTTCGCTGGAAACACATATCGCCGAACAGCTGCTTCACAACTAGTCGATCGGTCTGTCGGTCGGTCGGTTGACTGGCACCGCAGCCCGTATATGTAGTAGACACGAGCAGACAGGGGCGGCGGTGGCGGTGGCGGCAAACGCCTGTATACGACGACCGCCTCTACGACCGCAGACACGTTGGGCCGTGGTTCAAAGGGAAACAAACATTGAAGAGTGGCATAGAGGCGAACGATATATTGACCTTCCTTGCGCCCTGCCTCTGCTACTAGGAGTTCTTTAGTACTGCTAGCCCGCCACGCCGCGTGCCGCTTCTACGACCACTGCAACCGGCCGTCTGCACTACCCATCAGCGGATGCGGTAGCAACGTCACGCAATGGGCTCTTTGTCGTCGGATAGCCAGCGACGAGAATCGCCACGAAAGTCGTTGCCGTCATCTGGTGACCGAAACCGACCGCTACACAAACGACGCAGTCATCGACGCTCACTATAGCGCTCGTCGAACACGAGCGTCCGCGGTCCACGGAAACTCGTATTGCAAATTCAAGCGTCGCCAAGCAGGCCACAGCCTGCTTGGAGCTCATATGGTACACGAACTTTCCTCACCAGTGGCTGCTGGTCTGTAGGTTGTAGAACGTGCCACATACGACATACGACACGGGGATTTTCAGTTCTGAGCACATTTTATGCCTGGTTTAGAGTGAGCGTACTTAGCGTGCATCAGCCGGCAAGATTCTGTTGAGAATCTATATGCTATCAGTCCGGGTACCCGGGCAGGGAATCGGCGTTCTTTCTCCACTATGTTTGCGTGCTCACCCCACCTAGAATGCAGGAAAGACAAGAGAGAATTCAAGAGAAAAGTTAGACTGCATCACGGAAAGAGTTAATTATTTCAGCAAACTAGAATGATTGTTTAAACGGGCATGTAGCATTGACGACATGTTAGAAATGCTTGACACGACGCTTGAGTTGTACCGAACGGTGGAAAATGCTAGCAAGGACGCGAATAACAGTAATGACAAAAAAAACAATAGCAACAACTGCATATAGGTTTCTCCGATATTTGAGCCTTTATGCCATTTGGTGCGATTTTGGTGCTAAGCCAATCTAGGGACACCGATCTCGTGTCCCTGGCAGACGGGTGGGTCCGCGTCTTCACACAAGCAGCGAGTGTGGCCTCTCAAGACTCAGGCCACAACACCTTTCCCTTTGATCTTCGCCTACTCCTCTCGTCATGTAAGACGGCATGCGAGAACTAGCACGACGTCCGTGGAGACCGTCCGGTACGTCCGCCTTACCCGTATTGCCACACCCCGTTGAGAGCGGCGCAGGTCTTTTATTTAATTTTTTTTACTGCTGAACCCTCTCAGCATTACTTTGGGGGATTACGGGAATCCAGACGGACATGCGCCACCCCAGCCATGGTGACTAGTCTGGGACTCGCAAACCCAGTAAACCCACTTCCCCCCCCACCCCCAGGGATCGGTAACTGCGTAGGCATTGCTTCGAATCCATGGGAGTGGTGTTGCACCAACTCCTACATTCTACTCCAATCTGGCATCATCCATCGTCTCATGTCTGCCTTGGTGCAGCTCAGACGCGTCAGCCAGACCGTTAACGCCTTTCACAGCTCCGCCACCTGGGGATGCGTCAAGAGTCATCGCCTGGAGCGTCCCTGGCTGTCCCTGCCACATCCCAAGGCTGGTTCGCCTTTGCTGCCTATACCCCTTCTTTCCCTGTCACCTACGGGCGCTCCCTCTCGACTGGATCGAGGGCTATTGTTGAAACGAGCTCTCCTGGCAGTTTCCTTGGCTACCTTTAAGGACATGATAGTCTCGAAGAAGGCACAGGACTCCCTCCACGCCTTCGCCGAAGTCAGCATGTGTGCTACAACCTTCTTGATCGGCTTTCCTCTCACGGTGGTCGCACCCGCGTCTCTGGCTTTTTGGAGGGTCGGACACCGCAGAACTGTGTGCTCGACATCGTCCGTCTCACCCGATCTGCATAACGCGCAGATGTCGACACTCGCCTTGTTAACTCTTACCATTTGCGTTTGAAACTGGCCGTGCCCGGTCAGCACCTGTGTCGTACCATAAGACAGCTCACCGTGATTGCAGTCGTACTACGCCTTCAGGTCAGGGATGAGGTCTCTGGTCCAGCTCCCCGCGGGCGGCCTCCGAGGGTCTCCCGGCTGCACTGCGACCCATTCTTCATGCCACCGGGCGATTGCCCTCGATCTAGCCGTTGTTAAGTCTGGATCGCCATCCTTCCATCTTTCGGCCCGTTCACTTGCCAGCAGATCCCATGGCAGCATCTTAGACAGGACCAAGAGGGCCGCGGTCGACACCGTGCGGTAAGCCCGGCAGACACGAATGGCTACCGGCCGCTGTGACGATCGAAGCGCTCTCCTGTTTTTTTGTGTCCTCAGCGCCATGTCTGCCACACTGGAGCCGCGTATAGCGCTACCGACTCTGCTACACTGGCCAGCAGGCGCCGCCTGCCTTCTGTGCAGCCGCCGACTCTGGGCATTAACCGCGCCAGGCCGGCCGCGACCTTGTGGGCTTTACCAGCCACATGCTGGATATGCGCCGATCCATTGAGACCTTTGTCGAGCACCACTCCGAGATACTTTGCTGTCCGAGCAAGCTTGACAGGATGACCGTTTAGACGTAGGCGGATGTTCCGGGTTTTCTTCCTGCCTGTAAGGTACATTGCTTCCGTCTTGTGCGGGGCCAGTCTTAGAGAATGGTCTTTCATCCACTCTGCCACCTGCTCCAAGGCTTCATTAGCGGCATACTCCAGGGCCCCCGTTTCCCGTGCCGTGATAACCAGCGCCAAGTCATCGGCATAGGCCACCATCTCAACACCCGCCGGTAGGTCCGGCAGCTCGAGGACCCCGTCATAGGCTAGGTTCCACAAAATCGGCCCTAAGACCGACCCCTGAGGAACCACCGCAGAGGTCTCATACTCCTGGCCGCCGGCCGACAGCCTTCTTTCCGATAGGTAGGACGAAATTATCCGGCGAATGTATGGCGAAATGCCCTTGCGCCTCATTCTCTCAACCTCATCGAGCTGAAGGCATTCTTGACGTCCAGGAGGACGAGCACAACAAAGTCCCTTGTTTTCAGGGTCCTCGTTAACTGTTCGGTCGCCCCTTCCAAAACCCGTGTAAGGGAACCAAGCGTGGACTTTTCCTTACGGAAACCGTACTGGACGTCTGACAGGGCCCCTTTGAGCTCAATCTTAGCGTTGAGCCTCTCAACGATAACATTGTCTGAGATCTTGCCCATTGTGTCAAGAAGACATATAGGCCGGTAAGCAGAACTACTTGCTAAAGCATTGCTCTCTCCCGTTGGTTTGGGGATTAGGACCAGGTTGGCGTTTTTCCGCAGCCGCGGAAATCGCCCTTCTCTTAGAAGACGCATCACCAGTGCTTGAAACAGCTTCGGCCATCGCTGCACCAGTAGCTTCGCCGCTCCAGGAGGTACTCCATCCGGGCCCCCAAACAGGTCCACGTCTCGCAGTACGGTCGTTTTTGGCGGTCTCCCAGAGTCTCGGCAATCAACCTTTGTGTTGATCGATCGTGCTAGCGTCTCAGCAAATGTGCCTGTTGATGCCTTTGTGCCGGTCACTCTGACGAGAACTTCCCCACTTTCGGTCGTGGCTAGTCCTCCGCCCACGTCTGGTCTGAGACGTTTGCCTCTTTTGGTAAGCTTCGATCCGCGGGCGGTGTTCTAACAATGAGTTCGACATCACAGTCGAGTACCTGACAGCACGCCGGAGTCTACCAAAAAGCCTAATTAAGTCGGCCGAGGTCGCCCCCAAGGGGACCATCCCGGCCACTAGCGTTCGTGACGCCTCCGGGGGACTCTGGTGTATTCCCTCCGTCTCCCCTTCTTCGTCTATCTCGCCGTCGCCGACGACCTCAAAGTCGCTTTTGCATCTAAGTGCCGCCACCTTTCTTGGTTTAAGGTCGGCCAGCGCTGCCGCACCGGGAAACTGAGGAAGCACATGTTCGATGAGTCCTTTGTCTCTCTACGATTCTTTCATCAGAATGAGTCCTCGCGCTTCTCTAGGGCTCCCAATCCCCCTATGGGTTAGCTTCACCCTTTTGAAGCATCTCTCTGGCCATCTCTTTAACACTTGCGTGCCGTCTCCTTTACGTCGTTGTTTCGAGTTGCCCCTTCCAAGGCCGTGTCGATCGTTGCAGCCGTCTCGGCCTCTCTCGCCTCGATCTGCTCCTTATCGAGCTTCTGGTTACATTTCGAACACAGTGAGTTTCCGTGCAGCTCGAGCACCCTGTTCGCCCCAGCAAGCTTTCGGACTTCTTCCTCGAGCTCGGCCTTAGCCCTTAGTAAGGCGTCTGCCTCATTTTTGCCTGACGCCTGCGTGAATGTCCGCCTGAGTTCTGATAGCTCGATCTCGAGTGACTCTACCTGCTATCTTCGGCTTCGAGCTTTCCCATCCACTCACGATCTCTCTGTTTGGAAAGACGCTTGTATTTTAGGGAAAACTTACCTACCTCCCCAACGGCGTCCGTTGATGAACATCTGGGTGTGCGGGTATCGCACGATTAGTTGACTCAACACCTTTGACCAGGTGTGCACCTGCTCGGCAGCTCCATCTGCGTCCAGAGGCTCAATTCTTCTCATTGGCCAAGCCTTTACAGGCAACTCAGACACGGTTCTGACCCCGCCCTTAGTCTTTGACTGAAGATAATCCAGCCATGGTCCGTTATCTTCTAAGCCCCCATCGTTCTCGTGACCCTCATCATCACTCGCGTCTGCAGGTGTTTCAGTCTTTCGTCTTCGCTTCGGGGTTTGCTTCGACGTCTTTTTCGTGATCTTCCCGCTCTTCCCTTTTCCTCCTCGTTTTCTCTTTCGTTGTCCATTGCCTGCTTTCCCGCACAGTTTTGGTCTCCCTTTACTACTACCTGCGCGCTGGGCCTGGCGGGCCGTGACCGTCCTGATGCTAAGTTCGCCTACACTGGTGCGGCATAGAGCGCGACCGCTTCTGCAACAGCAGCTAATAGGCGCCGTTTAGGATCGGACGCGCCTCCCTCCCGAGGTAGTATACGGGCTAGGTTGGTCGATACTCTTGCCATCTTTTGCGTAACCCAGCAGATTTGTGGTAGTTCAGTTAGACCTGTGTTCAGGGTCACCCCTAGGTACTTGGAGTGGCGGGACAGCATGAAAGCGTGCCCGTTGAGCTCCAGGGATATGGGCCCTGTCCGCCTGCGGCCGTTTAGGAAGTGGGTCTTGGCTTTTTGTGGTTCCAACCCCAGGTGATGTTCAGTCATCCATCTGTTTATTCGATCAAGAGCCGTGTTCACCCTGGCCTCCGGGATAGTCCATGTACGAGCGGTGACCACCAGAGCAAGATCATCCGCGTGAGCGATTGTTTTCTCCCCATCCGGCAGATCATCAAGCCGCAAGACACCGTCGTATGCCACGTTTCATGGGCCGAATACCGAGCCTTGTGGCACCCCCGCCGCAATTGGATGGGTTTCACTTTGCGTCAAGTGTGTGCTACTCCAGGTACGAAGATAGCATGCGTCATAGGTATGGAGAGATCCCTTTCTGTTGCTGCTGCTCGGCTTAAGCCGCCTATATGACTCGCTCTACGCCATCAATGGTTGAGTGGCCCCTGGAGAATCCGTATTGGTTGTTTGAGTGTAGCTCTCTAGCGCGGCCCTCGATGACGTCACAGTCATCGTAAAAAGGAGCCTAACCGGACAAAAACAGCTTTGCTACCAGGGCAGCATTGGAGCCATAATAGCGCCGTAGATGACAACAGCATAAGGTGGACTCAGGGGAAAGGCACAAACAAGGCGGATTCATAACGCTACGAAGAAAGGGACTTCGCTTTAGACCGAAGCTCAGGGCAATAATTTTCGGCACTTTCTAGAAATTTCGACCTTTTCTCAGTAGCGTCGCCTTTAAAGACTCCCGTTTCGTCACTAGCCACCGAGCCTGCAGGCCCCGTCCGCTTTATGCCAATGTCTTCACTTATGCTTATGGGGCAAGTACCGAACGTCCTCCAAGAGGGGATTGTTTACCTATACGGGCGCCAAGCACAAAATGAAGAAGCGCGTCTTAGCAGCTTCGGTGCACCAAAGGGGTTCTGCATCGCCTAGCGTACTAATCAGCCCAGATACAGGGTGTACTTTCCTGCTGCATTCCTTAAGCGTGGAGCGAGGGTAAACTTCTCGTGTCCTCAGTGAAAGTGTCGCAAAGTTGAATTCTCCGAAAGCTTGGCCCCAGCTCCTGCTTTCTGGCCTCAAGACTCTCCACCTGAATGCCCGCAGGAATAACACTCGACGCACCGATACCGACGCTGTCCGCGCCCATCCGTTGCTACTGCCACATTCTCACCGAGAACCATATTGCAGCTATTCGCTGGCGTAATATGTGCATTCTCCTGCCCCGATGACAGTCTCACATGGATCTGCCTCTGCCCGAAAGCACCTTTGCAAGACTCACGTCATTCTGCCTTAAAGATAAACGTATCATGTCGGCGTGCAGTTGTTGCCAGCAAGAAAACCCAGATTTACTGCCGTTTTTCGTGTTTGATCCTCCAGGCAACCTCACCATGGGCGACCCTTACCAGGGCGTGGTAGCCACGGATTTCCGAACCATATGGGAATTAACCCCCTTCAATAGCACTGGAGATGAACGCCAGCAAGTGGGAATTGTCTCACGAAGGGATAACAGACGATGAATTTCAGAGCGCCACCACGACCTTTGCCAACACTGTTCTATCCAGACGCCCTGATCCCTCGCGAGGGCAGTCTGGAACTCTTCAGAGCCACTGTCTTCTCTCAGAGAGCACGTAGCCTCGTCCGTCATACGGCGTTTCGTCTCTCGCAAATGCATGCTCTTTAGGTCCTTGTGAAAGCCTAGACAGATTTTGTTGTGATTTCGAAAAACAGGTAATTAATATATTCGCCGCTGTATAGCAAACGCTTGCCTAACAACTGCTGGCGAATTGCTTACGACCTTCAGCCGGGAGCGGATGCATTGTCATGCGTTTCCCTAGTCACTGCTTGTAGTTGTCTCTGCTACGGCGGCGTGCCAAACAGTCGAACAACGTACGTTACGAGTATATGATGCAGGCCATTAGGAGCGATCTGCGACAGGAACACATGCTTGACATAGAAACGCTAAAGAGGGCTCACCAAGTCCATGCGGTTTGGCGCGTTGATTGTCATCCTGGATACATTAGGCCCGTATCATCTAACAATGATCGGCTTTCTCCAGCATGTACAACGGTGTACGTATGGCACACATATTATTGTTGATGCCTTGGGTGCATTTCTTCTCCCTGTTTTTCTCCTCGACGTCGCCGAACTGTCACTCGGGCAGGTTGGTCGTCGTTCGAATTCCTTCTTCCTTACCTTATATGGCGTTGTGACGCGACAGGTCAAAGCTGGGTGAGCATACATTATTCTGCCTCGTCTGTCGTTGAGATTTGCGGTAGCCTATACGCGACATCGGACCCCATCAGCCAGTCGAGGAGGCGCTAGACGAGCTGGGCTCCCGGGGTACTTGTGATCGTGGCAGTCACGAAACATCGAGATCCAGTGTCGGTGCCGTCGTCGGATACTTGATGTTCCTATACTTGATGACATGACTTATATTTCCTATTCCACTATAGACACAGAGACAGTATATCAGAGGCGGTCACACAGGTAACACAGGCGCAGTCCTTGTCTGTTTGTCTGACAGAACAGAGACACAGACTACTTAGTTTGTTGACGAGTAAGCGGTCTCTATATCATCATCATCATATCCTTGTCCATACTTGTCCTCTTCGTCATATTCGAGGCGAAAAGGGCCTAGGCCCGGCCACGAGTACATAATAGAAGTGAGACTGGACTGGCCATGTACGTACGATTCAACCACTGAACGTAATGGGTCGCGGGCAAGTCCTGTCTAACCTAAATGAGAACAAACATCGCAGGAACTAAGCAGCAGAGCAGTGATTACACGGCCAGAACATAGAGGTCCAACGATGGCGGGGGCGGCGCTGGCAGGAGCAGCATCAGCGAACCAGTAGCAGTATAGGCCCGTGTGTTAATTCAGCGAACCGGCTTGCTTTTCCTTGACAGGAGTGTGAACAGCACAGACACTCAGTAATCGGCAGTCGGCAGTTGCCGTGTAGATGTCCCCCTCCCTCCTGCAAGGAAGGATTCCTGGTATTGCTGCTGCTGTTACAATGTGGCTACTTTACCTTCCTTGCGAGCTTTACCTGCTTGTCCGAGCAGAGAGCAATAGGACAAGCGGGCCCCCGGTGCTGCTGCCGCCGCCGCTACCTGACCGGCCTAGGCATGGGTCGCCCTTGGGTTTGGTGTCAGGGCCTTGACGGCGGCGACGAGCCGTCAAGGCTCGGGGGTTCGGGAATACAGGGGTTGCTTAGGTAGGGGGAAGTGCCGGCTTGCCGACGTACGCCAACGTCTCTATGTAGCGCAACCATCTTACCGCCACATTACGAGAGCTGGTTAATGTGGCGACTCCGTTAGCATTGCATTAGCACACGCTCATCTTTAGCGGCGATGTCGGCGGTTCTAGGTGCGGCTTCTTACTGCTTCGACGCTGTCCAGCTGGCAAGAAATATAATCAATTCCAAGCAAGGCATGATGACGCCGATATATATATATATATATATATATATATATATTGTGACAGCAACAGCAGCCTGTTGAAGCGTGTGTGATCGGAAGCTCTGCGACAGTCCGACCAGTAGGGTAGACATATAGTTGTCTACCTAGCGCGCTGCCAGAGCACTGAGAGAAAAATTATTTGCTCCGAGCGGATTTCGGCAACTGCTGTTGCTTTAAACGCTAGCTTCTAACATACTCTAACTTACTCTAATAACCTCTGCTCTATGCACTAAGCGAATACTAGAACTACACGCATATGCAGCTCTAAGTACAAACCAGGATGACAGTAGATTCATGATAGCAATAAATGTTGGAAACAAATCCTACAAAATGGAATCTTCCCAATCGCTTGCCTAAAACTACTCGAAAGGCGCAAACGTATCTAGGACAAAATCGACGACGGGCGTTCTCTATAGGTTGTCGCAAGAATCAGGCAGTGAGCACACGCGACTCTCATCATGTGGTTTGCTTTTATTTTAATGACTGGCACCACCTTCGTTGGAGGGTTGAGTATGGGGCCTGCATGCAGCATATGCTATTGGTGGCCCAACGACATAAGCCCTAGGCGAATACCAAAATTAGCGAATGCCTGAACATGGGGAAAGTTCACATATGCAACCGGGGCTAAACAACCGATGATTTTATTCTCTAAATGAGTTTCAATTTATACGTTGCCTGTTGTTGCAATCGCTTTTGCTCCACAAATTTGGCGCAAATGAAATACGTACGCGGACAGAACAACAGAGGCTACAATATATCTACTACTTCAGTTTCTGGTTGTGGATATGTTGTAGTACTGAAGAACATCATCCATAATATCGCTGAGCACCCACAGATGCATGTATCAGCTAACATTGACAGTCCGTGACTATTGGTTAGCGCTTAGTTGTTTAGGTAACAAGGATGCTACGGATAGCGTCCCCGTTAGAGTACTCAGCTCAGGTCCAAGATGGCATGCAATTTCCCTAGATTGTCTAGAATAGGCCTTATAATAAAAGTGCATCTCATTAAAGCAGTATACGAGAACATACTTGTTTATTCGCCACGGATCGCCCACCGCTTGGAAAAATGCTATTATAGCTTTTGTATAACGTTGGTGATTGCCTCAATCATGCATTTTACGTCGCACTGCGTAGAAACAGATCTACCGAACTTACACTGTTAACTGACTAACTAGTTCAATGAGATTGCTGGTTGGGGGCATACTTAGAGTAACATTATCAGGGTAATAAATTTGAGCAGTCTGGTGCTCAAATACATACTTATCTAAAGTAATTAGCAACATCGAGATAATTTTGACCGAGCATGAATTTTGCGTCCGAGGTGGGGCGCGCTTTTGGTCAGACACACACTGAGGCGCCAGGACCGGTAGGTGCTTCCGTGTTAAATTATAAAGAACCTCGCATGCCTGACATTCTACTGGATTAGCTTTAAGGCTATAGAAGAAGAGGTCGGCAGTGCTTCTTATCGCTGGTGCCACCATCAATACGACAGTTGAAGTCACCGCCGACCAGAGTGAGTAGCTGGAGAATTAGCCTCGCTAGACCCGCACTGACCTAACCGGAAACATCAACATCATTGCAATGAGGTGGTAAATAGAATAAGGCAAGGTAAAGACTACTTGAGGTGCCACCCAACACTCATCTCGACGGATACATTTGGGATGACCCTGCTCGTAAATACAGATAAATTTTAAATACGGGTCTACCCCGCCCTCCGTCTAGATTCGCCAGCATATGGAAACCTTGCATCTCGTCAAAATGCAGTTTCTCTTGCGAAACAGTTTTCGTCAAAATAACAATGCTCGTATTTTTAAACAGGAGGTGCTAGCTGCAAAGCTCTAAGGCACTTATTAATTCTAGCTGTTAAACCATGCACGTCAGTAAACACTTTGGGGTATACCCCAGACTGGGCCAGCAGGATACCCTGCTAGCGCCGGAAGCTTACGCCCTTAGGACAGAAGGCGTTTTCTATAACCTTATCATAATCATTATCACTAGAAACCACACATGAGCCGGAGTTTGGCCGAAAACTTTGAGTTTCCAAATAACATGCAATTCGATTTGCCTCCCGGTTAGCCAACCACGCAGCTGGTCTGCGTTGTCAAGTTGTGCAACAAACGCATCTTACACAACGTTAGCTCACCTACGTCCACGTTTAAACTTCCTGCTCGGAGAGGACGGCGTTTCCTATTCGTACCGTATTGTTCCACAGACATTCGCTTGTGTTTCTGAGAGGCATCGTTCTGAGAAACCAGTCGAGATTAGAGAGCTACTTGTACAAATGCAGCGCCATTTTTTCACGACATAAACAAACAAAAAATGACGCGAAAGTGCAGTTTCATTTATTGAGAGACACACCCATGTATGAAGAACCGTAGCTGAGCTTTTTAAAGTAGCAGATCTTTTGTAGAGCAGATAGTCCGATTTATGTAAAATAACGACCGATGTTATGTTAGACCTCAGGCAACGGCGGGTCGGAGGGGTTTATCATTGGACCGACTATTTATACAGACAATGCACGCCAAATGAGCACATATGTGTCTATGAAGAATAGCTCGCCCGTGAAGTAAAAGCGCCTGTGCCGTTGTGAGAAAAACAAAATTGTATGCTTCTAAACTAGGATGCTACGGTACTGCTTGTACGACATACTGGATATAAGTCTTTTCGAATAAGAAAAAGGTTTAAATGCATTATGCGATAAAATGATGTAACAAAATCTTTAAGCCTACCATTAGCTATTAAGTAAGTAAATGAGTGTGTATATAACATTGGCACTTATACGTTTGTCAGCTGTGCTCGGCATGTTATTTGCGGGAGGTAGTGCGGTAATCTCTTTGCTAGGGCCAGACAGGCAGATGCATAATCCTTCGTACACGTCTGAGAGCACAGTCGACACTCCGTGTACTTTTCGTGGAATTTTAAGAAGAGGACGTTGCGATTGTCACATGCAGGACCAGACCAGAGGTGAGAGGCACTAAAACATCCAGGTTTTTTACCTTTTGTAGGACATGTTGTAAACTAAAGTTGAACAACTTTATTTTGCCATTCTAAAATGAAACGTTTGCATTGTGCTGTACACAGCGTCTTCAACCTCAATTGGAATATCTCAATAACTGGTGCACAGCCTGATAGGTAGACACAGCGGTTCTTTGCCCGTATTGACAAGAAAAGTACTCGCTTTTTACTGTGAGGCTTATAAGTAGGCGTCCCAAAAGATATCTAGTGTCTGTTCACAATATTTTAGTTACCTCATTTTCTTCCAGAAAGCCACTTGATGTGAGACAGCCCCATGTCTATTACAAAAACTTGCCATCATCTTCTGCATTCTTCACATTACTGCTAGTCCCTGCACGCTTACTGCTTAACTTAAGGTCCCACTCACGATGCGCAATCCTTGTGGCCAAGGCAACCTAGGTATCATATGTGTATTCGCTTAGTTGATACTAATTATTAACTAATCTCGCACTATACGCTGTACTCGAGCATATTCGGTGAGTAGCCGCTTGTTCCCACAAAAACGGCAGTCACAGCAGCAGCAGCAGCAACGTTAGGTGCTGCAACGCGGACAAAGTTGCCTCTGTGGAGTCTATAAATAGAAGACTAAAGAGGCGAAATTTTTACACCGTAAAAGATTATATTTTTCCTGCAGTTTCTCCCTGAGAGGTGAAGAGAGAGAAGTTAAAGGAGAACGACAACAACAACAATAACAACGTCAACAACAACGTTGACAATAATAACATCACGACGTATGAGCTGGAATATGAAAGACTTCGTAACTATAACGACAACGACCACAGCAGCAGCACTAACAACAACAACAACAACAACAACCACCGCAACAACAAGAGTAAGGATGGCCAGATGGCGGAGATCAGGATGAGAGCGTCACCAGCCGGGGGGTACAGGGCTGGTAATCATCCTGTTGGATCGGTCGCAGCCGAATCGCGCGGTCGCTGCGTTCCCACTCGCCGTTAGACCGTTACCGAATAGCCGATGATAACTTTCGTTGCCGCTGCTGCTGCGAGTGTCGATGTCGTCTGGTGGGGGCTATTTGCGTCCGATCGTGCTGAGAAGGGGTGAGTGCCCCCATGCGGCTTCCGCCGCTGTTCTGGTAGTCGAACTACTACTACTGGGCCGGCGAGAACGACCAGCCCACCGTCTCAAGGCATTTCACGCCCGACTGCAGACCTCAACATTGTGTGGTTGGAGCCGTGGCCCGGTACGCCAGAAGTACACGAGTCTCTTCTTGTGCCGGCGGAATCTACTGTATCGGTACGCGGTACATATACATGCATACAGCGCTTTGCGCCGAAAGTTTGCCAGTCCGGCTGTCATTATCACGCAGGCCCACACACGCACACATATATATATATATATATATATATATATATATGAGTATGTATACATACATGCGGATGAGTTGTCCGTGTGCTACGGAACGGGGAAGAAGCTCTCAGGCAGATAAAGTCAGCTGGCGAGGCCGGTAGCGTGGTGGGTGCATTTGTGTGCGCCTCGCGACCAGAGGAGACACATAGGTGCATGGGTTCGAGCCTCACTTTTGCGTATTTTTAGTTATGACGTACGTTTTACGAAGCAATGCAGAAGCAGTCTCGTGGACGTTAAATGTTGGCTAAGGGTCAGCCCGAAGAGGTTTTTTAGGCAGATTCAGCTGACAGCAGAGATGAAGTTACTTCCGTGCAACATTTCTCCCGTTTTCTTTTCTTTTTTCCTTATTTCTCTTTCTCTCTTGCCGCCTCTCTAGTGCTTGCAGGATGGAAGCTTGCCGCGGCCCAGTTGCTATTGGCAGTGCTGTTGCGTATAAGACTAAAAACGTTGGCTTCGGTGTCGTCCAAATTGTTTTTGCTAAGTGGCAGGAGTCAATTCATAGGGTCTTGTAGGTGCGGATAAAGAAAGCGGGTCGTCTTTTTCCGTTGGAACAACCCAGAACAAGCATTCCAATCAGGCAGCTAGAATTGACCAAGATCGGACTCCGTTCGATCAACTTATTTCACCTGTCTCCGTCCTGACAGAGCGGATCTAAACTAGCCAACATCTGGAGCTAAACAATAGCGTAATATAAGCGAACCTCTGGAATAGCAAGAAATTATTATGGCAAGTGAAAGCAGCAACAAAACTTATGCACCTAGACCGAATCGGACACCCTCTACTCTACCACAAGTGGGCCACCGCGAGATCTGTCGACTTACTTGTGCGAAAGCTGATGTTGTTAGGCAAAAAATGACGATTTAGCCTTATTAATTCCAGTTTCTCGGTGATTTTTTAAATAAAATCAACGACCTATAATTGGCTGCTAAGTTTCGCTCGCCCTTTTTCTTAATTAAAGAAAATACCGTACCCCTCAACCGTGATGTAAAGCTATCTACTTTTTGGGCTGAACCCCAGCCAAGATTTAACGTCCAGGGAACTGCTTTTTGCAATGCCTTATAAGCGAACCCCCATCAATACAAATGTGCAATAGTGGGGCTCGAACCCGCGCAATTATGTGTCTCCTTCGATCGCAAGGCACAGGCAAATGCACCACACCACCAGGCTCGACAATGTGAAGCTGCCAGGCTCAAACGAACAATTTGTTAATCGAGCTGTTAGATTCAACAATTTGGCAGGCACACCCATGACACCTCGACTTCAGTGTGCCTAAAGGCGGAGAAGATTACCAAGAACCTCGATAGATAATAAACTCGACAGCAGAGAGTGCAAATACATTAAAATACGTAATTTTTTTTCCGCAGACCCCTGCCTGACACAACTAATTTAACACTGAGTGAGATGCTTGATGCATATACATATATATATATATATATATATATATATATATATATTAGTGATTGCATTAACAGAACATCTGTCGGCCGACAATTTAAGGTTACGCTCTGATATCTCAACAAACATTTGTTAAACAGTGGCACCCCTCGTTTGTGCGGAGCACACTCTTAGAGAAACCCTAAAGAGTAACAGTAGCAGTATTGCCGGTTCTAAGTAAGGTCGGAGTTTGTGCACCAAGCAAGGCCGCTACCTTTGCCAACCAATAAAACGACTGTTAATAAATATACATCAATGACAGCTGCGTTCATTCTACGTTTCATTCGTCTGCTGCGCGTCAGTTGTCGGTGTTGTCAGCTGGGGGAATCACATGACGCTGCCCTCTCCGACGTCTACATCTCTAGGTCTGTGTTTATATATATATATATATATATATATATAGAAGAGAGCGAGAGAGAGGAATATAGAAAGGAAAGAACTGTGTCCTACCTTCGTCCTGCAGCAAGACATTCGGCTCTCATCAGACGTGACGTTGGCTGAAGCGGGCGGCAAACGGGGCACAGAGCTAAGACACCGCTTAGATTGATTTGCGCTTGCCCAATGCCTGCCCTGCATGTGGGCATGATTCCTTTTTTTGCTCAAAATGATAAACGGCAAAAATAGGTAAAAAATCAATTTATAAAATTGAAAATTCGTTGCCACTACCATTACCACGACTGCTGCCGCTACTTCGGGGATCTCAGCTGCAGTGTCGGTGTCGCCGGAACAGCAGGCGCCGGGGCGGCGGGTCATCTTAGCGAACTCAGCGGAAGAAGCTCTTTCATTCAAGGCGTAAACGGGCCAACAACGAAGACCAAGCCGAAGGTCCAGAAGGGCCGCCGCTTCTGCTGGCCTCAGTCCCCTCAGTTCCTTCAGTTGGTCGCCGTCGTCGTCGTCGTTGGCGGGGCGGGCTGAGGTGGGGTGGAGGACCGCATTAGGACGCGATACTGATGTGCGCAGCGCAACAGGGACGTCGTGGAGGGGGCAACAAAAGATGCGCCTCAACAAATGGCAGATGGACAAACTAAGCCTATTAGCGCAAAAGGACGGCAAAGAGAAGAGGAGCCGACGACGACAACGACGAGGACGATCACACACGAGCCACAATGAGATGGCAATGCTTGTGAAAGACATACAGACGCACAGATAGACAGGGCCACTAGCGAGAGACGAAGCGAATGAAAAGGTTTCCGTTTCTGTTTCCTTCAAAGCTGACGAAATCTTGCTTGCCTGCGCGTCTGCACTTTACGGCGGCAGGCGCCCTGTTGCGGTCTCTTCAGTGAAGCGCGAATCGTGCGTTTTTTTTTGATCGTGTTGAAGTCGAAGCTAATGAGGGAGCTGAGCAGAGCTGTCTGCGTTGCTTCGGAACTCGACGACACCGTGCCGGGAAGTGCTGCAAGCAAAAGCGGCAGTGTCTCCATTGCAACTACTGTGAGGTGCCAGCCGATCCCCCCCCTCACAAGTAGACTGGCATCTTCGTGTCAATTTAGGGACGCCTAGAATCTCGATACTTGATTGGCGTCCTTGTTCCGACAAAAGCAGACGCTATCTTTGGAGATACGTTTTGAATTCATTACTTGGTTGAATAGACGAGTCGGTTGCACTCTGATAGAAAAGAAGCAAAATTGGCAGGTTAGGTTTTGAATTCACTCCAGAGAAATCATTTGATAAACAAACCTATGATATGCGCATGTACAAAAGTTGCTTACTTAGTGTACATGTATACCATCTGCATTCCCGTTACGGGACAACGCCACTGTTCAGCCGGATAATGCCACCGACCGTGTGTTGGGCTAGAAAGTTGAATTAGCTTGTGCAACTCGGACGTATAACGTCGTCATGTAGAACACAGCACTACCAGAAATACTAATAGTACCTGGCAACCCTTCAGTAGGCCAACCGATAGTCACGGCTTTATGCTTTATGCTGTCAATAATCTGCTTATACAAATGCAGCGATCTGGCAAGATTGCAGGGCAAAGGAAGTATACGTTTATAAGATGACAATTGTTACATTATATATATATATATATATATATATATATAACTAAATAAACTTTAAATATTGAGAGACTAAACAACAATTTTAACTATATATAACGATAATTATGTTAGAATGTCTGTCGGTTAAACAAAATATACATATACTTCAACTGACTTAACGCAGATGTCATAAAACAACGGAGTTTTTCTAAAGAAACGATACACAAAGGCTAGGTAAGCACATAGTAGGTGTAACCACGCCAGAAGTGCTAAAGTATCGTGTGTCTTGGAGATATCATGTAGCTACTGAAGGTATAAGAATAAACTTTATTTAAAAGTACAGCCCTACACATGAAACGAGACCTGAGCATATACGTCGTGTCCGGTTTGTCATTTACATTTTTTGTCATTTACATACCGAACAAAAATACATACGTATAACGTTTACGTCGGTTTGAGCAGCACAAAAGTTTTGTTAATTTTTGCATACTGGAGGTGAGTAAAAGATCGAATCCACTAGCGGATTGAGTCATCTTTGTTGATGTTTAGGCAGAACATTCAAATACATTTTCCAATAGACAACGATGTGAGAAAATGGCGAGCAGAAGCATTGGTACTGCAAGAGTGTTACCCAAAAATTGGTCGGCGTATTGTCCCTTTGTGTAGCTTTTAGTGAAGAGTAAGTGCACAAGTGTTTTGAAGAACTCTCATGGACCATTGAGAATGAAAATTGCATCCCTTAGGAACTGTGGATGATTGCTACAAGAAATTTAGAACTGGGCATAGATCTGTGCGACAAACCCCGTTATGGGCGTCCAACAGCAGCATCGGACCACGAACATGATAAGCGAGCCATACGAATATATGGCTTGTGTGAAGGCTGCGATTGACGAAAACTCAAACATAGCATATGCAGCGGAAAAAATCTGGTCGATAGGAACTTGATTAGGTATGTGACGGGATTCGTCACAGGACCAAAAACATGCGCGTGTCATTCTGGCCGTAGAAGCTTATATGCAATTTGACAAGGATTTCGGTCTTTTTTGTTATCGAGACTCGTCGCAAGGTGTTGAGGTTTGGGAACATTGTATGACCCTTTACTAAAGTCCCACTAGTTGCAGTGGTGGTTCAAGCGCCTCCACCGACAAAAGTGAAACTCTTTTTTTCTTCATTTTTAAAAATCACGCCGATACGTTGCACGGGAAAAGCTATCAAACGAAATCGCAACCGCCAATCACCATAATATTTTGAGTGCTAGCAGTCGAAAAGTTGCAGTTCCTAATAGCGGTGGAAGCGCGCCAAAATTCGAATTCTAAAAAGCTCATTCTAAGAACTTATTGAACTACCTGTATACGCGTCGTATGTAATGCAATATTGCGCTCACTTGTAAATAGGTTATTAACTATTTGTGTCGTTGGTATTGTCGAGTACTTCTCTAGTATGGAACAAATACCATGAGATTTACATATCATGTTTGTGTTCGATAAGGCTTTCTGGGCCATGCATGCCGTGATGCGAATCATGAAGTGAACGTGCATATCCTGTTTTTTGTCAAAAAGCTCCTCCACAGTTTCTAGACAATGTGTACCGAATGTAATAATTTTCTCTCGTTTTTAACTAAAGTTTTTGGGCAAGCAGTTAATGAGCTTCGCTAAATTGACAGATGAAATATTAAACATTATACATAAGTATTAGTCATATAATCATACAGCGACAGGAACCAGTAGTCGTAAGAGCCCTGACGAATTAGCTACTGAGTGATACAATACAAGAAGTACAATCGTTACAAACAACAACAAGATCCCTTCGTAAGTCGTTTGTGGGTGGTATGTGCAGCTATCGCCGCAGGTAGCTATCCTATTGCATTCCGCCCTGCTTAGCAATAATGCATTTAGGCGTCGGGATGATCATTTCGTTGTCTTTACATTTTACAAACGCATACGTATATGCATAGATTTCTGGCGTTCGCGTGAGATTCATCGGCGCCGAAATTGGTGCAGGTCCGGTCCGTTTCGCTATGTTTCCGCCAGCCTTATAATAGTGGGAATTGTAGACGTTCTTCTTAAGACGTTTGTTGTCGCGATGCAATGCTAATCTGCTGGCGCAACACACACTAGTATGGTGACGTCACTTCGACATCTGCGCCGTCCACCATGCGATCGGATTATTTTACTGTTGTTGTTGTGGTGGTGGTGCTTGTTGTTGTTGTTGTTGTGGTTGTGGTTGTGGTGATTGTTGTTGTTGTTGTTGTTGTTGTTGTGGTGGTTGTTGTTGTGGTTCTGGTTGTTGTTGTTGTTGTCACTGTTCCCTTTGCGCTTTTGGTATCTAAGGCCAAGGAAAAGTCTGCTTCTAGTTTCGTTTCCGTTCCATTGGGTCCCCTCTGCGCTAGGACGGTTCATTTTTGAGATTCCTTGTAGATCCTCTCTGAGATGCCCATGCTCAGAGTCCATCCAAGTAAAACACCTCCCAGTCGCGGTCGGGGGCCGCCGACAGCACTCCATCTGTTTGCCCATGGGGTTCCATATGTTTCGTTTTCGCTCTACATCGCTCTGCGTCGACTATCTATTTATTCCTCCCAACGCACCGGCAGAAAAATCACGAGGCTTAAGTCTACGATCTTAAAGTACTTCGCAAGTACACACACACGTATATATGCGTGTGTGTCTATACATATGCACCCGTATATGTATGTATGTACATATGTGTGTGTATATATATAAATGTGGGTATTGAATTTCCGTGGATAAGCAAACAGCCAAAAATACGAGGATCGCAAAGTTACAAACTAAAGACGGGGGCGCGCATATTGGCATAGCTAGTCGGCCTTCTGTCAAATGGTAAGAAGTAGAAGCCGCAGTATTTAATATTAGGTATTTTAGTAAACCAATAAAGAATAAATCGTTTAAGGGGCAAGTCGTAATGTGCAATGTTAGCTGTGCATTTCGGGAAAAATCAGTGGAGTGCTAGGTAGCCAATGACTAATATTTGACAGGAAACCAGCGATCACTCTGTACGGGGGAAAAAGGAAACGCATCAGACATCGATAAGATCTTGACTTGATAAAATAGAGAGGGATAAGATACAAACGGGTCGTTTAAACATAGCGTTCCTACGACGAACATGTAATTTGCACTAATGGCACGTGACCGCCGCTTCTCGGACATCTTCATACGTTATGTCAACGGATAACGCAACCTAGTGCTCGCGTTGCTTCTACTCTCCGCCCTGCTCGTTACGCGCGAAGGTCATATCGAGCAAACTTTAGAGCAGTGACTGGATGGGCTAGGTGACTGACTGGCAGAGATCGCAAAGATGAAGGAATGTAGGAACGCCCTATTCAGTCAGTCTGTGTTCGCTTGGCTCGCAGCACGTCGAAGCGGTATACCTTTAACCGACCAATGTGCGCCGCCGCCGCCGCCGCTTTCCCATTCAACCAGGGCTGCGCGGAGCGGAGCGGACCGTTAGTCCATCTCGGTCTCGGTCGTCCTCAAATAGACCAAAATCGGATGCCTGTTTGAGTCAGCCGCCAGCCGAGCTGCTCTAGCGTACCGAACGAGACACGCTTAGCAGCAGTGGCAACTCGCTGCACCTACGAGAGGCGACCAGCAGAGGCCAAGCTAGAACGGGCCGCTTACGGACGAGATGCCTCTGGTTCGGGTTTCGACGGAAAGCCGTCGTTGGCCATGTTAAACCATCGGGCAGGAAGGAGTACTCTACTAAACTGAAGGTCGTGTGGAATGACACTGAGGGAGCGATGCGATGCGACAGGGCTCCGTTAGCCGAGGCACAGTTGGAAATGCGAGCAGCACGAGGCCTTGTACAAGCACAAGAGCCTACGCCGGTCCTCTGGACGCAGCCCCACCCCGCTGCCCCCGACAGCATACACGTCGGGGGGGGGGGGGGGGGGCCGAATTGAAGAGACGATACGCATAGACAGGATACGTACAGTTGGAATTGCGACGAACGGATCGAGTCGAGTGTCGAGTTCAAGCGAGTTCGATGAGGCCCAAAGTTTTCATTAAACTGCTGCACGCTGCGGAGGAGAGCGGCAAACGGTCTGTAGTTGGCGTTGGCGTTGTCGTTGTCGTTGTTGTCGTCTGCGGCCTGTCTTCGGGTCCGATCATCCATCCGCGCGCGCCAGACACGACGTCTCCACTCGCCGGCTTGGTCCGGTTAGCGTTATTCCCTCCAGCTCCGGAGTGGCGGTCAGTGAGCACCACGCTCTTATCTCCCGAAGGGCAAGGGTGAAGGGCACGCCGCCCGTAAAGGGGCGTCAACGGTAGAGCGTAGAAGAGGAGTGCGACAAAACGGTGGAGAGTGGTGGTGGGTGGGCGTTCGATTGCTGTCGCCGCCTTAGAATTAACATTCCTGTTCGCAAACTGCCGGCTCTCGAGTCGGCAGCCGGTTCAGCATACACACACGCACACAGTAGTCCGCTATAGCGGTATACGGACGCGCACCACGGTCGTGTACACAAACGCATAGGCTGGCTATCGCAGACATCCGTTAAACTAAACCGTTTTGTGCCTGCCGCACTGCAGTTGCCGCCCGACTCTCTCGACTACACGCAACCGAACAACTACGTGTGCCACCACTCATAGACGCACATGGGCTCACAGCACAGTGTACGTGGGTACACACTCGTTGGAGAATACCGCCTTCCCCCCCCCCCCCCCAAATCAGATACGCGCAGCGACGACTGCCAATCCTTATTGCGTTGATTGACTCCGGGCAGAACGGTTACACCGTAGGGGCACGGTACATTGGACGCGACCCCTAGACAGGAGCGCAGGAGACCTGCGGTCACTACCTGCAGCACGCGTGGACTACCTCTACTACTACTACTACTACCCGATAAGATCAATCCGAACAACTAAATTGTGCCGATCACGGCCAACGATCAGGGAGAGAAAAGGTATCGACCTGCATGCAAGCTTCGGTCGCAGACCGTAGAGTCTAAAACGTATTCATTTATCAAAGTGAAAAAATAAAACATATGTAAAGATACTGTGACGGACGGGGTTAGTAACAAGATTTGTAACAGACGACTCTTTTTTTACATTATAAGTGTCGTAATTAGTTATAAATGTTATATAACCTAAAAAAATAATCTTGCAACCTGCACCCTGTACCATATCATTAGATAATTGTACGCTATAAATGTTCGGCGATATGCTACGGAATATTGCTTTCGTAAAGTAATTCTATTTAATAGGTGTCAAACATTTGATAATGCCTTATACATCTCACCATTGTCAGATGTAAAACATGTTGGCAGAAATATATGCTGTCTGTTCCAAATTAGCCGTATGTTCAACCGCTCCCAAAATTGCGAGATGGCCTCCTATAGTTTGGTGTGGTACAACACATCGGCATCTATATCACGACTCCAGGAAACATACAATTACACTGAGCACATGTTGCAAATTTAATGTAATTTGTTAACTTACACTGCTCGATGTTTTTTTATATATATCTAACCTTACTCATTAGACAGCATTACTATTATAGTCATTGTGAAGTGCAAATATATACCTCCATTGCTCACTAGCCTGCCCATGGCGCCCTCAATCTCTTGAACTAGTTTAGCTACACTTTTGAAGAACCAAGCCCTTGCTGCAAGCCGCCAAGCCCTTAGTTCCGGTGTGAATGGTACACTAGCGCATCAGAGAGCTCTTCGGATAACGCTCTTCAGTTTTGCATGTTTAGGGAGCGTGCCCTTTGCCTGAACTTTGAGGCGACTCAGTGGATGCAAATCATTAGGATCCACGCCTCTCCATATAGTTCGTATGCTCGCAAACCGAGCCGAACGTATCCTAAGCGCTCACGACACCCAAAAAGATTTAGGACCCAGCATGGCCAAAGTTGGGCGAAAGCAGGGCCCCGCTGAAGGGATATTCTTCCGCCGCTAAGTTCTCTTAGTTTTTCGAGAGGTTCTGCTATCTTTTTCGCTTCTTCTAGTACTATGCTTCTCTGCATGGTATTAAAAACGTCATCGAGGCCCAATTTGACTAGTGCCCTCGCTAAAAAAAAGCGTGCACTGTAGCCTCTGCGCCACCTGTTACGGTTATTCCACCTGATGAGGTAAAGCCGCCGCCAGAATGTTCCTTTTACTTATAATCATGGTTTACTTTTCGGCCGCTATATAGTTATCTATCTTCTTGAGCGCGATGAGGGTCGCGTCGTCAAAGACTGGCAAGCATAACAGAGGCAGGACTCGATTAAATACGTTAGCCATTAAGATGCTTAGTTCGTCCAAAAGACGTTCTGATGAAAAAATCGTTTGATCGAGCGTGTCACGCAATGACATGGCCACAGTCCGTCCGAACTGGCTCCAGGCCTGGTTGTATTTACTCTTAAGTTTACGAGGTTCCAATGTGTGATAAAACAGAGACCATGCGGCAGAACAAACATCATAGTCGGCTAATTTTCTGTCAGCCAGATTCGCACTATGGCCATTTTCGTTTGATTTGTCAGACTTTTTTTTATAATTATGGGTGTAGTGATAAACAAACATTTATTTAGGGTCTTCTGGTTGAGTTTGATGAATGTCCTTGAATATTCTGCTAATGCTAACTTGCGCTAATCTAGAAGCATCTTTCTTGGTGGGACTAGAATAAGTGCTGATTGAGTCATACGCCTTTTTCAACTACGGTGATCTAGTTTGGAATTAAAATCACCTAAAACCTTGAATAGGATGCGACACAAGTTTATCTTGCTCCTTGAGAGATCCTCGCAACTCTGAGACCCTATCGAGCAGGCTATATGGTCTTAGCAACTTATATACGGTTCGGCGGAGAAATTGATAGCGGCATCTGTACTTGGGGTGGTAACACGATTGGCCGGTGCTGACCTATATTTTTTTGCCAATTGGCTGCGTGCGGACGCTTTAAAAGCCGCGGTAGTAGGAGGTGCTTCGTTAGAGCCCCCCCCCCCCCAAAACAATGTAATAAGAAGGTTTGTCCAAGTTTTGTTTGTATTCCAGATAAGAAACTACACCGCTGACTACGGAATTTGATTCTAGCAATGTTGGCAGACTCTCAGCTAACATTTAACTTCTTCGGATTTCCTTTCATATTGCTTCGTAAGGCAGACTTCAAAAATACAAATGTGCAACGGTGGGGTTCGAACCCATGCGCCTATGTGTCTCCTTAAGTCGCAAGGCGCACGCGAGTGCACCATGCCACCGGGCTCGAAGGGCTCGGGTTTAATAGGCCTACATATATTTAGCAGAACTGTCACACGTTGTAGGTCTGAAAAGGATTCGACAGTATCCCTTTAGAAAGCTTTGCTTTTTTCTCCTTAAATATCAGTTTTGCTTTACTATTTTTTATGGACGCTTTTGCGCAACGGGTGGAGGTAAATGTTAAAGTATGTCGATCTAGACAGTGCTGAAAAAATCGATACCACGCCGCAGATGGCAAAACTAGCAAAACGCTAGATTTTTGGTTGTCTCTAAACATATTGATGTAACAAGCACATTTATTCATCCCATGTATTAATAAAATTAGTAAGAAATGTAAAAGTGTAGTATTACCACACCAGCGGGGAATGCATAAACGTTATTTACACGCGCATCTCATGCAGGACCATGTTCGGGCTTGAATCATCCGGAGTCTGGGGCAAGGACGCCCTCAAACTAGCCAAAGAGGTTAACAGGGAGCTCTTCAAAGCCACCTCGGAGTCACGTTCTACCGCCTTCCTTCGGCAATGGGTGGCGGCGGAACTCTGAATTTGAAAGAATTATATCAATCCCTTATACATAACATATTAATTACTTCAATATATGTACAATCAATTGAACATTGTCTGGTTGTTTCAGAAACGTTTTATTATTATCTTTCTAAAGGGTTCCAGGGTATCCATTGCAATAGGTACAAAACAGTATCCTGGTCAGTTTAAAATTTCACGGCTTCCGCTACCCATTCTGGATCGGCCAAGCTGTGTTGTTGTCATTATTTGTATTTTGAATTATGCTTATTTTACTTAAAATTAGTATAATATGCAGCGCATAAGGGTTTCTTCGTAATGCTCTATCTTCTTCACGCTTCCGATAAGATAAGTAGTGCAATAATTTTTGCTCCAGTGCTGTGCATTGCCCACTCCAGTGCTATGCACGGTACTTGGCCCACTTCTGCAGGCAGAACCGGCAGGTGCACACTTTATACCCCTCTTGAAAGGCGGCGTTTGAACATACCAGATAGTGATAACCATGCACTATGTACTTGGTGTATACGTGGCGACTGTCACATGGAGGACCAGGCCAGTGCAAGGCATTGAAAACTTCCAGACCCCCGACTTTCCCTCTGGCCTGTTCAACTTAAGCTTCCCATTTTGGAATGAAACATTTCTAAGGTACTGTACGAAGCATCTTGAGCTTTACTCGGACTATTCCAGTAGCTGATAGACAGAGATACAACAAGTGGCACCTTGCTCGTATAGGCAAGCAAAGCACTCGCTTCATATACAACGAAGAACACCTTTCAAGCTAGTTAAAATTTGCCAGTTTAAGGTGGCTCCACACCCTGTCAAGACCACACATCCACCCCGGAACAATCTTAAGCACAAAGAGCCTCACTGAGTTAAACAAAAAAAACTCCAATGGTTAGCACATACGTTGCTGCGGCTAATCACGTCTCTAGCAGCCAATCGACCTCCACGCCTGAATTTCATGGCCTTGGTCTTTCCGGTTGTTATCTCAAGTGCCTTTGAGACAAGGAACACCTTTACAGTAGAGGTACTGCGCTTCATGACACCTAGGTCGCGATGAGCGCCCATGATACCATCTGCATACTTCACCACCACGGCTTTTTATTAATTCTATCGGACGTAAGCGACGAGGTCAGCCGGGGGATGGGTAAATGAGACGTAGTTTAGCGCGTCTCCTTGCGGAATTCTTACATTTTGTTTATTCTCCAATACACCATGCTCACCATTTACCAAAAAGATGTTCTCATTAACTTTCTATTGCACTCAGGAGAGGGTCACCCCGTCCTTCTCGATGGAATGCTTCAACCAGCAGATGACGAGGGGCTTTGTCAAAAGGCGTGACGCTGTCAATAAACACTGCATACAGATGACCTCTGGGTTGTGGCACAGCTCGCTCGTTTTCGATTGGAGAATGTGAATTGCATCACGGGTGCTTCGGTCTGTCCTAAAACCGAATTGCTTTGGTGGAAGGTCCTGTTCAGCCACGTGCTCGATCGACCGAATAACCAAACTGAATCTTCTTTAATGTGCGCTCTGACGTAATAGAGATTTGAATTTTGTTCATCATAACCATGCCTACACTTACACAGAAGAGAAAGCTTGGTGGCATATTAGACTCAATGCTGTTTACCGCTCTGTTTAAAAGAGCTAGATCAATCCGTCTCATTGCAGACCAGCGAGGCGGGCTGTGTTGGTCTTGACATATCGACAACGGCCAACACTGGTTGGTGTTTTCGGGCCGCTTCATCGAGAACCTCGAAGCTCTTAAATTCTTACGGCTGACAAGGTTGCGAAACAACAGGTGACGCATTGCACCGGTGGTAGGCTTGTATGTCAGTAGATAGATAACCCACCCACAGGTTTTCCCCGATCTCCCGCAAGTAAGACAGCCAGCTGGTGAAACCTCACGCATATCATTGATATGCAGTTTGTCCCGCTAAAATGCCTTCGTTAAAAGTGAAATGTCAACCAACTTAAGCATGTCATCACGTGCAAGATCCATTGCGCCCCTAATTCCCTCGCAATTCCAGACAAGCACTCGTAGAGGTACGCTTGCAGTTCTAGAACTGGTCCGGCACCTGCGGGGGCTACGACCGTCAGGCTAAATAAAACTCTCCTTAACCATCCTCTCGTAGGGAACGTTTCCCATCTAGCAATGAAACAGGCTTTCCTTCGGCCGGAATTCATTTCTGCAAACGCTTGCGTAACCTTCGTCACGCAGCACCACACAGAACACAGCATCACCATCATGTGTATGTAACTATTCAACCGCTTTCACAGTTATGCCCTTGCCAGTTTGCTAAGCTTGCAGCCCGACTGCCGATGTTTTCTGCGCCAATCGTGCCATTCTCAAGGCGCAGATCTTCCCAGGACTGGCACAGACTTCTAATCCGGCTATGCATCTGTTGCAATTACCCCCAATCGATGTCCCCTTGTTTCTGAATCACAACAAAGCCATTGTGGTCTGCCTTCCCACCCGGTTGTGGGTCAGCTATCTCTACTATCGGTGTTTTTATTACTATAGCAGGCGTGAGGTACCACTACATCTAGTTTCATCTCAACAACCGTGTCGTTTAGATTGCCACTATCATTACCTAATTGGTGCGTTGTTTTTGTAGGCATCTCCAACTGGCCCTCTCGCCCTTCCCTCCTTGACGTCACCTCGATCGCCGCTGTCTGCTAGCTGTGACTCCGCTACCGAGACAAGAACTTTTATTTGGCCTTCAATTGCTCTGCGTGTCTCGGCAGGATCTTAGCCAAGCTATTGGCCAGATGTTCTGCATTTGCGGTCACTTTGTTGATGTACACTTTACTAGAGAAGGCCTATTGTCACACCCAGGTATCGGATGGACCTGCTAATCTTTATGCTCACGCCGTTCAGTGCTAAGCGGATGTCTCCGTGCCTCTTGCTGCCCGTGAGAAGTACGCCATTTCTTGTTTTCGAGAGCTAGCTCGAGATTATGGCCTACCGTACAGCCGTCAACCATAAAAATACTAGCTATTCCTTGCGGCGTGTATGCCTTACGCGCTGTGACCAAGATGTTCCAGAGTGGAGGCGCTAGTATAAATACCTGCGGGGGGAATGGCAAACGCGCAGAGCTCCCTGGACTACTGGTTATTGTTTCCTTGTCTTTCGACCTCCTGTATGTAGAACTAGGTTGATAGCTATTTCAGTCGATGGCCTTTTGCGGATCTGAAAGTGCCTCTCTTACCCCCAGTCCCAAATGTTAGCCTCATATCGATGACCGTTTCGCATGCTTTCCTAAAAGTATACAGAAAACAAATTGGCTCTCCTGTTTTTTTAATACGGGCTAAAGTAGCCTTCTTCCATGACGCTGGGTAAACTCCCGCTCCAAAGGCTTGGTCCGCCATCTGTTTGAAAATTCGTGGTTGCTCTTGAAAAATAATCTGTGCAACTTCTGCCTGGATTACATCTGAACTGGGTGCTCTGCCGTCAGGAGGCTATTACATAGCTATTTCCCCGTGATTAAGCTTATGTATTTGTCCTCCATTCCTATTTCTAAGCGGGTGAGTTGGGCGTGGCGCAAAGCTTTTTTTATTTTCGTTTCTTTCTGCCTTTTTAAGGACCTTTTAGACGGTTTAGAGCCCAGTACCAGTACCACATCCTCAGGTCGTAAGTAATTCTTCTTCTCCATACTCGTATTGTATTTATTTGTGGTCGTTTTGGGAGTCTTCTTCTGAGATTCTTTAGTTTTCGTTGTTTATTGTGCTTTCGCATCCGATATTTATAAATTAAGCTTGATCTTTTCCCGAATGGGGTAGAAGGCCTTCGTCAAAAATTGTCATGCCCTGCTGTGCTGACCGCTCTGTTAACTCTCGGCCTCTACTGTTCGATGCTCTGCTTCCCCATTCTGTTGCGGCTGCGTAGATATCTCCTCCCACAAGAATTGCTTCTAACCATGCTTCGGATCTTCTTATTTTTTGTGGAAGGTCATCTAGAGATTTGATGAACTGTTGTCTTCGCGAGTTTGGCGAGATGTAGCAGCTGAACACGGTCGGCCCTCTGTTGAGTTTTGACCACGTCCCACCTTTTTTTCTGATACTTGCGCTTTTAACATATGTTGTTGGTTTGACCCATAGCGTTATGACTACGTTTTCGTCGCTGACGCATTATCTGTCTTGCCTGCTGGATAGCCCCTTTCTGTTTGGTTCGTTGATAATTAGAATCTGGACGCCTTTGGTTTGTGTTTTCACATCCGGTAAGGCTTGGGCATCGTTAGACCGGCCCAGGTTAATCTGTATGCATTGCAGTTTAGTCGCCGTAATCGCGTAATTTTTCTCTGGTCTGTTGTTTCTATCGTTTTATCCTTAATGCTTTCTAGGAAGCTTGTCATCGCCCATTCCCATTTTGATTTCTTTGTTCATCACTTTGGGGCCTCCCTCGGGGAGGTGTACAATGCTCCTTACCGTAATTCTGACTTAAACAATGCCCACCTCTCGCTATAGAATACTTGACCGTTCCGCCTGAGCAATTTAGGTGAGCCTCGTTTCCGCTCCTACTACTACTACAGCTGCAATACTTGTACTCGGCAATTACCGAACGCCTATGTTAATCAACAACAAGTCTGACGACGACAAGGTGGGGGTTATGCGCGTTTGCATTTGAGCCAACCGACCAGCCGGTTCTTAACTCTAATGGGGTTGTCTCTGTCATGATACGGCTGACTATTCATCACCCTTTCATCATTTCTACGGTTGTCGGTTCAGTGTTACTGCGTCTTGTTCACGTATGTGCCCTTCCGGTAGCCCCTCGAGTTGACTCCAGCTGTAGCAATAGCAATGAGCTTGGTAACGCTAGTAGCATTAGCAGAACTAGCACTCCCCACCAGTTCTGGCCAGAGGAGCAGTCCTACTCGAAGTAGGAGCAGTACTTATTTACATTAACTTTGCTCCGAGAAGGCAGATGAAGCAGCTGCAAATGAGTCTCCGAATGAGTGCAGTGATCACGTCGATACAAAAATGCGAACGGTCCTCCGTCCGTCGCGTTCCGTCTACGTCGGTGTAGCACCGTCTCTCGCACAAACGAGCTGGCCAAAGACCAGTTCTGCCAAAGCCTCAAGGTCAATCTGCTAGGGGCGGCACAAGCACAATACGACACACAGTATCGTCGTGCTGTATGTACATGCACACTATGGCACATTTGCCTCGAGTAGTAACTGGCCAACCTCCTACTGGACGTTGGTTTTCGTCTACTGTTCTCTATACATTATATACATAGCAGACGCACAGGGTGTACAGGGGTTCTGCATAAGGTATCGCACAACTTGCCCTGTGCCAATACTGCAAGCATCTGACAAAAGAGATAGCCACATAGACAAAATTTACTCTGTGTGTGTTGAAATTGCTAGGCCGTCTGCTTCTTGCAGCAACTGCAGTTGCGTTTCTGCTTATACTAACTAGTATATCAATCTATTTCGCCGAGTTACCGCATTACTGCAAGCAGAATATACACACGCTGTTATTTATACATGAGTATGCGTGTACTCCGCTGTAAGACACCGTACATATATTTCGCTCAAAGAAATTTCGATCAACTACAGGAATCAAACCGGCGATACCCCGTTATGTGTATATATGGATTTATTATTCGCTTGACATATATACTAAAATACACATGTCACTCTTTTATATCAGGAGTGCGTAGAGCGGCAACATATATATATATATATAACCTACGCATCCATATATCAATGTATCCTCCAATACCTACTGAGAATTTGTTTTCCAATGGAACAGCCTCTTCCTTGTGATACCGACCTAGTATATACATATATAAGCAAACTGCTACTAGCACCTCGTCGGTTAAACTACCATGATTAATTTAACCACACATGACAGAGTCTAAGTACATAAAACGGAATAATTGTTGGAGAACACGAAGGCACGTTTTTATTTTTATTCTAACCGCCTATTTTGCGTCCTGATTAAACTCCGTTTCGACCCGGAGATGAGTTCCTCCAAGGACTTAGCATCATTAAGCGGAGCCTACACTTATCCGAGTGTGAGGCTTCGGTATGACACCCGATCAAAGACTAAGAATTAATGTTGCCTCTCCTATCCAACAGCGACTGGCCTCTGCGAGTTGCCTCTGTCAGCGCGGCGAATATACTACATTGTTGTTGTCATGTGCGATCGATATGCGACTAAGTAGGCTGGATAGGTTTTCTTGTGAACGGACTTATAGCGGCCCCCTCGTGTTCCTGCTGGGGTTGCTACAGGTTCTGGCAGCCGCGAAACGGTGAAATCCGTATTACTACAGACTTTGATTTCTCGTAAAGGTTTAGCCGAAGAGACTACCAAATTCTATTGGACTAAATTTAGGGGCTAGCAACAATGCTTGATGTCGCGTCGCTCCCTCTAAAGCACAACCCTTAAACTTAAACTAGAAGAGGTTTCTCCATGTTCAGTATCACATACGCGATATGTAGATGGCCTGCCTATGTGGATGACCTATATATAACATGTGGACACATCAAGCCATGTGACACATGTTATTACTGTCTGTTTTCTGAGTATAAACAACTCTTTGTTAACTTAAACATGCAGTTGGCTGCTAGAACTTAATACTTTAAAAATGAAGTTGCGCTGACGTAATACATTGCTCCTTATATCTTCCAGCAGTCTTAACATAAATGAGCGCAGAACTGCCCTTTTTAGCCCCAGGACCCCACGTCATGGCGATGGAAACGTCGTAGATTGCACTCTAGTTACTATTTCGTTTGTAACACTTGTCTGCCCGCGTTCAGCTGCTTTAGCAGTTTTTTTAGGTTTGTTAGCACAAAGCTTGCAGTAGCCGCATTTGCTCTGATCTAGTAACTAGACTAGAAGGTAACCTACAATGTCTTTGTGTGATACACCAAGCATTTCTTAGAATGATTAAGAAAATAGTGTACTGCTGCAAGCCACATCAACGTCGAGATGAGACTTAGTATTTAAGCTCGCCAACTGATGTTAGCCGTATACAGTGTGCCTTGTGATGAGCATGGCGACTACCGCGAGCGACCCCAAAGCATATTTATGTATGTATATATATATATATATATATATATATATATATATAGATTGATGCGGCTTTTAATTTAATTAGCTGTACGAAACGACCCATAACCGTTATATCATTATAGGGTCCACTAAGTCAAGACCATAGACTGCGTCTGACGCAAAGCTATGTACAGTTCCAGTCATGAAAGACTTACTATCACCAGCTCAGAAAGCAACTAAATTCACCAAGGCTGCGATCGCCTGGTATAGTCACCTGGTCAGTGTTTTTTTTCGAAGGGCTAAATCTGACATACCTTTTCTTCTATGAACCCGCCATAATATGCAGAATATTCCTTTGTAGTGCCACAAAGTGATAAATGTGTGATATCGATAACTAAGCTTAAATAACATAACTGGTCTAGGGGCCCGAAAATTGTTTAGGTTGTGTTGACTATGCACTTTTCTCTTCGTATATGCATATTACCAAGAAAGTTTTCTAGAATGAAATTTTGATTTGCCTATGTGTATTGTGGAGCGCTTTTAGAACCGCTGCGGTCGACCTAGTCAGGGTGAATTCTAGTAGTGCATATTTTTGCCGCTGAACTTCCTTCATATTGCCTACCAAATCAGCTGATGATATACATGTTGGTTACAACAACTATATTAATCAAATACATCTTACATGTCTACTGATAATGCAGTAGAAGACACACGCGCTGCATCCAGTCAGTTGAGATTTAAAAAAAGCTAATACATTAATAAATAACGATAACGATCGACAAAGCGTCAGGTACATTGCAGCGCAAACAAAGCAGTTGAGAAGAGTATTCACCCTTAATGGCTGCACGCTATACACATGCATCACAATTACTAATGTATTAATAATTTAACATATACAATATTGCCTATATTATTATTGCTTGGGTGTCGGTGACCACTCAACCGTGTGACCACCCAGATTCTATCATTATGCACATGCATCACAATTACTAGTGTATTAAGCATAGAACAAATACAATATTGCTTGTTATATTATTATTATTGCTCGAGTGTCCGTGACCACTCAACATCAGCTTGGCATCGCCTCTTTGCAGTTTAAATGACACCCTTCGCCGGAGAAACAATAATACTAATAATAGTCCAGTCGCTCGGCAGGGGACACCGATCTCGGTAAGATGTGGTAGGATGTGCTTGCTGGCTAAGTGTTCATTATCTGGATAGACCTTTCACCTGATTTATCAGGTGCCCCACGAGCAGGGAATGGATAGTTATCGCTTCGTTTAGCGGATGCTGACTTAGAGCCTTGCCTTGACCTCAGCTTGACACCATGCTGGATTCTAATTTGTTCTACATGCCGTGCGCGCTGATGATAGGTACCCTAGTCTGCAAGCCGTCCTTGTGCAAACTGTACAAAGAGGCCTATTCTAATGGCTAACACCTACACCCACCAAGTTGCCCCAGAGGCCTTGGTAGACTCTTAGATATTCAGAACTCAACAGCGTTATTCGAAGAGCTCGCTGAATGACCCGTATACGATCCACACCGCAATTAAAAGGCTTGGCAGCTACAATATTATTAGATTTCTATTATATATATTTCTATTATATATATTATATTATAGCAAGGCCTGATGAAGTAACTATCATATTATGGGCATATGGAAAATGTTTAGCGTGAGAAGTGACCGTCTCATGCACGGCGGCCGTATCCTACTTGCACCAGAGCTCAGTCGAGCCAGTGTGAATAGCGGAACAGATGGAAACCACCAAAAGGAGAAAATATTCCGAAGTGGATAGCAGATATATTTTCGTCCTTCATAATGGAAATCCTGGGACTCCTCAGTACGAAAACTGACCTCAGAGATTTAGCTAAACCCATTCAGCAAATCCGAGAGCTTCCGTTCTGGGTACCGTGAGCTGAGCCGTACAATGAAGGTCAAGCGGACGTTTATACCTCGCAATTTACTAGTTAGACGCGAATAATTATAAGTAAGCACAGAATAATATTTTTAAACTAGGATTTATTATCATTATGTACATGCATCACAACTAATTATATAATATCTAAAATATTGTTTATATTATTACTGCTTAAGTGTCGGTGACCACTCAACATCATATTGGCGTTGGCTCTCTGTAGTTCCAATGACACCCTCTGTCGCAGGAACAATAACACAAGTAATATTAATAGAGCTCGATTAGATGTGGGATGTGCTGAGTTTTCATAATCTTGTTCCTTTTTTTCGTGATTTGTCACGTGCCCCACGAGCATGGCCTTTGTCGATACTACTACCGCCACAAATGCTTAGTGCTACAAGGAAATGGTTATCGTTTCGTTTAGGGAGAAATCTAGATATAACGGTCTGCATCCAAAATCCACCGACGGGCTGCTAGCGATTCGCTCTGTGTACGACTCGCTCTGTGTCGAGTAGCCAGCCCTGCATAATATGGAAATCGATCCGATTTACCGCATGCACGACCATCATCTGTGCCCGCTCCCCCGCTCTTCCTTTATCACTTTCATTTGCTCTGTGCCTTCGTCGCCCGCGTCAGGAGGGAGGTGCAGACTCATACTTCGTAATGGAAATAATCCGAGTCGAAATCACGTCGCGCCGCTTACGCTAGCCCGCCGCGAGCTAATTCTTATTCAGCTTACGCCAGACGATTTGAGGGGAACAGATCAAAACGATTTGCGGCGGCTTATCTCCAACGCCCGAACTATGCTTTTCCATCTTCCATCTCTGTCCTGTCTATTCCGATCCTGAGGCACACCTCTATTGAGTAGTGAGCCTGTTTTGTGCAGGACAAGGCCGAAAGAACGTTACTCGGCTGCGCGGAACCTTGGTCTTGTCGACCGTCGACACCGCCAACATGGCTGACAATAATAATATTATTAATAATTTTTTAAGCGTACGTCACTCCTCTCAAATCTTGCCTATTACTACACACCTGTAGCTGTAACCGAATGTAACCCGTCTGTCTTGCTCGTTCGGCAAGCGCGTCTTAGCAAATCTACCGTTTTTAGCGGCTGTATTCCATCCATACAAATACACAAACGGCGCGACCTCGGCCCACAAAGCCGACGGCATCGTAGTTGGTGCTTTCGTTGCTTTTCACGGACTGAGCGCGATGATAACTCACCAACGTTGCCTAAAGAAACTCCACAGAGATAACAGATAAAGGAGGGTAGGGTTTAAGCTGAAATCATGAGGAACTACAACTACAGCACGTGTGTATGATGACTGATGATCCGTCGATTGTTGCTACATCTGCCGCTATTTCTTCTTCTCCTACTATTGCAGTGTTCAGCCAACGTCGTTTGGCTACGTCGTCCGGTCTAAGCTGAGAGGTAAGTGCACGACCGCAAACCATCATGACAGCCAAGCCAACGACTGTCGTCTGATTTGCCAGAGCCTGCAGAAGAGTATACCCCTCGTTAGTATTGAGCTCAAAACCCTCAATCTCTCGTTCTTCCCGTTTCCCCTTTAACTATCGTCCAGTTCTTCTTTCTCTCTCTCTTGAGAGAGAGAGGGGGAGAGAGATCTCTTTCTTCGTCTCTCTTGGTGTCTGCCTCACTTTCCTCGGTTCGGTCGGAATTTCGGATAGCGCGAAACGCGCAGATGACTAGTGAGTGTCATCTGCTATCGACCTCATTTCGAATCAAGTTCGAACCGACGAACGAGACAACGAACTCGTACGAGCCCGCCGGCCCCCCTTACCATGTTCTTTCCGTCGCCTCGTCCATCGGCCTGCGGGCGTCTGCACTACACAACAACCAGTCGTGACTGTTCCCTTCGGTCGGCGCCCGTATCTATCGACACGGTTTTAGGTGCCGCACTCGCCCGCTCTGCACCGCGGCCGTACAAGCTTACCGCCTTCATTGGAGTTTTCTCCTGGCTCCTTGGGAACTAATTACCGTCAGCGCGCTTTCTCGATTTCCCCCCCCCCCCCCCCATCTGGTCGACGCAGTGGCCCCGGACTCGACGCCCAGCAGTCCCGCAGGACGGCGCCGCTGCTGCTGCCCCTGCTTGTTTTGCAGCTTCTACACTTTAAGTCCACCAGTACTAACAACAGCAGAATCAGTAGCAAACGCCGCAAGTAGGAGGAGTAGCAAGAAATAGTGAAGATGTGGCAAACTTCCATGTCCCATAGCGACGCCGACTGCGACGCGGTAGTAATGACCTTCCGCCAAAAGATGCGGGAGGTGACTGAAGTACTGAAAAAATCGAAACGGGCCGCTGGAATCGTGAGGACAGCGCTCTTGTTCCACTTCCTTTTATGGATTTGGCCGGGCTTGGCCCACTTCTGGTGCGTCTCGTTACCTGCTTGTTCTATTATAATACGTCTACCTGCCTCTCGTTACAATCACTCTGTCGCTACTACTACTATTTTAATTGAGTATATGGTAAAACCATTTCCATCGGAACTGCTTTCGTTTAACTGTGCAGAAATTCTTTATTGCGTTTTACTTGGTACTGTTTCTCTTCAATGTTGGTCTTCGGCCGCTGCCCCATCTTGTTGTCGGCTCGTCCTTGTTGCAGCTCCCTGTTATTCCAGCTCGTTTTTTTTTTTAGTACGGTTTTGAACAGCCTTAGACCCTATTCTCATTTGCACTCATACTTGACCGTCGCAGTGGCTAAATCTGTGACCGCTATTCCACAGGCGCCTTTGCTGGTGAATCCGGCCGTACGTTTTCAAGTGTTGGCCACAGAAAATTGAATGGGTCACATCATCATCCTCGCTTGTCTCGCACGTGATACACTTGGCGTCCAGAGATTTGCCTATGCGAGGCAAGTATCGTTGGAAGCACCCGTGCCCCGTCAATGCCTGCGTCAGTAGGCAACGCTGTACTGTGGAACCACTGTGGGACATATATACTGACGCAATTTGTGTGCAGTTAGTTTTCTTTTCACACCTGGTCTACTAAGTTATAGATGATTCTGGACGGAAGTCAGCTGACGATGGGTACATATAAAAATAGGTGCTCACTCGACACAGTGCAGACACTCATATTTTGCGTACGTGGGTTTGACAATGTTTGCCTTATGTGATTGAACAACGTCGTGTAAGGTGGACTTGAGTGAGATTTCGCTCACTGCGCGATTACTCTTAAGCACAAATACAGACTGCATTCGACGACCGCCCTTATCCGCCGACAATTCTAAAAGGCAGCATATATATATATATATATATATATATATATATATATATATATATATATATATGTATAACTATGTACAGCTGTATTTGCTTATATATAAGAGGTAGCAAATATTTTCGTATGAACGTGTACACCGAACATAATAGGTGAACGCGTCACATATCCTCCAGGTTCGGGCGTCCAGTCTAGCAGAGTTCCACGCACAGAGTTGTACCGCTGAATGTCCAGCGATAGCCTCTAGTGCAGATACTCGACAGCTCTGTTCTTCTCTGTCGAACGGTTGAGCGCCTTGCCGACACGGTGAATAAGTTTATGCATCTTTGAGCAAGGTCCCCCTAGTGTCTCGAATGCCAGAGGGCAAAGGTCGTGGGGGTAGGTAATACTGTGAAATTTTCTGCACGTAATCGCCTCTGCCAACATAGACGCGTGGCCAGCATGTTCCACTCCCGCACTGACAATTGAAAAGGCTGATAGCGTTGCATCCCATGCCAGCATGCGACCCATCTCGAAAGACGGTAGTGTTAGTCCGTCCGGTCGCTGTTCATCATTCCTGGAGAGGCCAGGAGGCTCGAGAATGCAAGGAAAGCCAGCAGACCTCAAAGCTCGGCTAAATGTCCAACTAGGTGCTGCGTGTCGGGCTCAACGCCCTGAGCTTACGGCAAAAAAGAGGCCATGGTGTGCCAGTGACCATGGTGTGCCCACTTGATCGCCGCATTTACATTGGTGGGGAAATACGAGAGCTGCCCCTAAGCGTACCCCCACATCTCGAACATTACCTTGTAGAGTGCCTAAGTGACCACTGGGAAGAGCCTGTAACCAGGCCCCGGCGCCCTTTGCGGAGGCCGCCCGTAGCCTGGCCTTGTCGATCATAGTGAGGACTTGCTCAAGGAGATGCTTAAATGTCTTCTCCTGCAGTGGGGTCGATTTCTGGGAAATGGTGCCAGTTGGCATGACACTGCACAGAGAGGCTAATCGCTCGAATTAGGCTGCCAAAGTGTGATCGTAGACACTTTTACCTGTGTCGACCAGTAACCGTTTGGGCGTTTCATATGCCTGGGACACAAAGGAGACTTTGACAGGACCAGCCAATGCGACAGCGTCAGGGATTCCCAGTCCACCTAAGAATACAGAAAACAGAGCCCGCAAGTCTGCATCGGGTAAGAGGCGTACGTTCAGGAGCCCTAAAATGTTTTCAAGGTCCGCCCGTTGAAGGCTCAAAGGACCTTGGTTAAGTCGAAACAATTGGCCCCTCAAAGCAAGTGAGTTATCCGGGCCGTCGAAAAGCACGATTCCAGTAGGTATATTTCGCGATAAGAGCCCAGATGTCACACCGTCGTCCAGGTAACAGGCATTTCTAGGACACTGTAAGGAGTCGATCAAGTCATTTACGCCCGGATTTTCCGGATTTTCTTTCTTTTTGAGAGCAAATAGTCGTGCCCCAGACATAATAGATTGAAGGGCTACAGAGAGAGACCCCCTCCAGAGAATGTCTACAACCTTTGCCAGTGCATCCGCCAGTCTGTCGACGACGGATCTTAAGATCGCGGCTAGCAGGTCCTGAAGAGTCGAAGGCTTTTAGACTGAGATATAAATATGTCTGTGGAACCAATAAGCCTGGAGGCGATAGAGACGTCTCCTTCGGAGAGCTTGACTATGGCGTCTCTTCTTGTATTAGCCCTAATTTCATAGTGTACGACGTTCTCAATCCTTAAACTCTGCGGAGGTTCTTTTTAATAAGCATTGTAAGAGAACGCGTGTCGTCCCGGATTCGTGCAAGGTGCAGCAACACCGGCGCAAAAGAAAACAGTGAATGCCAGGCCTTAATGTCGTTGTTCCAGACGACCTTTAGTAAAACTTTCATGAGCTCGTCTGGTTCGGCATCGGTTCGGCTACGTGCAAAACAAATGACTCATTTGCGCACCCCAACCTGGTGTATTTTAAGGTGGGATCTAGCGATGTATCCTTATAAGATTCATATAAGGCTGACGCAAAGGCTCAAGCCTACGGACCATCAAGGGCAAACTTTGTCAATTGAGTTTACGAGACGTGCAGCGTAATGCCGATTTTGTGAAGAAAATGATCTTTTCCGGAGAAGCAATTTCAATCTGAGTAGAAGCGTGAATAAACAAAACTGTGGCATCTGGGCAACCGAGAACCTACACGTGATTCACGAAGACCCGTTATATGTACCATATGCGACAGTCTGGTGCAACCTCTGGTCCAATGCAATCATAGAATCATTTATTCAGAGAGTTATTGCAACTTGAACCTTAATTGAGTTTGGACGATGCTTTAAAAAATCGATGTAAACAAACTCTGGTTCTTCAAAGAAGCTACACACCAAAGTGGCCAACGAGACAATTTATGCCTTGAGTATTAAACATTAAATTAATACTTTGAGTATTAAAAATTAATGATGAACAATCTCGCATTACGGTGACATTCACTGGCCTTTATCTTACAAACTTTATCTTATGACGCATTTAAACTTTTTTCGGTGGGGTTTCTTGAAGAGTAAAACGTTCGCTAAGCAATCTTCAAGGCCCATTTAACTAAAGACTATCATTGGAGCACGATGCAAGCATTTATGCAATCGAGCCTGACTTATGTTAAAAGGTGCCTACTGTCTCGTATACAAAGCAAAAAGGTCATCACCTCATTGATATTGTATTTTATTCGAAAATGCATTACGTCTGCATTAAGCAAAAAATAATATTTACAAATATGCATTTAAAAAAATTCACACATTCTTGTTTTTTGTTACTTTAAAGAACTTTTGAACACCATATATATATATATATATAACCTTACTTAAGACCTTACTCATCTGTCAAATATAATTTGCTCAGGTGAGGACCACACTATCGCCTTAAACGACTTTCTTAAACAAACATTTTACACACACTGTCCGACATCGTGCCTTTAGAGAAACACCTTCCACTGAAGCGCGAGTATCTAAAAGGTAACAGCGACGTCAAGACTACGCAACCACTCAAAAACTTTTCAGCCAAATTTTATCCAAATGCGCTCATGAGGTGCTGGACGGCAAACACACCATACACACATGCAGACCACCGAAGTTGTAGAACACTGGACCAACACGATGACACAACCACCCCCTGAACCACTCCCTTGCCCCGTATACACTCCCAACTCTGATCTCTTTGAGGTTTCCCTTCCTATCTCCCTAAAGGAAACCCACGTAGCTCTCCGCGGACCTTCTAAAGCACTAGGCTTGGACGGGATTTGTATTTCGTCCCTCCGTAAACTCCCGTTAGAAGTAGTCTGTTGTTTTGTTAATATACTATTAATTAGTGATATTGCCACAGCCCATGACACTGCTCGCTTAGCGTTCATTCCTAAAATTAACAATGCCACATCCCTAAGCGATCTGCGACCCCTATCTTTTAGCTCATACTTACAACGAACACTTAACTATGCACCCGTCGCTCTCTCACTTCACGCCCAAAAGTCGAAGTCAAACCTCAGAAAGCAATATATTTTATGGGAACCGACAAAAACACGACCAAACTCTGGCGAATCAAAAGCAAAAAAAAAAATATATATATTTATATATAGGCGAGCACTGCCGAGTATGCAAACGTATTGTAATTGATTCATAAATCATCACAATATTTTATATATATATATATATATATATAAATGGTCTATCATATCCATATGTACTTTTTTGACGATTTAGTAGAACTCGGCAACAAAATAATTTGTCCCAAGAGAAGGAGGAGCTGGAACATCTTGTTTAGGGGGTGAGGATGAAATTTATAAAAGTAGGTATTCTGCTTTTTCTCCTGCATAGTTGTGCAAAATCTACGTTTGCGGGAGAACCAGCGCATGAAGGAACCGATTATACCGACGTGTTCGGCGAAAAATTCTGCATAGTCTAAATGACACCCGACGCAACCTAGCGAAAGGCAAATAGCCGAATTGAGGAAAGTAATAAATAGTCAATATGTTGTTATGTCTTACGTTGAGGCTTTCATGTGCAGTTTTGTCATTATTACCAAAAATTTACGCCCATGAGACTATTTTCAGGCAATAGTGAATTTAATGCTTATTATAATGTACCAAAGCGATCGTGCTGCGTTACGTAGTTGCCGAGTAACTAAGCTTTTTGACAGCCACATCGAAAGCGAAGGTATGCATACTTGCTAGCTTTCGGGCCTGCTTCATAAAAAATAAAGTTAAATACATATTTTGAAGATTGGTAGAACTCGGCAAGAAAATATTTTTTCCGATGAAACGAGGAGGTGAAAACGTCTCGGCAAAGTTTGACGGTTCTGAACGTGAAGGATTAAGAGTAAAACGTAGCATTTATGGCTGTTGAAAGAGCTTAGTTACTCAGCAACCACGTAACGAAGCACTTTAGTACGAGAATAATAGGCATTTTAAATTTGCTAGTGCCCGAGAATGGTCTTTTAGACGTACATTTTTGGTCGTAATGGCAATATTTTACGGTTTTGCACGTGATAAAACATAATAACAAAGTGACTCTTTATGACTTTCATCAATCCGGTTATTCACTTTTCGCTAACTTGCACCGGGTGTCATTCAGATTATGCAGAATATGCAATGCTGATTTTGCCGAACACGCCGATATGTTGATTCCTTTATGCATTGACTGGTTCTTCCGGAAACGTAGATTTTGCATGAACATGTAGGCGAAAAAGCAAAATGAGTATTTTTATAAATTTCATCATAACTCCTAAACAAGACTCTTTTGCCTCATTTTCCAATGGGAAAAATTATTTTCTCGCCGTGTTCTACCAAACCTTAAAATAAGTACATACGGTTACGATGGACCCTGCACTTATACAAATATATGTACAGGGTCGTTCATAACAATATGTACATTCTTTAATGTTTGGTAGAACTCAGCAAGAAAATATTTTTTCCCAGTGGAAGGAGGGGACATCTTGCTTAGGAGTGAGGATGACATTTATAAAAGTAGTTATTCTTTCATTTTAACAAAGTTGTGCAAACTCCACGTTTAAGAGAGAATCAGTCAACGCATGAAAGAACCGATCCAACCAGCGTGTTCGGCGAAAAGTTCTGCATAATGGAAAACAATTTAATTCAAACATTTATTCACCCTTGCCAGGTAGTATAAACACAATATATGATGGAAGAAAAACACTTCGCTAGCTTGCGTAGCGATCAGCGACTAGCCAGATTAAGAAAAGTCATAAAAAGTCGATATGTTGTTACGTCTTACGTTAACGCGTTCACGTGCAAAACCGTAAAATTTTGCCATTACGACCAAGCACGTACGCTTAAAAGATTATTTTTAGGCAATAACAAATGTAATGCCCATTATTTTCGTACCATCCGTGATGATGCTGCATGACGTAGTTGCCGAGTAGCTAAGCTTTTTTGACAGCCATATCGAAAGCAAAGGCATGCACACTTGCATAATGTGTATGAGAAAGTTAGGTACATAATTTGGGGTCTGATAGAGCTCGACATAAAGATTATGTTTTCCATTTGAAGGAGGAGGCGAAAACCTCTTGGAAAAATTTGACTTCTCTGAACGTGGAAGCTTCAACGTAAAACGTAAGAACTATGTCGGAAAAGCTTGCCGGCTCCCCTAATGACCGATGCAAAGCGAGGAGGAAGAGGAAAAAAGCCAAATAGATTACACAACCGCAGGGCGCAGCCGAGAAGCAAGCCAAGAAGAGGACAGCAACCAGCATCGTGTCAAACAACAACGTGGATGCTGCTGGCTACGAAAGCAACATTAACGAGCTCGCAAGAGCGGGTTGGCTCTGGTATGGCGGATGGGGACCCCGGCCAGATGGATCTGACGGCGGTGGACTGGATGCCTTCATCCATGTTTATCAAGAAAGCGATATCGGGAGGATGCTTCGGTACGCCTTCTATGTATCCTGGAGGTCGTAATCCTGGCTATATGCCAATTAACGTCCAACGGTTCATTATATCGTTAGGTTTTGCAGTCGTCAGATATTGGCAACATGGTCGACATAAGGAGGAACAAATCGTCTGCTCCTTTAAAATCCAGGTTCCAGTTGCTGCCCTTTTTTTGTGATACGGAAGGTTTGGAAACGCTAATGCACTATAGGTACTGGCAACCAATAGCACCTAGGGTAGGATTTTCACCCACTAAAAACCTCAATACTACCCCCGCCAGGGTTCGGAATTGTGTGACACTACTTCGAGACCGTAGGAGGGCAGGCTTGTGCTCCACAGGCTCTCATGGATCTCGTTGTGTCCCCAGCTCACGAACCCGAAAAGATGCGTCGAGCCGTTCTACGGAGGGCAGGATTGCCATAGCGGAGCACCCTCATCTCGACCACTCAATGGCACCTACGTGCCTCCGTAGCGCGCGCGGCGAGCGTTTTCTAGCCGCGTCTTCTCGCGCATAATAGCATCTAAGAAATAGAGGCCTGCCGCCCATATAGCGGTCCTCAATCATGTAACCGACAATGTCTTGTGTCGATCACCGCTGCATAACAATACGTCGAGCTTCTGCGAATCTTGGCCAGGGCAGAGCAGGACGAGACCGTATGGTCAACACCGGCTGACTGCCCCGACGTGCAGAATGTGCACGTATCCACCTGCTACTTCCCAATCCGCACCATATAGGTTTGGAATTGGCCGTGGCCCGTAAGTGGCCCCCGGCCAGGCCCGTAATACCAACGTCCGAGGCCCGGTATAAGAGGCCGGGTCCAGGCCAGTTGCTGACCTTGGCAGACTGCTATCCCACAAATATTGGTTAAAACATGGCCTAAGGGCGCGTCCTTTCTTAACCGACTTCCGAGGGCGTGGGCGGGAAGGTGCTCAAGGTCCGCCGCCAAAAGGCCTGGTTAGTGTTGGGCATTTCCCCGCCATCCATGACTAGTCCCCTCAAAGATGCCGACCTACAGGAGGTTTCTCGTTTCTATAGGCTGGTTTCTCTGAAGGACCTATCTGACGGCTATAACAGCTTTTCAGATTTGGATGTAAATGCATGGGACCTCCGATCTGGGACGAGGTTCGATGTTCTCACGCTCATTATGGATAGCTCACGTGTAGACTGGGATGTCGTGCTGGTGGATGACACCAGCTTTAATGAGCCTGACGCCGCCTTGTTTAACATACGAGCTACACCAGTGTGTTTGTGTGCCGGCCTCTCTGATAGATATTTTAGACGACCTTGTGACAACGACTAGGGATCTGCCCTGTGTACTTCTGGGTGACACAAACATTGATTTTTTAAGTAACAACGTTGTGAGTGACATTGTGAATACTGCTCTGCACTTGCTAGCAAGGACATCGGGCAGGCCAGACATATCATCACTTGTCCCAATTTTAGATCCGATGCAATGTTACCAGGTTCGTGAATAGTCTATGTGGCTATTGCCAATTGTGAGTGAAATGTCCGTATCCTTCCGTTTGTCGTTGACACGGTCTTTTCCGATCATTGCCCAGTAGGGATCACAATGACGGGTAATAAGGCATCCTTAGCGTCGTTGACCATGAAATTAAGTTCGATCGCTGCGAGTCTCTATAGGAGACTCGATAAAAACAGCCAACGAAGGTTTCAAGACCGTGTCACCAAGATGGATTGGTCTTTCGCTCTCGACTCAACTGATCCCAACGAAATCTTTGAAACACACATTGGTAAACTTCGGCTTCTGTATAGCGATTGCTTCTCGTTGCGACAGCAAAGGGCTTCGAAAAAGGTAAACCGCTCACCATGGTTCACTAATAATTTGGTTAGTTTGAGGCATGCTGTCGATCACGCTAGCCGTCAGTGGATTAGCACACGGTCCACAGATGACAAAAACTACATCCTTGCTCCACCCTCAAGTCCGATTGATAGCTTGCTCTTTAACCTATAGAACTCCGAGCCCAACATATTTTTCTTTAGTGATATAACAGTTCAGGAACTGCGAATCGCTGCTAAAGACGTAAAGATAGGTTCACTCGATAGCGATGCAAACGTGCCGGAAAAATGTCACTATACGTTCGTTGACATCTTAGCAGTTTCTCTAGCTGCCGTATTCAATATTTCAATTAAAACGGGCGTATTTCCGGAACGCCTCAAGACATCTGCGGTGACTCCGCTATATAAAAGTAAGGGCGGATGGGACCAACCTGGTAAATATCGCCCGATATCCTTGGTGTCTTTCGTCTCAAAAGCATTTGAAAAACTTGCTAAACAACAGCTGGAAAGCCATGTAAACGACTTAAATGTCTTTTCTAAAAATTCAATTCGGTTTTAGGGAGGCACGATCAACTGAGCTAGCATTGGGAAATATATGGTGGGAGATCATACAAGCTGCGGAAGATGAAAAGATGTGTCTTGGTGCATTTCCTGACGTAGCCAAAGCCTTCGATTGCCTCGACTACTCTTTATTTATTAAGATGCCCCAGCAACTGGGCTGCGCATCAGTAGTTACATCTAGGTTTAAATCGTATCTTAGTGGACGAAGACAATTTGTGGCGGTGGACGCTCTAAGGTCTGCGACGAGAATTGCATCCACTGGCACGCCCCTACTCAAGGATCACTGCCAGGGTAGGTTGACTCCACCGGAAGCGTGACCTCCGGGCATTCTCTACACTTGTCTTCTGCCTCATGACGGAGTCTAAAAAGGAGACCCCCTCTGCCCGGTCGGTGAATGTTGTCATAATTTTTGCGACAATCTTTACTGTCGATTTCCCAGCCATCGTTGCGGCGGCCCGAGTAATTCAAACTTATGGAATTACTTTGTGGGGCGCCACGTATTCCACGACCATAGACAAGCTAAAATTCGTTCAGAATGACGTGGTTAGAGCCATAATAGGGCTTTTTTCTATAAAAGGTTTCGAAAATGCATGACGCACATGCATCACTAGTCTAAGTAACTAACTCACTAAACACGGCTTCCCCCCCCGACTCGATATTCCTTTGGAATTACTTAGCAACCGTGGGAAATGCGTCTCTGCAGTTCTCTTTCACTCAGCTCAATGCCTGTCTTTCATTCCGCATGTCTACCTGCGGTTGGATTGGTGCATTCTGCCATTTTGTAAACGGCCCGGCTGCTCTCCCGCTCCCTGTTCTCCCTCGGCTCCTCCTCACGACGATCCCCCCGAGAAACCCGCTCAAGCCTAAGAGCATCACACCGCAGAACAGTATGCTCTATGTTTTCCGCCTCTTCAGAGTTGCACAGTACGTTGGCGTCGCTAATGGCCTTCTTAAGCCTTGACATGTAGCCTTGGAACTGGCCGTATTCGGTCAAAGAAAAGTTACCCGTGTCGGCGGTCGTGCCACACCCTGAATTCCCGGAATCAGACTCTTAGTCCAGCTTCCTGTGGTCACGCCGGGTCTCACCTGCGCCTATTTCCCTTGCCAGGCCGATAGTGTGGCACTCCTGGCCCTGGTGAGATCTAAATCTTTATCTAATTACATTTTACTTCTTTCAGCCGCTAGGAGTCTCATGCCAGCATGTACGAAGTTGCAATAATATTCCTACTGCCGTCATATATATATATATATGTATATATATATATATATATTAGTCTCTCCGTAACGTGTGCTTCGCACATAGCAAAAGCATTGAGAGATAGAAATCAAACAAATTACTCGCAATTTTCTAATCTGGGCCGTCGAACATGCCAATATTCAAATTTTAGACCAGATATTAAAGAGAGCTGACAAGTACTTTCACAGTGTTTAGGTTTGCATAGCTTGAGTTGCCGGTATACACTTTCCGAACGTAAATATCTGTATTTGCATGTGTGCCACCAATGTTGATTAAAAGTAAACCTGCGGTTACTGGGCAGAAAGTCTCAAGATTGATTTTAGTCTGGCACTTACAACCTAGTCGGTGGCGCACAAGTGTCTTTTTGTGTCAGAAGTTGTCTAAGAAGAAAAACGTGCGCTGCATTTCGTGATAGAACTTATCGAGGTATATGCGGCCGGAGGACTTTTTAGGCCCATCATCAGAACCCACTTTAGGAGAGCATTTAGAAATGCCTCGGCCGTTCGACTAGCATCGTGTTCTGCACACCCAAAAAGTGACGTTTTGGCAATTATCGAATTCATCTCAAATCACTTGTAACTCACCAACAAATCGTTTTCGTTTCTTGATATTAATACTGCTCAATTTAATTCCATTCAGGACATGGTGCGGCCAGCCTCCTGTGTCCAGAATGCTAATCCTCCACTTTGGCCTGCCTGTCTCCAGTAATGCACAACTTTTGTTAGCTACAATGTGTTAATTGCTTTTCCTTCGTACTTTTGACTTAAACGTAACCGCAAGAGGTGTACCTACTACTAAAAGTCTAGTTAAAAACACACCACATTCTCCTATCACAAGTTTGCCACAAGAAGCCGCCTGCTTGTTTAGGGTCCCAATACGCTTGTAGCATATTTCTTGGCTATAAGATATTTCCACCTCAATATCGCTCTGAGCATCAGCGCAATCGTCCCCAAATGCATTAAACGTCCGCGGAAGTTGATATCGTTTTTTAGCAAGCCCGCCTGCCCTTTTGCTTCGTAACGCTAAATAGGCTGCTGGCAAGGTGTGCATATAAGTAGGCTACATTAACTGTGTCTAAATGAAACATTTCTTCTCATTCGGCTGCTGCACGTGATGAGGCTTGGTAGAGACGTCTTCGGACTTCCAAGGTTTTCTTACAAAGGTGAACTTTTGTCAGTTCCGTTCTTTCATAGAAGCGTTTTCTACCAGAAGGTTTATGTGACATTAACTGTCTACTGAGCTTCCCCTGATCGAGGTTATTCTGTAATAATCCCCCGGCCTTCAGTGCACTTCGGGGACTTGCCTATGCTTCTCAAGCTATCGGGATTGAACAGAACTCGAAAGTGGTCACAGTTCTGTTTTTGGGTGCACCAGCTTTCTTTTCGTCTCCCAAGCAGTACTGCCAGGCGGTGATCTTCGTTACACGGTTTCCAAGAAAACCCACCAGCCTGGTTAAGTCACTAAAGTAGATCAGTCTTCAACGACTGCATTAGAAGATGGGAGGTGAAGTTTTCCGAGCTCGACCCGGAGTCCTTCAATACAGGAGCGATGATGGAAGGGGCGAGAGGCACGCAATAACACGGTTTGTAGTGCACCGCTTTCAACAAGCTGAGTTCCATGAACCATGTGAGACTTGTGTTTGTACCAAACCAAAGATACAATGTCGCAGTTTGCGATATTGTGCAATATTTAAATTAATTAGCCGTAAGTGTGGGGTCTCGTGGCTTTACACAGTAGTATTTACTATAGTACATATTAATTATGTTTTATGCCCGGGAATGAAGATATATCAACACATATGCAGGTTACCCGGTTTAATTGCTACTCTACCTGAGTGAATATATATGAAATGTATTTTGGAGTAGACAGAAAGTCCTACTTGTGCGTAGGCCACATACTGAATGAGTACTATAGGTTATTTCTCGGGATCGAACGTCCTGAGCTGCTTGATGACGTGAACTTGGCCTTAAACACGCCCAGAAGAAACGTTTTTAGTCCTCGTGCCTTTGACAAACTTAACAGTCGCGTATACGCAATTGCTCGCGTTGGCAAATTAGCGCAGTTCAACTTACGTCGGCTTTGACCCGAGGCCAACGAGGGGAATTCTAAATCCTCCCAGTGTAGCGGAACTCCTCACACCCGCCCGTTCTGCTGGGATCGGTCCCCCGCAATTGGCTTGATGACGCGTACCTCCAATAGTATGAACCTCGAGAGCGAGAAATATTGCGATAAGACCCTGCGGATTGCGCAACCCCATACATACTCATAATCGCGTGCACGGTCCAGCTCATCCTTCCACAAAACAGAAAACATATACTCGTATCGTCTAGGCGGAACACAAGCACGCCAGGATCCTATTCAAGCTACGCCCTACACTAAAGTGATATCCGGTGGACATAACGGGATTTTCTGTATTCAGTCACTGTTTTAAACATTTCGGTCAGCATCGTTAGTTAACTAAAGACTGATGCCCCATGTTAACCAAACCGCTTTACCTCCCTTGCCGAGTGTGCCCGCAATATTTTCGTTAATATATATATTTGTGCACAATCGCTAGGTACTGCCTTGCTACATGTTCTCATGTAATCAGTATTGACTCTTCTGACACAGAGGTGTGTATGCATATAGGCTATACATATAAGATATATAAACCGTTTAATAAGACTGGCTACTTCAGGGATAGAGAGTATTTATGCAGTGATGATTACTACACACGGGAAACGATAATGCAATGTCAGTTAGGTGGTCGCGGAAAACGAATGCAAAGTGTAGAAAATGATTTCCTCTAAAATTGTAATTGTTTGTAACTGTCACATACCGAGTCCCTACAGTCATACGTCACTGGGCGATTTTTGTACATTATTAAGACGTAAAAGAACTAAGATAAATCATCGTATTTATTTCACTCATATTGAGTATGCATATAACATGAACAATTATACATATTATACAATTATACACTCAGCTCCTCGCGGCATGTTATACGAGAGAGGCAGTGCAGTGATCTCTTCGCAAGGGCCAGGCAGGCAGATGCATGAAACTTCGTACACGCCTGAGAGCACAGTCGACAGACGCACTCGGTGTACTCTTCGTGGAAGCTCGTATTCGAACAAACCAGGTGATGATAGCCATGAACTATGTATCTGGTATAGACGTGGCGATTGTCACACGCAAGATCAGACCAGAGGTGAAAGGCCCTGAAAACATCCAGGTCTCTGACCTCTCGTCGGACTTGTTCAACTTTATTTTCCCATTCCGAGATAAAGCTCTCGAATGGTACTGTACGCGGCGTCTTCAACCTCAATCGAATGATCTCGACAACTGGTGCACAGCCTGACATTAGGTACACAAAGCGGCTCCTTGCCCGCATTGACAGGCAAAGTACTCGCTTCATGTACATTGTAAAACACCTTTCAAGCAAACCAAAGTTTGCCCGAGTGAGGTGTTCCCATACTCTGTCAAGACCATACATCAGCGCCGGAACAACCTTGAGGTAGAAAAGCGCCACTGCCGTCGGGACGGACAGTCGCCGGACATCGCCTATTTCTCCATAAAGAGAAATTAGGGCTGTGCGCGCTGTCTCGACGATGTGAGCAGTGAAGGTCGTCCCAGTATAATGAAGCCGAAGCCCCAGATACCGGAAAGAGTTAACGAATTCCAAGGATTGGCCGCCGCAACGTATAACGTCTTTAGCAGCCAATCGACCTCCTCTTCTGAATTTCATAGCCTTGGTCTTCATGGCGTTTATTTCCAGCCCTCTTGAGACAAGGAACACCTCCGCCAGAGAAGTGATGCGCTTGATGGCACCCAGGTCGTGATGAGCGACCACTATGTCATCTGCGTACATCACAACTGTGGCCTTCTGGAACTCTTGTCGAATATAATCAACAAAATCGGCAAGCAGAAGAGTGAAGGAGACGCAGCTCAATGGGTCGCCTTGCGGGGTTCCCACATTTTGCCTTACCTGCAACACTTCCTGCTCACCTTGTACCAGTAAGGTGTCCTCATCAAAGAAACTGGAAATTACGCTCAGAAGAGAGCCACCAACCCCTGCGTATCGGAATGACTTCACCAGGAGATCTCGAGGTGCTTTGTCGAAAGCCTTGACGCAGTCTATAAAGACTGCATACAAATGGCCTCCGGGCTTTGCCACAGCTCGCTCTATCTCTGACTGAAGCACATGGATTGCATCACGCGTTCCTCGACCTCTTCGAAAGCCGAATTGCTCCGGTGGAAGGGTCTGGTCGACAACGTACTCGATCCGTTTTATAACCAATTTGCAGAACCACGTAAAAGAACTGTGTGTGTGTTAAAATGTGTCATGGTCATACATGTATTGTTTCCAGTTTACATACTCCTGCAAGAAGAACGTAACGAATCACAAAATAGCAGGTACTGCTTGCATCTCCATACATTCAGTTGGCCATCCGCCATCCAAGCAACCCGTTCTTTCGTTGTCGCTTCGCTCAGTGGCCGCGTGTTCGTGGCTGGTCGAGTGAACATTACAACAAAATGGCGTCCCATAAGACGTTTAAGATCAAACAAAAGCTGGCGAAAGCTGCCAAACAGAATCGTCCCATCCCGCAATGGATTTGAATGAGGACGGGCAACAAGATACGCTATAATGTGAAAAGGCGTCATTGACGTCGCACCAAGCTCAAACTGTAAATAACAGCTTGAAATGGCTCTCTATTCTGAAACGAGTCTTATTTCGATGACGGCAGCCACGTTACGGCCATTCACATGTTGTTACCTGACATAGAGCAGATATGTTGCATTGCCCGAAAAGTGAGTCTGTAGTAGGAACAGCATCAGCTGACATGCTTTGAGAACACCTAAATTGCAGGCCCCTTAGGAACGTGACATGGGCGCCTTCCACCAACTTTCAATAATTAGCCCGATGAGGCTCCCAGACAGGAGAGCAATATGTACGTTTGGGGAGAACAAGAGATTTATAAATGTATTAGAAACACCCAATGATGACTCTACAACCTTGGCAATGTAGAAGGTAAAATTAAGATCAGGCGTAATGTGTACGTCCAGGTCACGAGTACAAAGTCGTTAATTTTGTAGTCGAGTTCAATCACACAATGTTTTAGAACTAAGCATTTGGATGGTAAGATAATCGTGTCATTTTCGGAACACCGTCGAGCAATAAAGGGAAAAAAGAAAAAAACGCCGTGTGTAGCGCCGTTCACTACCGCCGACGTGTCGCGCGACAGCCGCAGCATCGCCACACAGTCATTTGTGCATGCACTTAATCTGGACATCCTGCCGAAAAAATCTTAACTGCTCCGCGACCACGGCTCACCTTGACATAGGTTTGGTACCAAATCGTCATGAAATGTGCGTTTGCCTGAATGCGTTAGTTTTTAGCGCCGTGAGTGGTCGTAGGGTTATGATTTAGAGGTATTTGGCGTGAAAGCAAATAAAGAACTTCTGACCGGCGTTATATGTTCTTCAGAGGAAGCAGCATTTTAGAAGGACATATAACGTCGGTCAGAAGATGCGACATAGTCGCTTAAAAAAGAATTCGCAAAAAATGAAGTTATTTATTAGCTTTCACGCTAAATACCTCAAAATCATAACCTTACGACCACTCACAGCGCTCAAAACTAATGCATTCAGGCAAATTCACACGTTTCGTGACTATCATTTTGGTACCAAACCTATGGCAACGCGAGCCGTGGTCGCGGAGTAATTAAGATTTTTCGGCGGGATTTCCAGATTAAGTGCATGCACAAATGACTGTGTGGCGACGCTGCGGCTGTCGCGCGACACGTCGGCGATAGTGAACGGCGCTACACTGTCATTTATGCATGTACTTATTCTGGACATCCCGCCGAAAAATCTCGAAGACGACGGTGTGCGTTGTTTCTGTGTAGGAAGCCTGGTTGTCTCGCAATTGCGAATTTTGCGCTCCTTTGCCGGGCAAAAACGCCAGTGTCACAAAATGTAGTAATTTCACTCTTAATCCGAAACAGTACTTCTCAGAGACCATGTTTCATTGGAAAAAATCTTTACCTTAACAGACTCTACAATTCCCTATGTCGCTTTTTCAATATTTCTGGGAGACCCTGTATATATATATATATATATATATATATCAAATAAAAGTTTATATCATACTTTGTTAGAACCGATAAGCTGTATCTTGTCTTCAGTTCTGTCTATTTGCTTATATATTGCATTTCTGCGCGTTCAGTGACGTATCTAACTGCAGCCGTAGCGTAGGCTATGACGAGGATACTGTACAGAATACAGTTGTATTCATACCAAACCCCTACGCATTCCCAATTTCGCGTCCGCAGATTGGGGTTACTTTATTATATATGCTGCTTCCATACGTAAAAAAAGTATTGTTCAGCGAGGCGCCCAACTACAAAATCCGTAAAGCAAAAAATCAGCCGCCCAACTAGTTCTGCCTTTTTCTTGCTTTTATGTATTTGATCGCATCAGCGCGGCTGGATTTGCGTCTTCATGAAGGTGTCCTCTATTATTATCGGTAAAAATGAAGTGCATAATTTTATCTAGAACACATATGCAGCTCGTCATATGTTTGCGAGTGCTAAGGGTTTAAAATAGTTTGAAGTTGCACGCAAATCCAGATAAGTTGGAAGTTCTAGGCACACGTAAGTCCATGCGGAGTTCCACAAATGTTATTAGCAAACAAAGAGGTTACTCTAAGGTTTTTGTATAGCACGACTAATAAACATGCACCAACAAATAGCACTCTGTGTATAAAGGCACAGCCTCGAATCGCCAATATTTAACTGCACTCTAAGAGCATCTCCTAAAAGCGTCGTTATACCCAGCATTTTAAATATCGATTTAGAAGAGAACACGTGAAGAAGAGCAAGCGTCCCTTTATGTGAGGCTGAAATTGGACTCAGAAGGGCTGCTGACTTGCTACGCCGCTAGACCAAGTCAGTGTTTCTCCCTCGCGGCATCACCGGTTGAGGAAATTACACCGCCGTAAAAGCAGATCATGTCATCAGAATCGTGCTTATCAGGATCTCCTAAAAGAACGTCTTAATCAGCATGTTCTGGACAAATACACAAGCAGCAAGACCCACATAAAAATTCTAGCAACCTTCACACAACCAAGCCACCGCGCTTTGCTCTTTTTTGCGAAACAAGATCCGTTCAGTGGAGACTGGCTCAAAGCGCTGCCCTCGCCTCAGCTCGGATCCTAAGTCCTTTCGCATTATTAATGTAAATAATACTATAATTGTTAGGCTCCCCAAACATATATAACGCAACTGCAACCAAACCGGGAGGCTTGGCAGCTGCCGGTAAAGCAAAACCTGATAGAGTAACTCGCCCCGCTCGGACTTTAGTCCATGATGGGCATATGGGAAATTATTGACATGAGACATAATGCATATGAGACCTTAGAACCCATCAGCTATCTTATTTGCTCCTTAAAGCTCCATCCTCCCTTTAGCGAGACGCATTTAAAATACTACAGGGAACCGAATCGAGATAGAGTAAAAGCTCCTTTATTCACGAAATAAAAAGAAAGGTGAAAAGCGACTTGTCGCAAGAGGGACCTGCACAGTTGCTCTGTTGTGACTATCCCTGGCCACGCGGCAGGCTTACATATAATTAATGTATTCCGTTCCATCTAGGCACGTACATTATTTCGCATATGCGATTGTTCGACTGCACTTCGAAGATGCGGTCAATACGGTTTGCACCCACAAGTTAAGCTAGAACCCGTTTGTAAATTTACTCGTGAGTGTGTCCATTAAAGTCGACGGTACCGCGGCTTCGACATTTGCGTAACAGCTTAGTTGAGTCTGCACGGGTCGTAGAATACACAGACTGTGAGAAGCAAAAATCTCAAGGTATCAAAAAGTTACTGTTTTGTTCCTCTAGCACTGTCGTTATGGGTTAAATAAACGTACGAACGAGGAAATGCAACTACACGTTTTTATTCCACAGTTGTTTTTCTTTATTAAGACATATTGATAAAATTTGAAGTAATAAAAACTAGATATGGTCACGCTAACTAACAAACGCATGACAGAAAAACGGTCATTTGTTCACTATTGAGACAAGATGTGAATTCGTGAATGTACGGACGTAAACTGCAGTTACTACACCTGTTTTTGAAATAATTATTTTCTAAACCAAAGACATTCCTTAATGGACTAGCATAGCTATCCACCTTCCGATAATTTTCTAGAGTTATGCAGTTTCCTTTTATTAGAAGATGTAGAACTTGCTATAGTTGTTGTCAGAACTCTCAAATAAGCAGGCTAGAATTAAAAACATTTTTTAAGGATGTTGTTTTTAAAAACATTTAAAGACTGTCGCCTTCAACGTTGCTACTCAGGCAAATATAAAATAAATTTGCAAACGTGCACCACCTGATAATTGAGTAGTTTATAAACAAATATATGAAGTACTAGCCCAAGCAGTGTCGTCAGACTACAGTTTTTTTTCGTACAAAACGTAATTCCACTACGAACATCTCTGAAGAATTAGCAGCACTATGCATAATCTGGTATTTTGTCTACTCACTGCATAAATTGTTTAAAGAGTACACTTTACCTTCATAACTGCAGTCATCCATATGTGTTTCATTGCGCCAAAAACTGGCCATGGGCTTCATACAGTGCAACAGCGTTACATAACTCAAAATATTTAGGACAAAACTGGAAAGTTAGAAGCCCTTCCACCTAGTCTGCTAAACATTCAAGGGCCACGCCACGTAGAAAGACCACGGCAATTTGTTCAAGGTAAATTTAAAGCTACAATGACCCCGCTTGAGAAGAGATAGATTGCCTAAAGTCCAGTTAGCTAACGACACCTGCTCCCGGGCCGTTAGGCCTGCAAACAATCACTGCTACTCTGATGCCGATGAAAATGACGTAAGAAGCCGGTCCAACCTAAAGGACCTTAAATCCAAAAGATCTGTCTATCGGCAGCCTCGAGGTGATGATGGTAGTTTCTCTCATCAATGGTCCAAGACGCTGCCCATCGAATCCCCTCTCGTCTCACCCTAAATTTATCTTCCGCTCATTTATGCGGTGGCCTCCACTCACGGCTGTCGACAGCTGTGCCGGCGGCCCATATGGCGGTGGCTGAATCTTTGCTTCCGTTTCCCCATTTTTCCTCGGGGCAAGAGGGGGGAGTATTTTGCCAGAGGCAACTTGGGAATTTTGAAAGCGATTGGATATCTCGTTGTCTCATGTATCCCATCCCATCGTGATTATGTATGTATATATATATATATATATATATATATATATATATATATATATATAGCGCTAGTTGGAGAGCATAAAGAACTCGGGAAAAGCTATAGAGCGGCAGAGGGCAGAAGCGACCCTTTCTTAAAACGCCTATCGGTCGCTATGAGAAGACCCCTGTCTAGGGCGCAAAGCAGCGGCGTCCAACGCGTCGTTGGCACCGGCGTTGACGGCTTGCCTGCCTGGTGGCTAGCTCAATAACGGACGCGGCCAGCCGGCGGTCGAAGGTTCAGTAATTCGTGTAGGAAGTCATTATACTAAAGTTACATTAGGCTGTTTTTGCTTCCGGGCTGATCCGGGTCGCTTGTGGCCGTTGGCCTTGCCAGGCCCGACGCTGTCCGCCCGACGATGGCCAAGGTGGATCACCCACACTATATATGGGCGTGGTACAGGGGTAACGTACGTATTCATTCTCCGCTGCCACTGCTATCGTTGTCGTCAGCGCCTTCACGGCAAAACGCCACTCGCACTGCGCAACGAAGCACGACAAGCTAGCTAAACAGAGAGAGCCGAGCTAACAGCACCCCACTGAAGAAGAACATGGCGACAAAACGCCCCGAGGACACGACACAAAAGCTGCGTCCGGTAGGTAAGCAGACCCCACATAGGGCCCGTCACCATTGCTACTACGACGACGACGACGACTGACGACTACAACAACAACTACTACTACTGCTACTTCTACATGTAGCTAGGATCTACCACCTATCGTCCGTTCAAACGGCGCCTCCCCCTTTACTGCACTATGTAAGCTGCTTAGGTTCCCATCCGGTTCTACGTATGTATAGCACACGATGACATTACGCCATTCTTGCCAGTACATAGTATGGTGCTCGCTTTTTAACATGCACGCTCTAACGCTGCACATATAATTAAAGAAGAAAATACGCGAAACGATCATATATATATATATATATATATATATAGAGAGAGAGAGAGAGAGAGAGAGAGAGAGAGAGAGCGCGAGAGAGATTGGGGATACGCTTGCATTATACCGTGTGTGTGACCCTAAGATGGCTTCGCATCGGCCGTTCGGCCGACGCCCGTTAACCTAATGGGACATGCGAGGAGCCCAACGAAGGGTCAGGAGAGATTTAAAGTCGGCCACATTCTCGAGTGCCTCGAGCGCCGACGAAGGGTGGGGCAGCGGGGTAACTGGGTGCTGCTGACGTGCTCGAGTAGTTGTTGTAGTAGTAGCTGCTGACAGAGAAGTAGAGGAAAATCGAGCGGCGCAAGAAACAGAGATGAAAGCATCAAGGAGAACAGCAGCTGGAGGCACAGAGAGACACAGAGAGAGAGAGAGAGAGAGAGAGGGATGAGGAGAAAGAAAGACAGGGCTCGCTCGCATGAGCGAAGGAGGTACGAATAACGAGGAATGCACGCTATACAATGAAGGAGAAATGGCGCATACGTATACAGTCCCATGCTATTGTGGAAGCCAGTCCAGACAAATATCACGGCTTGTAGCGTGTATTACTAGCCCGGCCTGGCCTGGCCTGGCCGGCCGGCTTGCCTGCGAACGCCACTTAGCGGTCTCCGGGGGCAGATAGTACTTCCCACTTGCGGGAAGACGAGACTCGTATTCGGAGCGGTACGCACATATAGCCCAAACGGACTACGACCACCTGGGTCTAGGTGCCATTTGTATATTTACTTGGCGCCGCTCGCCACTTGCCGCTTGCGATGAACCAACGATTCGTTTGTAAATCGCCCTCGTCGCAGCCATCGGGGACGCATTGCAGCCGCCGTTTGTAGTCAGTAATCCAACGCCAATGGCGAACGGTTCGCTCTGCTACCTGCTGTTGCTGCGGCTGCTGCTGCTGCTGGCTCTTCTGCTGGGCTCTGCATTCACGATCGCGTGGAGCGAGGATTGTACTACCCAACGACGAATCCTGCCCTGCGAATGCGGCCAGCCTCGAGCTTGCTGGTGCTCTATAACTGGTGCTCTATAATTCAACGCCGTTGCTGCCGATGCTACCCAACGCTGCAAACTAGACACGAAGGAAAAGCCGAGAGGTGGTGATCTTGTGATCTCACTCTCCCGTTAACTGAAGAATTCTCGCCAGTGGCGCTGTTGAAAACTTTATCATTTCAGGAACTCTTCCGCGACACATACGCTAAAGTGAACGCATTTATGTTTGTCGAAAAAGCGTTGAGCCTAGCGTTGCGATAAAACTCGGCTGGACATAACCAGGTATGAGAGGAACACTTATTAAGCGACTGAGCTTAAAATAAGGCAAAGACTGCGTTTGATTTCTAGCTCAAGCGTCTTAAATTGCCCACATGAAAGCTTTTGAGTGCAGGATATCTAATGAAAAAAATCTACTATCTTTCTGTCTTTTTAAAACAGCAACTGTAGGCAGCTCATAAAATTAATAAGCAGTATCATCATCCTTGTAGGTATTACTATTATCTTTATTTTTGTTCAAATAGTACAATTATGAGTACGAATTTAACTTGTCTCGTACAATTCGGTTGTCGTAGAAGAACCAGTGAGCGCAAAGGGTCAGACTCCGGGCCAGCAGTTTAGAATAACGCTGTCACCAGAAAATGGCCTCCTATCTCTGGCGTAGCAACCTAAGCATGGGGTCTCCTAGAAGTATTTAAAAAACGACATATGGAATTGTATCGCTCGTCAACGTAAATCTTTTTTTCCAGTGCAAGTAGAGTCTGCAGCCCAACTTAACGCGCCAATTAAACAGAAAATTCTTGCCTGGAAGGTGCTACACAGGTGCTGGTGCAAGACTTCATACTGTGCGTAAGTTACTAATCGACGGAGAACTACATCCGTATCGGTTTTAGCAAGCTCATGCTGTCTGGCCTACTTTCAAGACCACCACTTACGAGTTTGACGTTGCCAATAGTTGAATTCTATCTAATTGTGCTGTTTACAAAAAAAAACTTTGTTTGCATAGGATGCATACAATTCTCATTGGTGGGCCCACGAGAGCCCGCCATATATCACATGTTTCAGATCAGGACCCTGCCAGAACTGCTATTGGACGATCCAAAAAGTTTCCGCGCTAGGATGCCGTTCCCACGCGATGGAGCGCCAGAACACAATGCCACTGCCGTACGCGTTCACCTCTCGTCGGCGACGACGGATGAGCCGAGGCGAGCAATTTGCTTGGCCGTCGCGATTACTCCAACTGTCAATTCAACTCAACTTCTCCAGTTGGCGCCAAAAACCTAAAGCGTAACGTACAACAACCCCGTTAATTCGAGTCAAAATCAGGTTGCCCGCAGAATATCCGCCGCCGCTGGAACCGTTTGGGTCTGACCTGTCCGACGTACTGGAACGCATGCAACAAAACCTCTGCAACGGTTCCAGAATATGTTTAGGAGCTGACGAATATCCTTTGGAGCATTTCTTGTAATACTAAACTGTTTCAGACTCCTTTAATAAAGTAAGCCAAATGCTAGATGTATTCAAGCACATGTCTCTACGTTTACGTTTTATGAGCGTAATGATAAAATGTTCAGACATTGAAATTTGCGATAGCTCAACAATACAGCATTCAATACCCCGATTTTGCAAATTTTCTTCAACGCTACTGTACAGCAACTCTGATTTCTAATGAAGATACTTCGCCCCCCCCTTCCCATTCGTAGCTACTAGAAAAGTGATTGTCGTAACGAGTTTAACAATCCCCTAAAGTGTTTACTATTAAATTTATATTTACGTTCTAAATAGGACTACCACCAGATGTGTTGAAACAGTGTGCCTCCCAATGCTTGCAGCTCTTGTTCTTCTTAGAAAAACAAGAACAAGACGCATATATATACTATGTGCGTTGCAAAAAATAGCAACTCATGTTTTTTTGTGATAATTTCGGCTTGATTTATTTGAATGGCAACATTTTAAGGGCATAATGTACATGACAAACTACGAATAGGGTGTTAATTTCGTTCATACAAAATTAAAAAGTGTGAAAAAACAGTAACAACACAGCTCTTGTTTGTAAAGAATAGTCGATACTACAGCTGATATATATATATATATATATATATATATATATATATATATATATATATATTTGTTTATTTCGCAATAACATTGCATTTCAAGATGTTACATAATTACAATACAGTTCATTATATTCAATTTGAACACTTTAGCGACCGTCCCACCGGGCGAAAAAGTGCAAAGACCGCCAATGGGTCTGGCAGATCGCTACGTGGTATTTAGCGCATATCTGCGAGCAGAACCGGCAACGACATTGATCGCTAACTTGGTAAAATCCTTGGGTCAAACATACCAAGTGATGATAGTCGTGCACAATGTACCTTGTGTACACGTGCCGGCTAGTGCATGCCATTGTATCCCAAAGCCCCCTGGCGAGAAACACATCTAACTACGCGACCTCTGCCGAGGCCTCGGTCACTTTTCCCTGCCATTCCAACAAAAAGTGCTAAAGTGGTCCTGTAATAGGTGACCTAAGCCTGACTTTGATTGTTTCCACTGCCGGCCCGCAAACCGCCAGCAGGTACACGAAGCGGCTTCTTGCCGTCCGGGGCAAGCAAAGAACCCGCTTCATATATATTGTGAAACATCTCTCTAGCTGCGCAAAATTTGCCGCTGAGAGATGGTCCCACACCCTACCAAGGCTGTAGCTCAACATCGGCACAATCTTAAGCTCAAAAAGACGCACGGCCGCACTCAGAGACAGTCGTCGAGGGTCTCTCACCTCTGTGTGAATAGAGGCAGTAGCCGCCCGACATCTGTCGCCGATGTGCTGGGTAAAGATCGTTCCCGTATAGTGTAGTCTCAGACCCAAATACGGGAAGGAGTTGACAAACTCTAGCGGTTGGCCGCAATAGGGTATTATGTCTGCGGCAGCCAATCGACCCCCACGGCGAAACTTCTTTCTTCTGGCTTTTGTCTTCCGCGAATTTATTTGAAGACCCTTACGGTGAAGGTAACTTTCTACGTAGCCGACAAATCGACGAATGGCTCCGCGGCCCCGATGGGCCACTACGATGTCATCCGCATACATGACGACGACGGCGTTTCTAAACTCCTCCCGCACATGGCGGGCTAGGTCTGCGATGAGCAAGGAGAATGCCAGGCAACTGAGAGGGTCCCTTTGAGGGGTCCCTACGTTTTGACTCAGCTGCAAGGTGTCCTCGCCCCTTACGTTTACTTCAAGGCGGTCTTCAGCAAAGAAGCTGGAGAGCACTCGTAGAAAAGAACCACCCACCCCAGCATGTCGAAATGAATCGACTAGTAGGTGACGGGGAGCTTTGTCGAAGGCCTTGACACAATCAATAAAGACGGCGTACAAGTGACCCCCAGGCACAGCCAACACCCGTTCAACTTCCGACTGGAGTACGTGGATTGCGTCCTGTGTACCTCGACCCTTCCTGAATCCGAATTGCTCCGGAGGTAAGGCCTTCTCCACAGTTGGAAGCACCCTCGAGATAATCAACTTAGCGAAGATTTTTTTGAGAGTGCGTTCCGACGCGATACCCCGGTAGAGATTTGGATCGTCTACATTATCACCGTTTTTGCCCTTGAATAGCAGAGTAAGCCTGGCCTCGTGCCAAACCTGGGGTATGTGTACCCCGCGGAGTATCTGATTAAACAGCTTACAAAGCTCCCCTGCTAAAACATCGGACGACTCAGCCCAATGTTCGTAATAGATCCCATCAGGACCACTACTCTTTTTCTTGGGTAGCCCGCGCAAGATCTGCACAACTTCTTCCATCGTAAACGGCGAATTCATGTGGTGCTGCTCCAGAGTGAGCGGTTGCTCAACAACTGGGTTAGGCGCGGGGGCGTTTGCATCGAGCAGAAGGGCAGTAAAGTGCTGCCGCAACTGCTCCTTTGTCATGCTGTGCATGCTTTTGTTCAGCCGGCGAACAATGTAGACATGGGGTTCGCGCTCTGCTCTCTCAAGCAAACAAAACTCCTCCTTCTCATCATACCGGCGCTTATTCTCCACAAGCAGTTTCTTGTAGGTTGCTCTATGTTGGCCATAGAGCGCCCTACGATCAGCAACTATCTGGGGGTCGGGGTGTAGAACCCGTGCTGGGCGCAGCAGCCCCAAGACTTCCCAACGTTTTAAGTAGCAGGCCTGTGTAAGCCAGGGCCGCGCCCGTCTTTGTCTGTACTTCTTCTTGACAACAGCCGCCTTTACAGTGGCCTCCAAAGCGTGGTTGCTCGATGTCAGAAGTTGATCTCAGCAGCTCTAACTCGCGCGTCAATACACGCAAATCTAGCTGCCTAGACTAGTACATTGTCGGCTGCCGACGAGAGGCGCGTCCCTGGCCAGGCACACTCAGAGACGCCAGCACCGGCAGGTGCTTCCGTGCTGGAATATTAAGTACCTCGCATCCTTGAAATTTCGTCGGATGTAGAAGGTAGTGAAACAGGAGGTTGATAGTGCTTCTTCCACTCTGGCAAACTTACGTGAATTTATCACGCTCATTTGCGCAATGCAGGCCTCTATTTTCTAGAAGCTTAATAACCACATCGCCCTTCCTGTCGGTGGCGCCACTATCAATCCGACAGTTGATGTCGCCGCCGACCAGAGTGGGTAGCTGGAGGTTTAGCCCCGCTAGTCCAGCACTGATCGCATCGGCAACGTCAACATCATTGTAATGAGGTGGCAGGTAGAACAATTAACAAACTACAGCTGATATACGATTCCGGGGATCAAATGTCAGGAATATTGTCAAGAATTATATTTTTTAAGGAGGTTGTTTTTTTAATTCGAGACTATCCTCCGTCCCCTACGGGATTGGAACTTAACCTGAGGTATCTTCAATGCACCAAGAGCCGGACATGTTAAGCTATCTAGGGTTTTCTCAACAGTCCTTGTGCCAGCATGGCCGCTGACTCTTAGCGGTATGGTTTATTATAGTATCGCTCAAAGAAAATTCGATCAAAAACAGGGATTGAACCGGCGGGACCCCGATAGATGACAACCATGACCAGCGCACTAGACCCCTAGACCACGCCGCCACTCACAGGAATTCAATCGTTCTATAGCTGCAAAATATTCTACAGCTCAGTCGTTGTTCCTACTAACTTATTACTCGTCCGAACTAACGACGAACCTTGTGTTTAAACCATGGGTTGTACAAAGGATCTCTCGGATAACGCAACGACAAGAATTAAGGCATATGCTGAGCTCGGTCATACAGTAACTGCTATAGCAACCAAATTAAGACGGTTTAAGAGCACGATCTCGCAATCAGCACGTTCTTACACCCTGGAGTGAACCAAAGGTGCAGATCTATTAGTGGGTGTAAGCTAGTTTTGACTATTCGAGATCGGCGTAGATACCAAACTTGGGATAACAAGTGGAAAACATTGTCTTTTTGACTGGCCGGCATTGAGTCCAGACCTGAATCAGATTTACGCAAATGGTCGACAATAGGATAATTTGTCGGACCTCAAAGAAGCTGTCCAGCAAGCATGGACCGAAATTCTACTTTTGTACTTACAACAGCTTATTAACTTCATGAAAGACCGAGTTTACGATTTGATTCAGAAGAAGGGACGAAACACTTGTTAATTGAATATAATATGTAGTATTAAATAAGTTATACAGCCCTGCTAAGAATAGAATACTTCATAAGGTGTTATTGTTGCTAATATTTTGCAACACTGTTTTTTCACCCTATTTATTTTTTGTATAAACCGACTGTGAGATTGCAAAGAAATTAACACCATACTCGTAGATCGTCATTTCCTTAAAATTTCAAGACATTGAAATAAATTAAGGCCAAAATTATCACAAAAAAACATGAGTTGCTAATTGTTTGCTATATATATATATATATATATATATATACTTTCTGGCTAGCGTAAGAAATGCAAGAAAAAAAAATAAACTGAATGAAGTATATGAAAGAGTAAAATTGTATTATCCTTCTAACAACAGATTTATCCACCGTGCATAGAAGGCTCTAGTTCTTTTTAGTCTTAGACAAGTCGCCTTTTAAGTACCAAGTGTCTTGAACGATACTCTCTAGCTATAAATCTATAGAAGGATCACGCTGTTTAGCAATGGCTCTAACCTAGACTACAACGAACGAAAGTGCCGCTCCAAAGATTGTGTAGTTCTATGCGTGCCTTGCCAATGATTTATCGGCTTTAAAATGCCGTTTTCTAAACGTCTCAATTAGTATTCAACGAAATGCTACGTCTCGCCGTACTTTTTTTACAAATAAAGTGAAAGTTTAGCTTTAACAAGTAGATTTTCATCCTCACAGTAATTTCACTCATATTGAGTATATATATATATATTTATATTATATAACACTGACACTTATTCAGTTGTCAGCTGTTCTCGGCATGTTATTTGCGAGAGGCAGTGCAGTAATCTCTTCGATAGGGCAAGGTATATAGGCAGACGCATGATACTTCGTACACGCCTGAAAGCGCAGTTCACAGGCGCATTCCGTGTGCTCGTGGAAGTTTGCATTCAAACATGTGATAATAGCCAGAGCCCTCCCCCCCCCCCCCGGCATTAACCTCCTTGCCTAACCGTTTAGGCTCGGACTGCGGATCTACTGTAGAGCCGCGCGCAGGAGGCACTCGGCGGCGTCGCTCGCTGGATGTAAGAGGCGGGGCTTACTGTCGCTTCAGTCAAAAACGAGACGATACTTTTGGCCGGTCGTCGGAGAAAATGCCCGGCCCTTCACCTTCATCTAGAAGGCCAGTAGAAGGCACAGTCGTCAACACTGTGAAGTACCTCGGGGTTATCCTTGACAGGAGACTCCGTGGCATCGAACACGTGCGGCGGGTGACTGTGAAGGCAACCAAGAAAGCCAATGACTCCGCACGTCCCATGCCCAATACATATGGTCCACGGCAGCTGAGAAGGCGAATCAGTATGTCCGCGGCCGAGTCGGTTGCCCTGTACTGAGCTCCGGCATGGCCCATCGACACATTAAAAATCGCCGCGACCAGGACTCGGCTGCGTCGGGTCCAGAGGGTCGAAACTCTCAGAGTAATTGCAGCGTACAGGACGGTTAGCATCACACTGGAACGAAGTGTCGCAAGCTTTTAAGAACATACTGCAGGAGAAGACAAGGGCCGCCCTTCGAGTTCGCTTGCGCCTCTCTGAGGCTCCCGGGGAACACACCCGCCAGGGGTAATAGACTTCTCTCCCTGACTGTTTGACATTATGCGCAAGTAGTTCCCAGTCAGACGGGGGGACGGGGACATGACCGGTTTTTAGTAAGTTGAAGTCCCACACTACCGGCTGCGCTTGCAAGGGGTTCCCCTGCTGCGGTGCCCGTGTGTGCAACCGCATTTTCCAGTAAGTCCTCTAAATATTTAAAAACATGTGATGATAGCCATGAGATATGTATCTGGTATACACGTGGCGATTGTCACATTCAAGACAAGACCAGAGGTAAGGCACTGAAAATATCAAGGTCTCCAACATCTCGTCGGACTTAGTCAACTTAATTTTCCCATTCCGAACGAAAGTTTCCGAATAGTACTGTACGCAGCGTCTTCAACGTTAGTCGAGTTATCTCAACAACCGTTGGCACAGCTTGACAGTAGATACACATAGCGGCTCCTTGCCCGCATTGACAGGCAACGTACTTGCTTTATGTACATAGTAAATTTATATAGCATATAGAGTGAGGTGTCCCCATATTTTGTCAAGATCATCAGCTTTTGAGACAATCTTGAGGTAGAAGAAAGCCACCGTACGGAACAAGCAGTCGCCGGACGTCGCCGACCTTTCCATACAGAGAGACATACAGAGGCTGTGCGCACTGTCTCGACGATGTGCGCAGTGAACAAATTGATTTCAAGTGCACTTAGCAAAACCTTTTAAGAGACCAGAATTAACAACAAGTTTGCCGTGCAAACGTTTTGAGTTTTCAGCGAATTTGATGGTCACGTCAGTCAACGCGCAGCAAAACAGTGTAAATCTGATCAGCCACCCTCGATCGGTGTACGTCCAGGGCATCGAACAGGCGTTGCAGCGCCCCCATCTGAGGTCGGCCCCACTTGACAAATGGGTAGTGTCCACAAGTATATGATAAAATACCTCGGTAAAAATTAACCGAGGGGAACCGACGTCGCTTTTCAGCGCGTTTAGTAGCAAGTCCACAGAAAACTTTATATGGCTTATTGATCCATACCTTGTTGCGCCGGTATGGTCCTTTAGGCTAGCTCGACGCATCAAGTGCCCTGCGAATAGTAGGTAGATGATTGAAAACGCGTGGCTTGCCGTTATGGCGTAGTACTATAAGTAGCGTTACCGAACATACATAAGCAATGAAATGAATTAAGATTTTTTTTTCTCTATATTGGAAAACCACAGCTCTTCTAGCAAACTAGCGATGCCACAAAACGTTTTGGGAGACTGGGGAGGACCTTCACAGGATCGCATGCTTTGTGTGCAACAACAGATATACGAGAAGAGGACTTTCTAGACACATGTCCGCCAGACACCCCGACGTTGGGAGCATAGGAGTAACGCCGACCATCGGCGCATTGGCTACCTCGGAGGAACTGCTCGGACACATTCGGAGTACCATGCGACATGCAAGGCTAGTCCGGGTGTTGCCCAAGGCTGTCAGGGCATTCGTCGCAAGCAAGCTCACGAAAGTTTTATTAAAGGTTATTACATACCGGGAGCTCGGCAGCTGGTTTTGACTTCCTTAGGCCTCGACTTTCTCAGGACCTACTATCCGCGGTCTTAGGATTCGTCGCCGACAGACTGGCAGATGTACTGGCAAAAACTGTAGACACTCACCGGTGGAGGTCTGCCCCTGTAGCCCTTTAACCTATTATATGGACACGACTATTTGCGCTTAAGATACGGCTCTCTCCGCTCGGTAGCATGCTTGTCTACACTCCGGAGGTTGGCTTCAAAAATAGGGTGCGCTGCCAACAAAGCTGAAATAGTAACGGCAATTGGTTCTCATCAGTTGAGTTTTGCAACTTTTAGCGATTCGGTGATCGGAATTCACACCTCCCGCGTCTTTATAAGTTCCGGCAGTTGTCCGACCGTTCTGATTAAGCTAGATGTTAGGAATGCCTTTAACAGCGTCAGAAGAGATCACCTGCTAAACGCGGTGAAATACTACACCCCGCGAATGTTTCTCCAGACACATGCGGCTTACGCCCAACCATCGCATTTGGTCTTGCCACACGGCACTATATATTCGCAGTCCGGCCTTCAGCAAGGAGACCCTTTATGTTCGCCCTTGTTCTCTTTGTGCGTAAAAGACTTGATCGACTTCTCACAGGACCTTTAAATTCTTGGTGCCTGGACGACAGTGTACTTTGGGGTGACCTAGCTACGGTAATTGGTGATATTCATAGAGTCCGGGATTTGAGGGGGTGGGTGGTCTATCCCAAAACCGAGAAATGCGAGGTCTGCGACACAGGCCCCGAGGATATGATCTCGTTGGATATATCGGAGCTATGTTATCTGTTTCCCGGTTGCAAGGTCGTCCGAAGAGCGACATTGAGCTCCTCGGGGTTCTTCTCTGCCGAGAGGAGATGCCTTGGACTTTAGACGCGTGGAGAGAGAAGCTTGAAGTAGCCGTCAGCCGCCTTCCATCGCTAGGATCTCATTACGGCATATGCCTACCGGGGCCCGTATAACTCACTTGCTTAGAGGGGTCAATTGTTTCGACCTGACCGAGAACCTTCGAGCTTTAAACGAGTGGACCTTGGAAACACTGGAGGTACGACAAAGTTCGGATTAATGCGGAGCTACGCCTGGGGGCAGCTTTCGTACTCCCTTACTAATATAGATGCGGCGATCAAGTGGGGCCACAGGCAGACCATGGTTTCTCTTGCGTCTTTAGCTCGTGGCGGAGACGAACAAGTGCAGAAAGTATGCCAGTATTGCCTACCCCCACGGCTTTTCCCCGTTGGCATTGGACACACTAGAGGGACCTGGTTCCAAGACGCACACTCTTATTCAACGTGTCGACAAGGCGCTCAACCGTTCGACAGGGGAGAACAGGGCTGTAGGGTACCTGTATCAGAAACTATCGCTGGCCATTCAGCGGGGTAACGCCGCTTCTGTCCGTGAAGCTCTGCTAGACTGGACACGTCCGAAGCTAGAGTATATGTGACGTTTTGATCCAGTGTACACGTTTATAAGGAGACAACTGTTATCTCTTATATGTAAGCAAATAAAGCTATAAAGTATATAAACAAACGTTTCGATAAGTTTGAGAGCGGATTAAATGCATCTGATATAAGGTTGTTGAAAACTCTTTAGAGAACCCACGAGCGCTTCGAGCGTTTACTGCCAGAGATATGCATATTTAAAGAACAAATAATCAACGGCCAAAGTTTGATGCAGCAGAACGCACAGTAGATCATAGTTCCATAGAGGCACATTGCTTTTACACAAGTTTGCTCGCCGTATTCTTATGTCGTGATTTCTGACGGTGGATTACCATATTGGTGACAACTGCTTAAAATAGCCAATAATTAAATAACACGTCTGTGTTTCTCTTTTTATTAAGGTGTCACTGTACTACCTTTGTCGAGCCATCTTACTTCTTAGTGTTTAGTTGCTGGATCTGCAGAAATAACAATAATCGCCGTAGAACTAGCCAGCCCTAAGTCGTGGCCTTAGCTTAAATGCAAGGCTGTGATAGCCTTCCTATTAAACAATTTGCCTACAACTGTAATGCGTACTAGTCAATAGCGTTAACTGTTCAGCAGATTCATAAATCTATTGTAGTGCGAAAGACTATAAATTCTGGCCCCAGAACTCGCAGATTCAATTCCGTTGTGACCCACACCTTTTTGAGACGATACTTTTATGATTTGCAAATGCGGGTGATGTTAAGTTACAGTGAATTATTAGCGAAAATAAAGCATGGTATGCACTACGGCAATACATTTTGGTTCAACCGATAAATTCGCCAAGCAATGTTGTTTTGTGGCATAGCCAATGCGTTGCATTTGAGAGATCCTGCGTTGAATATCTAGAACGGCTAATCTTAAATTGGTTTTCATGGTTTCCAATTTAGACAAGACGAATGCCGGAGTGGATTATAGTCGACCATGATCGGAAAGAACGGGGAGCACAACTGTCTCAATAAAAAGAGATAGTGCAGTACCATCCATCTCTCGTATAAAAAAATTACAGCTGGCCCGCTGCTGACGGAAGGTCTACAAAAACGATGGAATCTGAAGAAAACGTGCGCCTTTGAAGTTTATATGCGGAACTGGCAAACCAAAATTAGTGAGGTGGGTGTAGGCATTTATGGAACAGTAGCAATGACAAGCACTGAATGGCGGGGTAGCGGACTAAGAGATCGACATCTAACTACGGCCTTTGCAGCCCACGAATTTCATCACGTTCTGTGCAACGTGGAGAGTTTTTATGAACCACTGAATGAATGTCAAGACTAACAATGCTAGAGCAAATGTGATCGATACCGCGCCGCGGTATGTCCGGCGGTTAGGTCCATAGCAGAACTAGCAAAACACTAGATTGTTGGTGTCTCGAAACATTTTGATGTAACATCAACACATTTACCCAGTTTGGGTGTCAATAAAACAAACAAAAATTACAGCACAGTTAGACATTCTTGTTAATATATATATATATATATATATATATATATAGCCAAGCTGGTAACCAGTGGCAATATGCAATGGCGTTGCCATTAGATAAGCCTAAAAATGCATAGTATACTTTAATGTCAACGGCTGTGTCCTACTAACTAAATGCCGTGCCCATTTGCTGCCATATTCAGTGGTAGCTTGAGTTGTAGATTCGAGGAGTTGGACTGGGCTAGACGTAGCGAGTAGTAGGAAGTCACCACGCTTGCGGCGACAGAAACTGTCGTGGCATTCTATGGATAGAATCAGACTAGCTAGACCTCTGCGAGTGGAATAGGACTCAGTGTAATAGTCGGGCGGGGGAAAACGGGAAGGGGAACGGGGTGAGGGTGGGGCGCGACAACCGATGGTCGAAGTAGGCAGGGCGAACGAGGAGTTGCTTCACTCGAGGCAGTTCCCTGCTTCCTGCTCCTACTACAGTATGTGAGTACGGCGGGGGGGGGGGGGGGGGGGGCGACGACAACGTCGATAGTAGCCGAGAAGGCACTACCTACTGGTTGGGCTGGAGGGGGGGGGGTTGAGACTGAAGAACGGTGGTGTCAATAAGAAATCTATCCACTATATACCGCCAGCAGCTGTGCAAGCAACGGACAATTCTGCTGTCGTTGGAGGTTCTCCTTTGCTCGGCTGCTGGCGCTGGTAACGGGGGGGAAGGGAGGGGGGGCGTCAGATCTGCCGCCAGACCAGACGAGAGAGCCGCTCTGTAGCAGCCTGCAAGCGGCTGCAGATGGCCTCGTCCTCGGGTACGCGGTTCGCTTGCTAGGAGGAACTGTTCGGCTGACTAAGTGAAAGCAGGAGAAAGTAGAAGACGGCGACGACGACAACGACGACAACCGGGCTAGTGGTAGCAGTCTACCGTACCAGCCTGTCTCTCCTTGTCGGTGGATCGAATAGAGCAGCGGACAGCAACAGCAGCAGCAACAAGCCCTTTTTGCTCGTCTTCTTTTTTCCGCTAGGCGCCCGGCCCTATTCCTCTGCCTGATACATTGCCTGCACTGCCATCAAGTCGCGCCTGACGGGCATGAGAGCCATGACACACTTAGACTTACATACATGTTTATATCTATATTGATGTTTGTTTATTCACCATTATTGGTAGATTCTCACAATATTTACGAGCTATTCCGCTCAAGTACGTCAATTACAGCAGCTGTTAATGAGCTGGTGTTCAGTTCTATACATTTCATAACGTGATATCGGTCGATTTCAATTTCACCACAATATTTACAAACACATTCGTTGATTTGGAAACACTTTCCCTTTAGGCAGAGGTATTGGTGGTATCCGTGCCAAGTTATTTTGCAAATTATTGCTCTGTTCTGTTGCAGATCTTTTTTCCATCTGTTGCTAAGAAAAGCGGGTCCATCTGTAAAATTGTTGATTACAAAGTTCCAGTTTTGCCGTTCTCTGTGTTCCTTGTATGCCTCAAGCGCTTCCGGATTAAATTGGTAATTACGGTGCTCTAGGTCTTCTATTAATGTGGACTCATTGCACATTTGCAGCACCAGCGTAGACGAGGCAGTTTTTGATAAGCCAAGCGCTCTTTTAAGAAACATAGTTTTAATCTTGTCGATATTCTTGAGGTTGTCTAATGTTAACTTGGACGATATAGGTCTGAGGCAATATGATACTGTGGAAAAGATCTTGAGCTTAAATTTATATCTATACGGATCATATATATATATATATATATATATATATATATATATATATATATATATATATTAAATATTGTGATAATTTATTAATCATTTACAATACGTTTGCACACTCGGCAGTGCTCTTCTATATATATATATTTATATTTATATATGCATATATGTTTATATAGTACTGAAGTACCACACAGCTACATGTATTTAGCATCCACAGAAGGATGCGTAGACATGAGAAGGAAGATTACAGATCACACCTTGTAATGTTTTCAGTTTTTCATCCACAAGTCGCTTGTCGTCGAAACGTCAACGACCCTGTCGGTGTCATCGTCGCTCTGTGAACTGAATTTGAACTGGTCAGAGGCGGGGGCTGTTACTGCAGCCGAAGCAAGATTCTCGCACGGGCGAGCTGGTACGAACGTTGAGCCGCTCAAACTTATTAACCCAACGATCCAGGCCTTAGCATAGCCGCAGCCTGCTGTTGCTGCGTCTTTGCCAAAGAAGCAGCACCAACTGTTTCACTCCGAACACTTTTCGGTTGCCTGGAAGAAGCTCTAGTGATGACGGTGACCGCCGTTACCGCTGTAGGCCGCTGACGAAAGCAGAGCAGCGAGAAATCGCAGCGTCCCAGCGTCGTCGAGTACGATACCCCCGGCTGCAACGCCAGCGCTCCTATCGTGTCGTCGGGGGGTAACAACAGCGTTAGTAGCAAAGTAACAGCCGTCGTAGTAGTTGCAGTAGTAGTAGTTGCAGTAGTAGAAGTAGTAGTAGTAGTGGTAGTGGTGGTGGTACTGGTGGGAGGGGGGGGGAGCTGGTAGTAGGTAGCAGTAGCTACAACAGCAGTGGCCGTAGCAGCAGCAGCAGCACTGCGAACTTTTGGTGGGTATTTTTCGCTTGAGAGGTTTTCACTCGTACCGCCACAGCAGCGACAGCAGACTATGCCCGATGGGCAGCCGGCTGTCGCTGCAGTCTCCTTCTTCTTCTTATTCTTCTTCTTCTGCTTTAACGAAGAAACGCAGGCTTCCTCGCAGCCCAAGCTGGGCTTCCTTGCTTGTCGCTCGACAGCGACGACGACGACGACGATGCGCTGTCGCCACTGGCGCCGCCATCGTCTTGCCGAAGTCTGTCTGAAGACTTGCCAGCCCCGCCAGATCCCGTCGCCGTCACTTGGCGTCAGTTGGCGCCGGCCGCGATGTTGACCGGCGCGTTTTTCACGACGCTCGCCCTTCTCGTCCGTCGAGTTCCTTCCCTCGTCCTTCTGCTGCTTGATCCTTGATCGTTCGCTGGTTGCTGCCCCCGCCGCCGACAGCGTTAGGCAGTAGTGGCGCCGTCGCCGCTGTGCCGGTCGCGCTTAGCCGCACAGCCAGCCTGCCAGTCTGTTTGCGTTCGACTGACACTAACGACTGACCGTATGTGCTGTGTGCAGTGTGGAGGAAATACGCGCGGCGTGCGGGTCGGGCAGGGTACGTGTGCGAGCGGCGCCTGCGTGTACGGTGTGTGCGAGTATGACCGTCCGTCTGCTGCATTGACTGTAGGGTAAGGCCCAATGTGCTGAGGCCCTGGGGCATGGTGAAGATGGGGGACTCGAAGTTAAAACTTCCGTCGCAGAGTGACGACAGCAACAACAACAACAACAACCCGCTCACGATCTGGTGCCCTGTTCTCACGACGCGTGAAGCGACAAAGAGCAGAAAAACGGACAAACGAACGAAGCCACAGCTGACGACATCGTCTGGGTGTTGTCGCCACACTGCCTGCGCCCGTTGCCTTCGACGATTCCCCTCGATTTGCTGCGTTTCGGGGCTGCGCATGAGAAGAGCGCAGGCGGAAGCGCTGCGATTCCGTTGACCCAACAGCTCCATCACTGGGGTAGCAGACGGTCTCCACGGCTGCCGCTACTCCTATACAGCTTGTGGGCTGACCATTTTAATCTTGACAAGAAAGGAATCAGGAAAGAAAGAGACAAGAGAGAGAGAGAGGGAGGGAGAAGGCAAAAGAGTCGAACCTCTGTGACGGCCGTTCTCTATTATGCTCTCTCATTCCATTCAGTGCCACTTTCCACACTTATTATTTCCCCCCCCCCCCCCCCCCCCCGGGGTGCCCTGATGCTACCCTACCTTTCACGGTCTAGTGTCTTCTTCTTCTGTTGCTTCATTTTCTTTTTCTCCTTCTTCTTTTGATCTTTGGCCTTTAGTTGCCTCAGTGATCTCTCATCGCGTGCTTCCGCTCTTCTGGCACGTCTGTGCTCCTTCTATCCCGGCCGGACATATTTTCCAACCGTCTCTGTGCTCTTCCAGCCGTGAACAGACAGTAGCACGTTTATATTAACACACCATCCGGCACTGCTTGCGCAAACATCCCTCATCGCGGCTGGAATGTGCATGCCCAAGGACGAGCTGGCTACCACCATCACTCTGTCATAAAGGGCACGGACGTCCTGTGCAGACGGCCAATCGAGAAAATGAACTCGCAGAAAAGGCAATGCCTCGAGTTCGTGTATTAACGGAAACCTACCAGAAAATAGGGATATATAAAAAAAGTGAGAGAGAAGGGAAAGGAGCTCATAAACTTAATGAGAAGATACAGCCTAGTTGGGGACTGGGCAATAATGTCGTACATTCTGTCGGCTTTTCTCTAGGTGTTACTGTACGGACTGGCTTCTTTTATAAACGAATACAAAAGACAGCAACAGAACTGTGAATAGACGTGATAAGTACATTATGTTAACCTCGAAGGCGTAGCAGTAGTAACCCCAACAAAACAGCAGTCATTGTTACTTAACAATACGACGGACGGACGGATGCGAGAAACCACACAATAAGCACACAATTTTTAACTAATAATTATATTTGAACTAAATGCTAAGTTTGCTTCAATTGTATATGCAATATATATATATATATATATATATATAATTTGTTTCAATTACATATATATGTATACTATATTTATGAAAAAGGTTGCGCGTATGAGCCATGTAGAAATATTTGATATGCCTGCAATTCTGTAAACAGCTAGAAAACGATTATATTACGCTGTACTATATGAAGTCGTCATCGTCAATGCAACTAGAACTATTGACACATTTTTGCTACCCTAGATTTGTTCACAGATGTAACCGCTTTAACTTACCTTTGAAGCGCATTCGGGGCACTTGAACTACCGTTTGATTCTAAGTGCGTCACACATTATTGCTTTTCTTTTGCGTCAGCGGAACTTAAGGTTCTCATTTACCCAACACAATATCATCTGTAGAATCTTCATATACAGCTTTACTGGATGGGGTATGCATTTGTAAGCTCCTTCAAAACTAGCCACTTCGGACATATCTGCTGTTATAACGACCATAACACACTCCGACTCCAACGGCGCCGGCTCGAGTTCTAGCAACTTTGCAAGCTATTATTTGGACTCCTCGTATTTTATGGAATTAGACTTATTACTGATTTTCCTGTTTGTAAGTGCGCCTCAACTTACACCTTACACTTACGAACTAGACTTCTCCTAATAACACCTAGCCGGCCCCTGATACAACGTCACGATCTTCCATGATACAAAGCTTCAACGCCATTCGTTAGGTGGCTAATCTTCGAGAAAAAATAGGCCTTCAGATAACCATTTTAGAGGATGTTCGAACTTTCTGACGCTGTCGTTTATGCGGCAGAATAGCAAACGTTTCCAAATGGCGCTTTGAGAATGTGTACGTTCAATGTGTGTGCCGTCACTTAGCAGTCAAGCCTGCAACGTGACGTTATCTGCACGTTCGCCGCAAACTTCTGTGCACAACGATGTGCATAGTAGTTTTCGACACAAATAACAACACCCGAAATTTAGCAGCTGCATCTGCCGTTATTCTGCCGGAACGGAGTGACCTGCGTATAGCGGCGTGAAGTGTACCGATAAACCCAGTAACCAGGCGGCTCAGGGGGCGCCTCCACTCGACAATGGACACTTGCCGGATCCGCTGAAATTTCTATAAAATTATGTTTTTGCTCTACCACTGTAAGCTAGCAACTTTTCGGGCTGACCCTCAACCAAGATTTAACGTTGGCCACGGGATTGCTTTTCGTATTGCTTCATAGACGAACCCCCATAAATACGTACATATTGTTTAATTCGCAAGATGGTAGATAATTACAATACAGTCGTGATTATATACAATTTAAACACTTCAGCGACCGTCCCACTAAATGAGAAAGAGCAAAGGCCAGCAATGCGTCTGGCAGCTCGCTGCGTGATATTTAGTGCATATCTGCGAGCAGAACCGGCAACGACATTGATCGCTAACTTGGTGAAATCCTTGAGTCGGACATATCAAGTGACGGTAGCAATGCACTATGCACCTTGTGTACGCGCGCCGGCCAGTGCATGCAATTCCATCCCAAAGCTCCCTGGCGAGTTAAACATCTAACTGCGCTACCTCTGACGAGGCCTCGGTCATTCTTCCCTGCCACTAGGTGGCTTAAGCCTGACTCTAATTGTTTCCACTGCCGGTCCGCAGCCCGCTAGCAGGTACACAAAGCGGTGTCTTCGCAAAAACACGCTTTATATATATTGTGTAGCATCCGTCTAGCTGCGCAAAATTTGCCGCTGAAACATGGCCCTACACCCTGTCAAGGCCGTAGCTCAACATTGGCACACTCTTAAGCTTAAAAAGACGCACTGCGGCACTCAGAGACAGTCGTTGGAGGTCTCTCACCTCTGTGTGAATAAAGGCAATAGCCGCCCGACACCTGTCGCCGATGTGCTGGGTAAAGATAGCTTCCGTATAGTGTAGCCTAGGACCCTAATACGAAAAGGAGTTGACAAACTCTAGCGGTTGGCCACAACAGGGTATTACGTCTGTTCGCTCTTATGTTTACTTCAAGGCGGTCTTCAGCAAGGAAGCTGGAGAGCACTCGTAGAAAAGAACCACCCACCTCGACCTTTCCTGAATCCTAATTGCTCTGGAGGTAAAGCTTCTTCACAGTTGTAATCACCCTGGAGATAATCAACTTAGCGAAGGTTTTCTTAAAAGTGCGTTCCGACGCGATACTCCGGTAAAGATTTAGATCGTCCACGTTGCCACCGTATTTACCTTTGAATAGTTGAGTAAGCCTGGCTTCGTGCCCAACCTGGGGTATGTGTCCCACTGAGGATTAAACACATTACACAGCTCCTCCGCTAAAACATCGGTCGACTCCGCCTAATGTTCGTAATAGATCCTATCAGGGCCACTATTCATCTTCTTGGGCAACCCGCGCAAAAATTGCATCACTTCTCCCACCGTAAACAGCGAATTCAAGTAGTGCTGCTCCAGAGTGAGAGGTCGCTCAATAACTGGGTTAGACGCGGGAGAGTTTGCATCGAGCAGAAGGGCAGTAAAGTGTTGCCCCAACTGCTCTTTTGTCATGCTGTGTGCGCTTTTATTCAGCCGGCGATTAATGTAGACATGGGTTCGCGCTCTGCTCTCCCAAGCGTATGAAACTTTTTATGTTTATCATACCTGCGCTAATTCTCCACAAGCAGATTCTTGTAGGTTGCTCTATGTCGGCCACAAAGCGACCTATGATCAGCACCTGTCTGGGGGTCGATGTGTAGAGCCCGTGCTCGGCGCAGGAGCCCCAACACTTTGCAGCAGGCCTATGTAACCCATGGCCGCGCTCGCCTTTGTTTGTACTTCTTCTTAACCGAGCAAGATGGCTTAGTGGCAAAAGCCTTTGCCTTGCATTCTAATTGCGTAGACAAGTACGTTGTCGGCTGCCGCCGCGGGGCGCGCCCCTGTCCAGGGACGCACAGAGACGCTAGCACCGGCAGGTGCTTCCGTGCTGAAATGTTAAGAACCCCGAATTCTTAAAATTCCGTTGGTAGTTAAAGGTATTGAAACCGGAGGTCCATAGTGCTTTTTCCACTTTGGCGAACGTGCGTAAATTTATCACGCTCATCTGTGCAATGCAGGCCTCTGTTCACTAGAAGCTTAAGAAGCCCATCACCCTTCCTGTCGGTGGCGCCACTATGAATACGACAGTTGAAGTCGCCGCCGACCAGAGTGAGTGGCTATGGAGGTTGAAACTACCTAAGGTAAGTGTGATGCAACACTCACCTCGACACACATATTGCGTTCGGGGTGACCCTGGTCGTAAATAGATTGAAAGTTCACCTACTGGTCTTCCCGCCCTCCGTCTGGAAGACCCACTGGCAGATAAAAACCTCGCATCTCATCGAAATGCAGTTCCTCTGGCATAAAAGCTTCCGTCAAGAGTACAATGTCCACACCTTCAAACAAACCTTTTGGTGCAGGATGTAAATCCCCAGATAAACCTTGGCATTTCTAAAGCACGCAGCTATTCTGCCGACGTTGTTTGGCTTAGGCCCTCGAAATGGAGAACCCTCATGGGTAACACACGGTTTTTACACAGTGTTAGGTCACTCAGGTCTCTCTTCTGCACTTTCTGCTTGAAGAGGACGATGCTTCCTATTCTTAGTAGTTTCACGTTACTCCGCTGCCGTTTGCTTGTGGATTTGGGAGGCAGTGCTCGGTCTCGGCCCCAGGCGTTCATCCTGCTTCTCTGGGCTGTTGCTGGTCGATCCACCGCTCTCACTTGCAAGCTTTCTCTTCTTTTTGCTTCTTCTCTCCACCAGCTGATCTACGTTGGCTGTCTCTGTACCGTCCATTGTATCTACTACCGCGCAAGATTGCATTGTGCTGTGCCACGTGCTTCTTCGACTTCCGATGTGATTTCGTTGTTCCCGGTGGGTCGGGGACGAAGCTTTGAGATCATTTGTTTAAGCTCCGACACTAGAATTGTATTTGCCGCCGCGAGATGGCTAATCCGCTGCAGGATCTCAAGCAGGGCGTCGTTTGGTAGGGCGCTTTCCAGTTTAGGACACCCAGGGCACCAGCGGGGAGAAAAACAACCTCCTTAAAAAAAATTAGTTCTAGGGCACCGGCGGGCTTGTTTACCCCTACATCGGTGCGCGATGATGAGAACTTCACATGGGCTACACTTTCAAGTCAGGTAAGACACTCGGTCCACTTACACGAGCACTTTATCACGGAGCTACATAAAGTGCGTTGCAAAAAATTTGCAACTCTTGTTTTTGGGTGATAATTTCGGCTTGATGTATTTGAATGGCTTAAAATTTTAATGATGTACATGACGAACCAGGAGTATGGTGTTAATTTCGTTGCAATCTTACAACAAAATATTAGCAACAATAACATGCTAACAACGCAGTTCTTGTCTGTAAAGGATACAGCTGATATATGATTCCGGGGATCAAAGTGTCTAGCTAAATCAATCGTTCTATAGCTGCAAAATATTCTGCAGCTCAATCGTTGTTCCGAACTAACGACGAGGCTTATAGTTAACCCATAGGTCGTACAAAGGATCTCTCGGATAATGAAAAAACAAGAATTGAGGCATATGCTGAGTTCGGTCATATAGTAACTGCTATAGCAACCAGATAAGGACGGCATAAGAGCACCATCAGCAGGTTCTTACACCCTGGAGTAAACCAAACGTGCAGATCTAACAACCAAACGTGCAGATCTAACAGTGGGTGTAAGCCAGTTTTGACTATTTAAGATCGGCGTAGGACCATACAGTTGGCTACTCAGGACCAAATTTCTTGCAGTGATAATGGTGCTCTGGCTCTTGTTTGGCGCAGGAGTCCGAGCACTTCACCGTGGGCGAGGTAGCAGGCTCGAGAGTACCACGGACGTGACCTCTTCTGCCATAACCTTTTCCACTTTTCTCTCATGTGGAGAGAAATCTCTCCACTCTCATCGTCTTCTCCAGCTGGTCACAGGTGGTATCGATGTCAAGGCTTACCTCAAGACCGCCCACCGTGCTGTCCAAAAAAGATAGATTAATTCGTCTCATTGCAGACCAGCGTGGCAGATTATGTCGGTCTCGCCAAATACCGGGAACATCGACAATGGACAACACTGGTTGGTGTTTTCGGGCCGCTTTATCGAGAACATCGAAGCTTTCAATTTCACGACTGAGAAGGTTGTGAGACAACAGGTCGATAGTGCTGCTTCCATTGTGACTTAAATATGTATAGTCTTTGCGCGCGTTTGCACATCTTATACCAATATTTTCCATCACCTGAAGCAGCACCTCGCCTTCATCATCGTTGACCCCACAATCGATTCTGGCATTGAAATCACCGCCGACGATAGTTGGCATGGTCAGGTGTAACTCAGAAAGTCCAAAGCTTACCGTCTCAGTACCTTCGCAGAATCGAATGTAGGTGAGAAATAGAATACAGCGACGTTTACCCTCCCAGAGGAGAGCGCCACTCAGTATTCATCTTTCCTGACGCATTGCGTGGGTGGTAAGCGTTTATGTAGGTAGATAGATAACCCACCCACAGGTCTTCCCAGACCTCCCGCAGGGAAGACAGCCAGCTGGTAAAAGCCCCGCAAAAAATATATATATATATACGTGTAACAAATACATAATGTAATATACGGAAAATTAATTTTAAATATATATATTACTGGATTAAATGTATGCCCTAACCTATCTGGTAAGGAGTATTTAAACCTACTAAAGCTCAGGATCAACACAATACCAACGCGTGCCAGATTGGCCAGGGGACGCCCCGCTACACGCGTTGTAGGCACGGGTGTCAAGCGCCTGAGACGTTGGCTTTTGTCGCTCAGATGTGCGATACAACACACAAACAAACTATAAAGAGACATGACGACGTCTGTGATCGCGTGGCGCGTCTTCTCCGCGAGAGAAAGCATGAGGTGCTTCGTGAGCGAGTATTCCGTCGACCGGGCGCACCGGGTCTAAAGCCCGACCTCGTAATAACAACACCTACCGAGGTCTTAGATGCCGAGGTTTGCGGCTCGAACAGGGACCTGGCAAAAGCGCGGCAAGACAAGATCACCAAGTATGACGTCGAGTTCCTAAGAGCGGCGCTCCCCGACCCGCAAAAACCTCGCAGATTTGGATCCATCACTATCTCTATGAGTGGCGTATGGGACTCCGAATCTGCGAGTACGCTCTTGGGGCTCGGCGTCACGAAGAGGACCGGGTCCATAAGAGCGGGGCTACCATCAAGCAAGGACACGGACAGCTGATTCTTAACCTCACATGACACCTTTCACCACAATTTTTATTAAGGCGAGCAGTGCCGAGTGTGCAGACGTAATGTAAATATAAAAAAATAATCATAACAATATTATATATATATATATATAAGTGCACATGTTGTTACATCACAACTGTATATTTTGCTACACATAAAAAATAAAGAAATATATATATATATATATATATATTTATTAAAATGCGCACTTTGATTTTATTATAATAACTTTTTTATGCTAGCACTTTGGAGCGAACAATTGTCTCCGCATTAGCGTGTAGCTACGGGTTCTCTAACACAGGATTAGCTCAGTTCGACAATGTGCCCCGAACAGATGCTGTGTTTCCTCGTTGAATGCCGAGCGACAGCCTCTGACGCAAAAATTCCGATGCTCTCGAGTCTCCCGTAGAAAGATTAAGACTTCTACCCACGCGCTGAATCAATTATACTGTAAGCGGGCCTGGTCTTCTCATTGTTTCGAAAGCCAACGGACAAAATTGGTGCGGATAACCAACGCCAGAGTAAACTTCGACGCATGACCTACCTGGTCGGCACCTGCACCTACCAGTCGGTTACAGTTGCGTCCTAAACAAGCATGCGATTACGCTCAAAGGGGGTTAGGGTAAGACCGTCATGTCTTTTTCCATCGCCTCTGGATTGACCCGGAGGTTCTAGTACACACGGAAAGCCAGCAGACCTCAGTGCTCGACTAAAAGTGTCATTTAATGCCGCCGAGTGGCGTGTTCTTCGGCCTGCACCTAAGGCGCATGACAGGCCATGATGCGCCACAGCGTCTACAAAGTAACCACAACGACATCGAAGAGGAACAACTAGGTCGACACTAAGCCGCAGTCCTGTGCTAATGCGCGTCGTCTCGTCATCCAAAGGAGTCCCTGTTCGTGGGTAGGGCATTTAACCAAGGTACAGCCCTTGACTACTGACGGCTCGAAGCCTGGCTTTATAAGCCACGGTGGGCGCTCTATCGATCATGCTTGCTAATCGCTTTTCTTGCAGAGGGGCTGTCCAACTGCTCTGTTTAGCCCTTTCAGCGGAAGGGGAATCGAATAAAGACAAAAATCTGTCGGTCGGCTTTTGTAGTTCTACGTTATAAGCTTCCCACCCATCGTTACCCAATAATGCCCTAACCCTCTCCGAAACTTGAGTCAATGATGACACAATCGCGGGTCCTGCGATCATGACCGCGTCCGGCATATCTAAGTCGCATAGGGAGACCGGAAGCATTACCTGATCCTTTGCCACAGCGGTAAGTTGAAGATTTAGTATATCCTCTAAAGTGTCTGAGCTAAGATCATTAAAAGGCTGTAAAAGTTAAGGCGATGAGGACAAATTGCAACTTTTTACTAAATTGTTAATCTCGTGGCTGAAAAGCAAGATCTAAGAAGAAACAGGCCGCAGTGGGTTCCCAATTCGGGTAGTCTGCCGGTCCAGTTTGTCTTTCGGGCCGGCTAGTGCTTTGGGTATAACATTCGGCAACAAGGGCACACCTAGCAGCTCTCCAGGTCAGCTTTGTTAACAACGCGACAACCAGGGAGTAGGCCAAAGAGGCCCGTTAAATCTAATGATTCAATTCCATTATGAGCTCTAACATATACCTCACATTTACGCGGGTTCAGAGTCAGGCCACCTATCACACCAAAGTCAATGACCTTTCGAATGTCGTCCATTACTGTCGGGAGTCTCCGCCCAGAACTTTGTCATCCAGGAACCAGGCATTAAGGGGGATTGAAGTGCATCCGCCTTATCCTTGATACACGGACAAAAAATAAAGGACTCAGGGGATCGCCCTGCCGAAGGCCTGTTTGCGATAGCATCGTATTATGGGGCATGACCAGATGTGATGACTAACCGTATGCCAGATTCGTCTGGTAAAACAGTAAGAGTACCCGTGACTTGACGAATCGTAGTAGATGGTTTCTTCGAACGCTATTAAAAACGTTTCGGAAATCCAGTTTGACCATCGTCGTCGGTACTTTGCGCGATTGCAGAAATGCACGGGCACAATATACTGCTACCTCTGTACCGCCAGGCGTTGCGAATCCTAGCTGGTGATCGCCAAGAGCTGCTTAAACAGCATCCTTATGATCTTGTCTGCTGATTTTGACCGCCAATCGGTAAACGACTGAGGAACAGGCGATTGGGCGTAATGATCCATATTTTTCTTTAGTGCAAACATCCGTGCTTTAAAGATAAGTTGTATAAAACAGGATAAGAGCGGGCCCCATCTGAGCACATCCACTACTTTGGCAATGGCGTCAGGTAGTCGCCCAGTGCACCAGACAATAGGTCCTGAAGTAGACGGGGTCTCATAAAATCCAGATCGACAGCTGAACTCCGACTAAAGGTCTTCATGGCGTTTAGTATCTCGTCGCGCGAGTTTGAAGATGGCAGTTTAACCGCCAGTGGCATGGTTAATTCCCGAGAAGCCTGTGGGTGTTTGAAGCGAGATGCTTCCGTATTTTCGTTAATTGGCGCTAGCATATCCTCTGAGCTCGCCAATCTAGCTGCACCAGGTATATCGCCTTCCGACAGCTTGAGTTTCACCCGTCTGGAGAGGTTATCGTCGAGGTAGGCCGTAGATCCTCATCCCTCGTTCGCCAGGTCCCTAAGCCTTTTTTCCTCTGAAAATTCGCGTAAGTCCTTCGTAATCAAGCTTCGTGATCATCCTCTTCCGCTCGAGGGAGTCAATTCAATTCATCATTTATTCACTCATGTAAAGTAGCATATCAACGACATCTAACAGATAAAATAGGTAAAAGAATATTAGTAATATAACAACAACATAGCAACTCTCGAAGTGGTACGGGTATATGTTAGGATAAAAAGCCCTCATAAGCGGACTAGTTCATTCAATGATTGCACAAAGGGGCATTCTGCAGCATGATATCTAGTGCAGGCTTTCCCGCAACGATTACAAACACAGTTGTCATACTCGTCATGATGCTCAGACCGTCAACATAGGGTGTGGTGAAAACCATGCACCGCGTGTCTGTTGGTACGGTCTGGTCCCTTCCACTCGGCGTTTCTCATTGCGCCGGTGTTAAACAATTCCGGATCGAGTTCGGCCATTTTTACTTTCCATCTTTTAATGCATTCGTTAAAGGCCGCGGTGCGCGTTGACGTGTGGAGTCCTAGAGTCCGTTTGAGAAAGGCTGCTTTTACTTGGTTTAGTTGATCCAGGTTTCTCACAGTCAGATGCTCCCATATTAGGTCAATTCCGTAAGTAGCGACAGAAGCAACTTTCAAGTCAAAGAGGCGGATAGCCGTGGTAAGGGATAGACGCTGTGGGCTTTTGATAGACGTTGCCGCTATCAGGGCCTTCCTACATCTCTCCATAACGTGTCTTGAGAACCCTGCCCCGTTGTACGGTAGTGTTAGCCCCAAATAAGGAAAGTTGTTCACATAGGAAAGAGGGTAGCTTCCAATGTGAAGAGTATGGTCCCGCGCAATTCTGCCGCCTCTTCGGAACTTCAGTGCTTCCGTTTTAGCAAGGTTAATTGTTAGCCCGAGACCCGTGACGGCTGTGTTCAGCCTCGCTAGCGCCTGTTGAACTTGAAAACGACTTCTGTCATAAATAGCTAAATCGTCAGCGTACAGTAGCATCTTGACGAGGTCTCTTGATCCTCGTATTTGTTTCGCTCGAGGGAGTCGCAGCACGACCAGAGCGAAGGAGCACACAAAGTACCCGCCGGAAAAGTCGTTGACATTAGTAAGCTCCTCTGCAACAGTAGGCCTCACGAACTTTGGTAAAATGCGTAGCAGTTTGGCTTGGCTCATGTTTGCCTGAATGTCGACGAGTAGAGTGTCAATATCCATTTTTTCCGTTAAAGCGCGATGTGTTGTGAACGGCCCGTTGGCGGCGTCAGCATGCCCGGCTGATATATGTCTGGCAAGACCCCTCCTCGTGAAGACACCTTGGCAAACCAAGGTATCCGCGATTGTTTGTGACACCGCGAGTGTCAAAGTTGCTGGCAGATCAGGACTGATACTCTGTAAAATCCGAGCGACGTCTGTTTAGGCGCCCCCAACATCTCTGCGATACGTCTTATTACGGGTGTTTCTCATTGTGGTGAGTTTAGCAGTATACCGCGGCCGAGCTTCACGACTCCTATATGTGTTGATTCGCGAATGTTGACTCTAAACTACAAAGTTGACGTCTTAGTGTCCGCCGCCTGTCGGCTGTCCGGGATAACTAGAAAACTCCGCATGCAGAACCGAATTACATTTTTTTAGAATATTTGGTCGTTCTTAATATACGTCGGCTAATATCTTAGGGAATCAGATGTCCTGCCTGTTTTTAAGCTTAATTACGTCCGAGCACCTACAAGCACGGGTTAGGGATCAAATCTAGCTACACGCCGAAAAACATTACAAAAACATCCTCGTTTTCTTTCGCTTCGTCTGGCGACATTTCTTTGAGATTTCTTTAAGCAAAAGCTATGTCAATGATTTCTTAGGCAAAGCATTTTCACTGCTAAATATAAAAAAGAACCTTTCGTGCAATCTGGAGAATTACCCTTCCAGTGTCCCAATGGCATACACTGTCAGAAAATCCTAGTAGCATATATAGGAAAGTAATTCATCTTAAACCATTTCTCAGAGCAGCTTACTATAGTTTTTCACCACATCGGTAAGAAGTCTGGACTTAACTACTCGAAATCACCCAAGACTAGGTAATGCTAGTCAACGCCGTAGACATGTAATTTGATCAGAGAAATGCTCTTGATCGGGCAGCTCGCCATGTTTCTCTCGAAAAGATGCATGTTTCTCTTGGAAATATGCAGCACTTCGGTACTCATACCCGCACGCTATCGTGACCTTTAGCACAACTAAGTGGTCAACAGTTTAAAATAAAATTGGTCAACACTGCTGAAATTGCTTGTGTGTTGTGCTAAAGTATGGAATCTCTTAATCATTTGATGGGACCACCTTAACGGCTAAGCATCGACTGAAAGCCCAGGTTATTACAAACTTGGTTACTGTATCACTCAACTAGTTAATGCCTTATATCAATTTGTTAACACCTTTTTATGCCCTTTGTAAGTTCAGATTTGTCCTTTGAAAGTCCTGATTTTGTTCTTTATCCAGAAAGTCCAGAGAAGACTGTCCGCTTTCTCAGCAGTAAGGCTCTTTATGCTTAAGATTGTTCCGAAGCTGATGTATGGCTTTGACAGGGTGTAGAACCACCTCACACTGGCGAATTTTAACCAGCTTGAGAGGTGTTTTTCATTATATATGAAGCGAGCGCTTTGCTTGCCTATTCGAGCAAGGAGCCGCTTTGTGTATCTCATGTCAGGTTGTCCACCGGCTACTGAAACAATCCGACTAAGGCTGAAGATGCCGCGTACAGTACCATACGAATGTTTCATTTCTGAATGGGAAGCTAAAGTCGAACAGGCCAGACGAGAGGTCGGTGGTTTGGACGTTTTCAATGCCGTGCACTTTTGGTCTGGTCCTGCATGTGACAGTCGCTACGTATACACTAGGTACATAGTGCATGGTTATTACTACCTGGTATGCTCAAACGCAGCCTTTCACGAGGAGTACGAGTTCTGCACCTGCCGGTTCTGCCTGCAGAGGTGTGCCAAATACCATGCAGTGGAGTGCAGAGCGTTGGACAAAACTTCGTTGCACTACTTCTCTCGCCGAAAGCGTAAAGAAGATAGAGTATTATGAAGAAACATCTTGAACTGTATATTATACTCAATCTAAGTGAAATACATATAATTGAATTGAACGTCCAGATTGTTTTCTTTGTCCTTTGAAAGTCCAGATTATTGCAAACTTGGTTACTGTGTCAATCAGCTAGTTAATGCATTATATCAATTCGTCAACACCTTTTTAGGTCCTTCGTAAATTTAAACTCTAGTCATTTGACCATACTCCTAACCATTTAAATGGCATTTAACACAAATCTGTGTAATTGCACTTGGCACAAACAAAATAAAACGCGCATAAGCAACACACGGCGTGTACTGCGTCGAAACCTATGACATGTTTCCGTGTTGGCCGGTGGATGGCGTGTCTGAAAGTCGCATTGCTTAGTGTGGCTTAGAGCGAAGGTGCGCACTGTTACCGGTTTGGTATTTTGCACGATTGCAAAAAGTATGTCAGTTGTCTTACACCGTTGTGTGGCCGGACCTTAGAAGAAGGTCAATGCTGCATGCCAGGAGATCGTGTGACCTTTACCCGAAGATCAGCTGACAAAACAGCCATAATTTGTAGTTTAGGTAACTTAAATCTTATAATATATATATATATATATATATATGAACACGAGCTTCCAGAATTGGTCCAGCAAGCTTTGAGGTCAGGTTCAGCTCGGCGAGAAAACACTTTTCTAATGGAACGAGGTGCGAAAGTTATCTTTTGGAGTGGGAGGGACCATACGAAAGTCAGTCAGTCATTCAAATAAAATTAAAGAGCAGTAACCTATTTTTACTAATATTTTGTTTATTAATAACTAATAACAGACAAATACTTTGTTTTTCGAACAATCCACCTATGTGCATATTTAAAATGAAAATGCAACTTAATACTTCGCCTTACCCACGTATAACTTTATCCGTTTTAGATAAGCGGTGCATCTGTTTAACCAAAAATTGACATTAGTCTTGTAAAAAACAAGACTCGTCGTCAAAAAATCTCAAATTATCTGGGACTAGAATTCTGTATACGAGATACCTGTATTCTCTGCCTGTGTATTCTCGTACACAGGCAAGTGTCAGACCAAAAGTTGTACCTGCGGTAAATTACTTTTCTGAAACCTGCAGAGCTGCTGACTATGTCTTTCTGTTGGGCAAGTCCAAGACATCGAAGGCGACAAGAATGTAATTTATATTATATGATTTTTCATGAGCATATACTCGTTTTACTTTTACTCTTACCAAGTGGTAGATTTTTTTTTAAATAAAACGAAGGGCTTGAGACTTACTATAGTATGTGGTGCTGACATTCTGTTGAAATGTTCTGAAACTGATGAAAAGTCAGGATACAGCTAATCTGCTGACAAAAACAAAGACGCCACATCTAATACTCAAGATGATGATAAGATTACTAGGACTATCATCCATACGGTTGTGGCAGCGGCGGCAAACTAGCGGTCACACGTTCCCTTTTGCAAAGTTCTCGCCCTTATTCTTGGTTAGAAGGGCCTGTAGCTGCTAGGTCCACGACAGCAGACAGAAACAGCAGACCGTCTGCCCGCAATTAATTGAATAGTTAATATTAAAGCGATGGTAGCTCCCTGTGACAGTGGCGACCATGATGAGCGGCAAGATGACACAGGCGGGAGAGCGGTGGAGAACGAGACGAGGGGAATAAGAATCAAGGCAGAGAAGATACCCACCCACAGCACAGAACGCTCGCTCGGTCGCGGGCACGCGCTCACGCTGGAGGACGAGAGCGAAACAGAAAGAGTGCACGCGCCAATGACGACGAAAGGAAAATCTAGGATAGGGAGAATAGCAGTGTAGCGTGTCTAGTGGGGCGGCCCTTGAGTTCGATGGGCCAACGTAGTCGAGGTCGTGGCCAGGGTGGAGGGGGGGGGGGTAAGGGGGGGAATCGTTGGATGCCGAGGAGCATGGTTGTCGCGGTTGGCCCTTAGCCTTTCCTAGCCTGTTGACCGCCGTTGTTGGTTGGTCCTGTATAGCCGGGCGAGCCAGCTTGATGGCCAAACCAAACGGAACTGGCTAGCTCGCTTTGTAGCTGCAACGGTACGACGAGTACGACGCAGCGGCGTCTGTCCAATCCAGACTTGGCCCTGGCCAGTGAAGAGAACGACGATGGCTGTATCGGGCATGGAGACACCCACGGGGACAGCGCCGTACATCGAAGACGACGACGGCGACGAGGACGGTAGCCCGGGACCAGCTCTAGACACTGGCAAGGCGACCGTTTCTGTAAGTACCTCTCGTGTTCTGGTGCCAAAAATACTGCTGGATGTCCTCGTGACGGTGCCGGCGGAGAGAGAGGGGTTGGGGCAACGATGGTCTGGTTTCTGAGGCCCGATGGCGAGCTCGGCCTCTCGCATGGCTCGTTCTTCTTTCACTCTCCCGGCACCTGGAAGCCGACAACTACCCGTCTTAGCTCATTCTCGTTTGCCTTGCCTGCTGTCTCTCGTATGGACACCGAAGCTTCCATTGACCGATGCAGAGTCATGCGGTGGTTTTCAAGGCAGGCGGCGATTGAACACAAGACGAGAGGCGACAACGACAATCAGAGCACGACAACGTTAACAACCGCAAAGCAGGCGAAATAGGTACAGCATTTATCTTGACACCGCGCGCCAGCCCGAAGACACCCGGCGATGCCACCTCAGTACGGCGAGCCTGGCTCGCAGCCTGACGAGCGTAACGGGAGAGCAGCCTGTAGAACGTCTCTCCGTTATCATGTCCTTCTCTGCAAAGCCCTCGCCCTCCTGCTGTCTCTCGTATCGACACCGGAATTTCCATCGACTGATGTCAGCGTACACGTGCACGCACGCAGCATGCAGGAACCATGCGGTATTCAAGGCAGGTGGCGATTGGGCACAAGCCGAGAGGCGACAACGACGACGAGGGTACAGCGACAACGTTAACTAGCGCAAAGCGGAGAGGGCAGGCAGCGAAATAGGTGCAGCATTTATTTCGACATTGCGCTAGTCCGAAGACAGCCAGCTGGCCTTCTCAGTATCCCGCTCTGGCTCAGAGACAGCCTGCGGAGGGTAACGGAAGCAGCCTGTAGAACGTTTTCCCTTTATCATATTCTTTCCCGCAAAGCCCTGCACTGCCTAGAGGTAGGTGCGGGCTTCCTGGAGAACATGGGCTGAAACTCCTGCCAGGCCCGAGCGTCGAGCCGGCGTCGTGTCGCACCTACATTGCACACGAAGGCAGCTCCACAACTACAACACGGCCACTTTTTCTCTCTCCCTCTTTCTCGCTTTCTCTCTTGAAGGGGAACTCCTGTTCTGCCAATACAATCTGTGCCAACTAGCGTTATGCCAAAGACGCTGCCGAAAGTGAGCTTCTTCTAACAGTTGATGCTAGCTACACACCCTGAGCCTTGCACCACCGAACAATTAAAAAAAAGCACATGCATTTAAAATGTACTAAAAACCTCTGCTTGTGTATTGTATTATTGTTCTCTTTACATCATCCCTATATATATATATATATATATATATATATATATATATATATCTATATATATATAATTTTATATATATATATATATATATATATATATATATATATATAGGGAGTTCCAGAAATAGAGCCCCAACGTTGAGGTCTGGCACAACTTGGCGAGATTTTTTTTATATATATGGTTGATGCAAAAGTGCTTGCCTTTTGGTAGTCACTCCTTTCAGAGTCGTGCAGTGCTCTCTAGGCAGAATCGGCATGACTATATATTTATGCATATCATTTTTAATTATATATCCAACTGCAATAGTGTCTATCTGATTAAGTAATAAAGCGTACATCACTGACTTAGTGAAGGTTTTGGCTAACTGCTGTTCTCAGTTTGATTTCGCAGATTGACATTTAAGCAACATGAACTTTACATCTGAGAGAGCTGCTGAACACAAAACCTAAGAAGCCACAAGCACCGACGGAAAAAGAACTGCGTAACATTTTTGCGCTAAGTGAAAAAAGTGCGGTTTGTTATTACTGGAAGGTCTTAACGTAAATGAATCATGCTTCCCTAAAACAATTGCTAGGGCGCATCGCTCTTTGTATTTTTTTGTGGAGGAGATTCAAATGCAGTTACGTACTACTGCTACGAGTAGGAGTTTCCATCTCGAGCTGTGTGGGACTCGACCCCAGCGGATGGACGTTACGCCGCTGAGACCCATACCCACTAAACGCACCTCCCCCCTTAAACTTCACTCTCTGATGGACCAGATCTCCATAAAACAGTGCTATGGGCCATCAGGAGAAGTGGCGAGTGCCGATGGGATTAATTGGCCGGGGTCACTTACGGGTCCCGCCACCTGTCAAGCGCACTTTGTCCCTTTGTAACTGTGTCTATTATATATGTGGCAAACTAGACACAAAACAGAACGTATCCTATGTTTCAGATTAGTTGTGGAATTTTTGCTTGGGCATACTTTAGCAGCCAATCCGGTTTGATCGAGGTTTGATTTAGAAATTATTATTAACTTTTAAGATTCTAAGTTGTTTCTAATAACTAATACACATGAGACGATGGCGCCCCATGATAAGTATCTCTGTTGCCTTCACAGGCGTATGCAGATTCCACATGATTTCCCGTTCACAATAACTGCGGTTTCTTCTCCTATTCGGAGGATACCTTTTTTTTACGCGTTGAACTCAACATGTTACCAGCCTGCCTAGATTTTAAATAATCTGATTGAATAACTGTAATACTGGGGCGTCAATCATCACCAAAGAAAGCGATGGGTTTTCTGTTGTTGTCTTGCGACGTTTTTTCGTGGTACATACAGACTGTCGTGGTGTACCAGCTGCTATGCTACAACCTGAAGCTAATATCACCTTCAGTTCAGAAGTCTACTAATTACTTGTGAATAGATAGTGCGAGGTGTGTGGCACCGTCGGGCTAATTTAAATTCGTATGGACACCGCCAGCCATATCGGCTCGGAGCATTGTTCGAAATAGTTGCAACAACAAGCAAAGCCTATCAATTAAACCGCGACACTTTTATATTAATCATATAACATGTCTTTGCTGCTATTGAAGCCAGCAGTACTTAGATAACTGTAACCGTCCTAAAATATGTGTGCTTAAGTGTGTACAGGCATGCTCAAAGCATGTTTGAGAGTGCAGATTGCACTGATGCTTTACTGTTAGCGTGAACAAAATACGGCATAATGACCAAACACATGGTCTAAGTAGCCATCAACACGTTTAAATTCACACATCTTCCATCCGTGTGAAAGATAGCAGCTATAACGATTGCATATGCCGATGGCCCATGGCGACGTGGTCTAGGAGAATAGTGCGCGATTGTCACCCTGTCGTCGATCGATTTTTTTAGTTGTGCGATGCTCGTCGAGAATAGATGACAAAGAGTCATTGGCTATGCTACCACTAAGACTGTTAGGAAAATGCTCAATATCTCAACATGTACGCCTGGCCCTTGGTAAATTAAAGAGATGTTTCACAAAATTGCTAATTATCTCTGACATATACACTTCATGACAGACCCTAAAATGAGGCTCGAAGCGCCCTGCCGTAAAGCGAAGTTAGAAATCTAAAGGCACTGCTAACACTTACCACGCCAAAAAAAATAGATGATCTACGGTTACAACTATTATATGTGTAACCATAGATCGAGATACATGATAACTTATATAAGTTAAATATAAAAGCGCCGTTTTGCCGTACTATCCAGTGATCTCAACGGAAGTACTTGCGCCCCGGGACAAGTACGTTCTCGAGGACTTCAAATGTATACATTATTGCCGTCACTGTCTGAATCTAATTAAAAAAAAAACAGTGGAACATTGCCATTTAAGGTAACACCGCCTCAAATTTAAGACCGCACAGTCGATCGGCCGACCGTTCTGCCGTGCTGATCCGCTTCTTCCATGCTGCGAGAAAGATTTTCTATTGTTTTGGTGGTTTGCGGTTTGGTGCAAATTTTCCGCTACGACGCGCCAGTACCAGGGCTGAAAAACTGAGGCTTTCATCGTTGCACTTAAAGTCAAGCTTATGAAGCGCTCAGCCTATTTACTTGATTTGGCTCCGTGCGATTCTTTTTTCTTAGCGAAAATGCAATGAAAATAATACAAGTCTATTAACCTAAATCGGTAGTTAGCCCGGCAAGGTAAAACTGGACGAAAAACAACTCGATCTGGAGTTTCGCTTTGATGCATGGATTCAACGCCTTAAATAACGTATTACAGCTGGCGAAAGGTACGTCGAAATATTATCACTTTAGCATCAAAGTGATGGATTCTGCGGAAGGCGCAATTCTCAAAGATCACCTTGAAGGCCTGTAGTTTGTCCTCTAAGTATTTTACGGATGACATTCAACCTACCAGGAAATATCTGGGGCCTCGCTTTACTGGAGTTTTACTCTGATGATTTCTTTTCTCAACGCACACTAGGGTGAAGGCATTGCGTGCTCCACCTGTTTGAATTCAGGTACGGCAGATAATTGTCCCAATGTTTTTAACCCTGTGGGCTGGCGTGGTGCCGTGGTTGAGAAAGCATTGCTTAAGTGACACTTTGGAGCTCTTGCCGGTGAGAGCAGTGGAAAGCGTTTGGTAGGTATTATGTAGCATACCAATTGCTCGTCACCTCTTCGCTCAATACGCTTTATTGCAGTCTAGGAGCCGCCAAAATGTAATTCTTGGATGAGAAGCGATATCTTCGTAATGGCCAGGCATGCATACACACAACGTAGTTCGTACAACCTTGACAGCACATTCGACAGGTGCACTCTGTGTACTCCTTGTTGTAGTTCGTATTTGAACAGATTAGGTGACGATAGCTATAGATTATGTAACTCGTATACTCGTGGCAATTGTCACAGCCAAGATCAGATTCGAGGTGAAATTCACTTATAGTATCCAGGTTCCAACTTTTCGTTGGACTTGTATATTTTTATTTTCCCATTCCGAGGCAAAGCATTCAAATAGTACCGTATGTAACGTCTTCAAGCTTACACGAATAATCTCAACAACTGGTGCGGAGTCTGACATTTGGTAAGCAAAGCGGCTCCTTATCCGCATTGACACGCAAAATGCTCGCTTCATGTAGATTGTGAAACACATTTCAAGCAAACCAAAGCTTGCCCAAGTGCGGTGTCTCGATACTCTGTCAAGAGCCTACATCTGCCTTGGAATAATCTTGAGGTAGAAGAATGCCACTGTCGCCGGACTTCGCGTATCTTTCCACCAAGAAAGACTATAGCTGTGCGCACCATTGTCTCGACGATGTGGGCAGCAAAGGTTGTCCCAGCATAATAGAGCCAAAGCTTCTTGGGCAGCCACTCGACCCCTCTTCTGAGTTTTACAGCCGTGGTCTTCATTTCCAGCCTGTTTAAGACAAGGAACAGAACTCTACCAGAGAAGTGATGCGCTCGACGGCACCCAGGTCGTGATGAGCGCTCACTGTGGCATCTGCATACATCACAACTATAACCTTTTGTTACTCCTGTCGAATATGGCCGGCAAAATGATCACCTGTATCGAAGATATAAAAGACTGGCCCGCGTCAAAATTTATCACACATTTTCCAATTTCATTCGCAAATAACAAAGTACCCATGGAGCACATTTTCTGGTGAGTCTTAGGTGGTCGCGAAGGATCTCGTAGAGGAACGCGACAGTCATGCGTATGTTATGTGTGAGTTTTTCTGTCAAAAACAAGTCTTCAGACGGGTCGCGTTATCCTCATCAATCACTTCTTACACCGTCGTTAGGAATTGACTCAATTTGATCACCCAAACATCAATAAAGATGACGCTATCCGCCAGTGAGTTAGATTGTAACTCACGCACCACTGTACGGAAAAATGCAAAATTTTTCTTAGGCACTCATGTGTCTATACTAGGACCTTCAAAGGGTTATCTCAGATATTTAAGGCAAATTCTCAAACGTAATTCATACATCCAATAGCACTTAAGTTAATCATATACACAACCTCTTTCTTGTGTCGTTATTCAACGCTCCTACAATGAGAAAATTTCAAATTTGCTCATACCACCGTCAACATTTTTCCTCTCACAGAAGTCGAATATGAGCAGAATCAACAACTTGCTGCATGTCGCTACAAATGTAAGCAGACGGCGTAGTTGCCTTCACGATTGCACTGTCGAGGGCGCTTTTTGACGAAGGCTTGCTCTAAACGCAATTTTTCGCAATGATGTTTCGAGCGACGCCTTGCTTCGACCATGGTTTGGTGCGAGCTATGTTGCTGTAAAAAAATCCACTTCTCATCGCCAGTAATCAGGTTCATCAAAAAAAAAAGATACTTGGCTTATTTAACAAAAATGGCGCTGACTCTTAGACGTTTTTTTTAAAATATCACTTATTGCAAACCTGCGCAGCATCAATACTTTGCCACGTTTCAGGTACCAGGTGCTGTTTAGATAAGCTGATCTACGTTACGTATAGACTATGCGCTCGATCTACTCAAGGCTTCAATGTCAATCCCAATCTAGAGGAACAGTTATTTAATCCGTATCCACGGTAGAGAGCCAATGCGTTACATCAAAATCTCCACCGGGCCAGTACTATTTTTCAAGCAGTGGCATGCATTTTTACTACGTTGAAGGGGTATAGAAAAATTGATCTTGGATACGAGACTTAGGAGTTCTTAAGCAAAACGCTCAATTTCCAGAAATATTTGTTGTTTTTGCTCTGTCTCTATGCTCTAGCTCTTTACCACCCGCCTTGTCTGTCGGATTTAGCCACTTAACGTCATGCATTCGATCCGGACACACACAAATGAAAGTAGCATGGCGTTGCTTTTAGGTCCTTTTTTCGTAACCACTCAGCGTTTTCCCGTCCATCGTTCAGCCAAGAGGCGTGGCGGTTTGTGCCACATTCAGCCCATCTGTTGCTGTCGTCGTCGTTGCCAGTATTGTTATTGTCGCTGCTGTTATGGTTGTTTCTGTTTGTGTTTTTGTTGCTCTTGCTGTTCATGGTGTAGGTGCTGTCCTTGTAGCGCTATAACACGCGTGAAATTCATACATTTAACGTACCATGGCCGTTTCATGAAGATAAGAAGTAAAAACGAGGAAGATAGTGGAATAGTGAGTGCGAAAGATAAAAAAGGGAAGTAAGAGCCAGAGGACCAAAGGGAGAGAGATAGAGACATAGATAGATAGAGAGAGAGAGAGAGAGAGAGATGAAGTAAGTAAGAGAGGAAGAGCGCTCCTCCAATGCCAACTAGGCTACCGAATGAGCAAGCAAGCTATCCAGCGCCGACAACCTGTTTGCCCCTGGGAGTAAAGGGAGAGCACTTCACTCCTGCAGTGCTAGTGGCAGCGGACCTTAGCTGCATTCGTAGTCGTAGTCGAAGAGGTAGGGACCGGTAGGGACTAGTGGTGGTAGGGCCGCTGATGTCATCCTTTCTGTCTGTTGCCTTATATCAGTCAGTCAGGCAGACAGACAGGCAAGCAGGCCAGCCAGCCAGCAGGTCCTTTTCTCGACAGCCCAAGGAACGCGGTCGTCCATAGCAGCGCGGCTTAGCCGAGCGTAGAGTGCTTCGCGGTCTAGCCTCCGCCAAGAGGAGGATGTGGAAAGGTCGTCGAAAGAAGCGGCGATGGTCGCTACCGCCGCTACGGCGGCCGCCGCCGCCCCCGCCGCCGCTTGCATCTATCCTTTCCCCGCAGCCACCCCCACGCCCGGCCTCCTCTAACCCCCTCCTCGCGATCTCCCAGAGCAATGGGTCGCCGTGCTATATTCGGGGAGAGATCGGGTGGGGGGAGAGAGTGTTTGGGGCCCACGAGGGCTCAGAGAGAGACTCTCTACGAGCTGCCGTGTGCGCGCCCGTGTGTGGGCTGACTCGCGGCTGACGCTGGCCGACGCAAATGCCGGTTCGTTTAAGGACTAGTAACCGTCGTAGTAACCAGTAGATTTGTGTGCAGTAGAAATAGTGGTAGTAGAAATGCTCAAAGTATTGGATGTAGTAGGAGTAGTAATTCCCTTGGTTGTAGCCGTAGGAGCAGTAGGAGTAGTAGTAGGAGGAGTAGCAGTAATAGTAGCGTTGGTGGTGGTGGTGGTGGTAATGGTAGCCTTCGTAGTAACCAGTGGGGCCCTCAACAACCTTGGATTGCTCCGAGATTCCTTCGGGGGGCTCCCTTGTCGAGGGACGGCGGTGCAAAGCCCCCCATTCGCCTGTTTGGCCTGCGTCTCTGCCCTTCTGTTGGGGGCCAGCCGGCGCACGGCGGCTGGCGGCTTGTAGTTCCGGGGGCCCTGGCTAGGGGGCGTAGTGAGCGCGTGGGCGGCGCTTCAGTAGCAGTTGTAGTAGCTGTTGTTGTAGCCATTGTCGTAGTAGTAGTAATAGGGTTTCGGAGCACATGGCACGCCGTTCGCGGAGCGGACCAGCGCTCGGCCCGACAGAGTCAGAGTGGCCGGAGGACGACGAGGAGGTTGCGTTGAGGCTGGTCAGTTGGCTGGACTCGTTCGTTCGTTTGGCTAGCCCTTCCAACACGTTCACTGCTTCACCAGCTCGGCCAGTCAACAACTAGCCACAATAACAACAACAAGTGCCCGGAAATCTGCGGATGTTAAACACAAGCGTTAGAGCGAATTGGAGAGATCGTGAGCCAGACAAAAAACGACCCGTCGCCAAGCAGACTAGCCAGACGAACCTGAAGAACCCTCGACTTTGTCCGTCCGGCCGCCCGCCTGTTTGCACATACGGATAATCAATGTCTCGGTACAACAATGTGTGAGCCAGCAGCATACCGTATAAGGAGACGTATGCTGTTCTGCTTCAGTTGTTACTACTAGTAGCACAATGACTTTTGGTGCCACGGCTGGTATAGATAGATACGTCAATCTGGCAGATCTGGTTAAGCTGCATGGACGTCGTGGCTTCTTCTGCTCGTGAAGGGCCGGTGGTGGTGGTGGCAGTGGGGTAATACCGTTGGCTTTGCCTAGTCTACCTTTGCTGTCATTCGTAATCTAACCACCTAAGTGGTAGTGGTCAGTTCGATCATCAGCTCTCGGGTACCACACTGTCTCGGGTACCATCACCAGGGTATATATACCGTGTTGCTCCTAGTCCGGGTTAAACAACGCGTCCAGGTGCAAACCAGGATCAATTAGAAGCTGCCAATGGCAACAGCAGCAGCAGCAGCAGTAGTTATCTGGCCAGTTAGCCATAGCGAGTGAAAGTTTCGTAAGCCAGCTGGCCAATCACTATCAACCAACCAATCAACCATCTGCATATCGAGATCGGTGGATTTCAGCGTCGTGCGTCGTCGTCGTCGCCATGTGATCGTGATCCCTCGTGCATTTCGTCGTGTGCGTGACGATAATTCGTCTATGCGTGCCAGCAGCGTCTATGCGTGTTGTGTGAAGCATGTGACAAAGCGTGCTTGGCTTCTCCGTGTGTCTTCTCCACATAACCTATACGATAACATCATCACGACCTTTATAATCAACATCGTCATCAACGTCAACAGATTAACATCGGGGGCGGCCCCATCGCCAACGACACCATTACCACCACCATCCCCCCTCCTCCTTCAACATAATTAGCCTCGTCATTGTCCCCGTTCGGCATGCAGAGTATACGTGGCCGCACGCTGTGAGAAGATCCTTGACGAGGGATCCATCCACAACGCGTCAACAAAAGCGGCAATCTCGCGCTCTTGATGGGGCCGTCGCCTCCGCTACCATCCAGAAGTACCACACAGTAGCAGCAGCAGCAGCCGTAGAAGCAGGAACTCGAGCAAAAGTGTACCAAGCAATGAGTGAATACTCATAGAGAGTTGTTGTTTTGGTATTTGGTTCTGCGATGTTTGCCTTTGTCTACATCTAAAATTGTGTTGTGTGGATCCAAGAGCACGTTTTCGATTGGAGGGATGAGCGAAAAACAAACGAGAACGACTCCTGTGCTCTCTCCCTTTGTAAGTTGTAGTTCTATCTAGGTATCCTTGTTGTCTGTCCTACTATCAGTTCCTAATGATCGATATCCCTTCTCTATATCACACAGTATCTTGATTTCCCTATGAACTTTCGTTTTGATTTCGCTACACCTTTCTGTCTCTCTTTTCCTGACCGCCTTTATTTTACTTTATTTCATGCCTATGCGTATATGTGCGTGTGTGTGTGTGTTGGTGCTTTTCTCTATCGCTATACGATAGCAAATCTGCTATCTGCTGACGTGATGGTGTCAGCAGTATCGTGTCGTCGTGAATCTCTCTGAGAGTGAATCGTGTCGTAATGCCGCGGATGGACGGATACAAACAGCCTAGGTTGTTGTTGTTGTTGTCGTCGTCGTCGTCGTCGTCATTATCATCGTTGTTGTCGTCGTCGTCGTCGTCGCCATCGTCGTCGTCGTTGTTGTTGTTCTCGTCGGTGTTGTCGCCGCCATTGTTGTGCCCCCTGCCCTTGTCCTCATCATCATCATCATCATCACCATCGTTGTTGTTAATGTTAGTGCTGTTGGTGTTTGTGCTGCCGATGCTGCAGTTGCTGCCGGCGTTTTCGGCGGCCTACAGACTGCAGCACGATGTCGTCGTGTTGTAGAAGATTTTGGCCTGGATAGAACAGCTGCAGCAGCAGCAGGCCACAGGCCGCGGGACCCGGCCTAGATCAGCTGTTGCAGCTGCACTCGCGTACAGCCCCAGTCTGCTGCCGTACCGTTTCCGCTGCAAGTCTGCCTGTCTCGTTCGGTCTCGATCAGTCTCGCGCGCCTGAGTCCATCTGTGTGTGTGTGTGAGGGTGTCTGTGTGTGTATACGTGGTGTCTCAAGATCTCTCTATCAGCCACCTGCCTGTTCATACTCATCTCGTGCCTGGAGGACAACAGCACCTGGCAGTGGTCGGTTGGTTGGTTGGTTATGGATTTTCGATTCACGTCGCCGCTCCCCCACACGACGATGGGGTCTCCTAGCCTCGGAACGATACTTCTTCTTTGTCGTCGTGGTCGTGGTCATCTTCCTCCCCTTCTACTTCTTCTACTGCTAATCGTCGCCAAAGGTACGAGCAATTCATTACAATAGGACATTGTTATTGGCGTAAACATAGACATAGCCTTATGCGCCCTTATACGCACACGCTCACACCCAGAGACACACGCTTGTTGCACGGACATACATGCTTACACAGAAACACAAACAGAAGCAGAAGAAACATAGTTGAACATACGTCTGTCTAGCTGTGTCTCACTAAACAGCCTGGATCATTAATCAGCAGGGATGGCACTATGGTAATGTGATGATGACGTGGCTCATGAGTCTACAGAAGCTTCACCATACCTGCACTTTTTTTCATTTAAATATTCAGCAGTCCGGTTCAGTTTTTTCCTTTCAGATTGCCGGTGTTTGATTTCGACAAACTGTCACACAAACAGGGCAGGTAGACCGGCCAAATTGTAGATACGGTAACTTTGCGATCGTTGCTCAAGTGGCACTGCGCTCACTGGCTTGTGATCATAGCAATTAGGTGCGAACATGCTGCGAACGAAAAATACGTGCTGCCGACTTGAGATATTTATTAGCTTGATTATACTGCCGTTGCTGGTGTTGTTGCGGCTGCTGCTCGGCGTACGTGTTACGTGGCCTTCTTACTCGCCCCAGTTTCGTTACTTCACGAGGGGGTGAGCCGGGGTGAAAACAGTCGCGTTTGGCGAAGTTGCGAACTCAGAGCCGTGCACGCTGGCCCAATTTTTTTAGAATTGGCAAGCGCGTGCCCGTTTCGATCAGCCCATTTAGCGGTCATGCACATCATGCTGGCACTTCTGCAAAAGTTCCGAGACGAGCTTGTAGGTTATTGCGAATTTGATTTGTGAGTCGCCAATCCTTTGAGTCATTGAGCCTGAGCCGTTTGCACGGCCATTGTGGAAATTACGATAATGTAATGACGAATGATGATAATGATGTTTGTAATTGGATGATCACTTTTTTTAAGAGAGGGGCAATATCGAAGAAGTGGCAGACAGCAATTGCTTAGTGTGTATCGTGATTGTGTTAAGCCGATTCCGGGTCGATTCTTCTAGCCGCCTCGTCTCGGCAGACAAAGGAGAAGGTCGTAGGAAAAAGCGTTCAAAAAGGGTGCGAATGCAAACGTGCCACGTGCGAAGCATCAATGAGAAAAGGTCGATACGAAATTAGCATTGCGACACGACATATGGCCAATGGATTTGCCTAACGTAGGAACGCGGAAGTTTAACAAGGTAGTCACAGATAACTGTGCTCGGTTATACCAATGTTGCTGTTACTGCTGTCACTGCACTGACTATTTGACTACATGGTCGCTGTCACGTGCTGGTACTCTGTATTTGGATTTGTGGAAAGCTTCCACACACACACACCAAGACACACACACACACCATTGAGGGGTTTCTCTAAGGTTCTAGCTGTTAGCCTTATGCTTGGTTGGTAGAGACGTGGCTCTCGCGCGCCGCCAAACATGGAATTGATCCAGTTTACACGCATCGAACGTAGTCGTAATGCTTTATCGATAGGACGAGGCGACGAAACACGGATTACAATGTTCGTCTCATGGCGGTTACTACATTGTGTCGTGGTGTAGTTGTATTGCCTGAAGACTACTCCAATCACTACTGCTACCAAAACAACAACAGCAGCAGCCTCCTCCTTTCATCGTTGGGCTGGACTCGAACCAAGACCAGCCATTTCCGGTGGACTTGTTTGGCAAGACAACCGGAAGATCTCCGTAGGTACGTCGGGACGCCGCCGCGGATCAAGCACTCCGCCACTCGCCTGACTCGAAGGAAAATTATCCTCAGTCGAGCGATCCCGTCGACGGCATCATGCTCCCAGCCTAACAAACGAAGGGGGAACTTGACGGAAGAGAGAGAGAGAGAGAGAAGGTAAACAGGAGCAAGATCATTAATGTCAAATAGACGAATGGCTTGACGTTATTCGGCAACCTGTTGTTGTCTCTTACGTCTAATATTATTATTATTATTATTAATTATTATTATTATTATTATTATTATTATTATTATTATTATTATTATTATTATTATTATTATTATTATTATTAATTATTATTATTAATATTATTATTAGTACTACGTGGCCAAAACGCACCGAGGCTGATCGTCTGTCGTTGCAGCGTCTCTACTTGATATCATAGCAAAAAATAGAACAAAATGCATCTTGGCACACCCGTCTTCACTTGCTGGACGCCAAGTATTCGCGCCTGGGGGTTGTTCAAAAGGTTTACATTTATTGTTGAGCACCATGCGTAAATACATTTACAGCCGAATAAACAGCCGAATCTAAAAAAAAAATGAAAACTAAGACAGGTATTGCAAAGTCAACGTTGCGATTGCGTTTACAAAAAATAACCCAAACGATGTGTTGTGAAACTTTACCAATTTATTTATAAAAAAAAAATTATATATATATATATATATATATATATATATATATATATATATATATATATATATATATATATATATATATATTTATTTCGCATCGTTTTATGTGCAGCATATTTTTTTATTCTCGTGCACAACAATGTGTGCATACACCACTTGTCGCTAAACACCGTAAAAACACACATTTCTAATTACAAACCATAGGACATGCAGAAATGCATATATGAACCTTCTTGTTTTCGAGTGGGAGTCTTAAGCGTAATCCACCACATGTAACTTGAGTTATTGTTTTGCATATAAATGTTGTATAATGTTGGAATTACGCAAATGACTTAATTTTTCCATAAATGTATTAATCAAGGATTATTTCCTCTTCGGCTAAATTTTGTATGTATGTATATATATATATATATATATATATATATATATATATATATATATATATATATATATATATATATATATGGCATCATTATGCATTAATGTGTATGTGGGTATATATGAATACAAAATATGTAATAATAATCTTTTTCCTGCATATCATACATATTCACACTTTTATCAAAACACAAAGTTTCATTGCGTAATATAGCTATATAAAAATAGGTTTTTTGGCGACTTACGCCGAAGAAGAATAGACGCATATATCCTTGTATGTTGTATAGTTTTGCAATCGTTACGTTGCTGTCGCATAAAGTTACTTAGTCAGCGATTTCTTTAAAATGTTAGGTAATGACGGTTGTCAAAAGTGGATTTTCTAAACATTTTACAACCGCTTCTGGAAAGACTGTCTTATTCAATGGTAAATTTCAAATGACTTGAACAATTTTTGATAAACGGCACACTATTGCCCTATTTTAAAACTATTATCACAGATTCCTGCACAATTCGCAATGCATTTTGATATTGGTTTGTCAATTTTTACTACCTCGATATTACACAGATACTGAGAATCGTCGTCGACGGGATAAAGTTGATGAGATTGCTGGCGACTCTGGAATTAGGAGTCGCGGGTTTGATTCCGGCGCGAGATGCTTATCCGTTCTATCCGCGACTTTTTGTATAATATATCTACTCTTCAATTTAGGTTAACGTCACAGTAATTACGAAGAATAAATAGTAAACAGTCTGGTTACAAACAGGTTCCTCCGTTTATTGCCGAACGCGTATGTGCCAACAATAACCACTTCTAAACAGCTTGGCCTGAGCGCAAACAGCAACTTTTCGAAAAACAAGATGTAGCCCACCCAACCGACTTAGCGCAGCTTAGACACGGCGGCTAGAAGAGCACATTATCCGAGTCAGAATTCGCTTGGTCGCCGTTTTGTCTCGGTTTGTGTCGGTCGTTGGCAGTTCGAGCGAGGAGCTCAAAATGCCTCGCCCCGTCACCGCCGTTTCTAGTAGTAGAAGTAGTACAGCCTAAGTAGCTATTAAGTGCTATTATTATTATTATTATTATGCGACCGACACAAGCAAGTGTAACGATGGAGACACTGCTGCGGCTTACGAGTTCGCGCGCTCTCTCAGTAATAGCCGTCGTAGTAGTGGCAATGGTAGTAGTAGTAGTAGTGGTGGTAGTTGTAGTAATGTAGTGTAAGTACAGCTTTCTTCTTGCTTCGAATGCCGAACGCTTGCGAATGCGGCCGGAAGAGTTGTTTTTTTTTCGGTTGTCGCCTCCGCCGTTGTTGGTCTGTCGGGCTGCTTTAGGTTGCACTCTCTTTCGTGCTTTCCGATCTCTGCCACCCGTTTCCTCCTGCCCACCTCCTCCCCATCTAAGGGCGTCGTTTTGCGCTCTCGCATTCATTCTACCGTTAGCTTTGCCTGTCGGCGGAACGCGATTTCGAGTTTGCCGCCTGCCCGCCTGCCCGACCGTCCGACCGCAGTTGTTGTCTGCGTCGACCAGCTTCGAGCACGTGTTGTTATTTATGGCTGTTTCGAAACAGCTCAAAGCCTGCTTCTACTTCTTCTTCAAGAAGAAGAAAAAGTTGCGTGGCCGGACAGAAGAAAAAACGCTTGGCCGCGACGCTGTGCCGGGTTGCGCTGGGGCGAAAGCTGGGGCTGAATACGGTGGGTGCAAAGAAGGAGAACAAAGAAACCGAAAGTGGTGCAGACGTGGCGTCGACGGTGGAGGAATAGCGCGATGGCATCTTTGGTGCGAATCCTCTTTGCCTGGGTACTCATGACGACAACGACGACGACCTTAGTTTTCTTATTATTCCTCTTCTTCTTCGATTGTTTTTTTTTGCCATATTTCTTGTGCCAAAAGCACGAAACGCGAGGTGCAGCTGGCCAAAATCATCGGACCACACGTTCGAGCAACTAGACAGGTGGGCCGGGTGGTGGGTAGATGCGAGGTACGAGATCATCGGCCCCGTCCGAACAAGGCGACTCGGACTGGAAACGCGGAATCGAATCAATCTGAGGGACACGTCCACAAAGAGACCAGTTTTTGTACAAGGAGAAGACGCGTGTGGCGTCTTTCATTGTTTGGCGCGGGGGGGGGGGGGGGGGGGGGGGTAGCCACAAGTTGTCTTTTTTTTTTGCGTGAGGTTCGGGCAAAAATGAGCTGAAAAACCACAGGTCGACTGACCGCGACGAGTCGTGCGGGGCTGTCGAAGTCCTGCTGCTGGCTCACTGTGCCAGTATCGTGGCGCGGGCCATTGTGGCCGTTCAACTTTACCTCCACACACGCGGTAAACGCCAAGAGAGGAACGTGCCGTGTGCGGGAGGCGCCATTGCAGGTTTCGGCCGGTTAGAAGTTAACTGACCGCCATTAATTGCCTCATTCTCGCTAATTTTCTATGAGGGAACGCCGGTCTCACGGCTCTACGTCGATCCTTTTGTACGAGCCTTGATTACTCGTACGGCGCTGACAATTACCCGGCTGCTGACGTGTCTATACATAGAAATGCAGCATATATATTTATATATATATGCTGCTTTTTGGACAAACGGTATATATATATATGTTCGGACAAACGGGCTACCAGAAATGTCGGGTTCTCGTAGATCGCGATCGTTGCTTGCACTAGATAGTGCAGTGTCATGAAACACCTTTCGCACGTGTTTGATTAAACCTTGAGCAGGACGTTTGAAAGCGGCGTGCAATGCAACACGTGTGTGCATTTACTGAGATATAGCCATCAACTTGAAACGCTGCCGCGCACTAGAATGCTACAATACACGATATCTCTTGAAAACAAGCGACCACTGCATACATTTCAGCTTCATTCTTCGGCAAGAGCAGCGATGACGGTGTCACCTGAATTAAATAAATATATATATCAGCAGCTTTCTTCGACCGACCACAATCAATGTTCGACATATTTAGCGGCTGCGCTTTGTGTGTGCATGCAATGAACGCTAGTGTTGCGCGCGCCAAACGGAAACGTTTCTAATTCTGTCGGAAACGAAAATAAAGTCCCCCCCCCCCGGGGACCGCCTAATGGAGAGGCGATGTATTTGAGGCCATTGGGACCGCCCGACGGCGTCAGGTCTCTGGCTCCGCTACACACTACCGCCGCCAGGTGAGCTGGAGCGCACCACAGGCTATCATCCCCCAACAATAACAGTAACAGGCGCAGAAACAATGCACTAGTTTCACTAGTGGGTATCTTCTGGCAACGACAAATCGGCGGTTGCCGATCGAGCAATGTTGCGGAAAGGCTCGGGCACGGCAAACTCCGCGCGGCCGGAAGTCGAAACGTAGCAATACAGCTGTTGTTGTTGTTCCTCTGCGGCGTGCTCTGAACTTCTTTTTTCTGTCATGGGCCGCTATCTGGTAGTATATACTGTTGTTGTTGTTATTGTTGTCGTTGTCGCCGTTGTTGTTGTTGTCGTCGTCGTTGTTCTTGTTGTTGTTGTTGCCGTCGTCGTCGTTGTTGTCGTTGTTGTTGTCGTTGTTGTTGAAAAAACCACCGCCTGTATCTCTTCTTGGCACGCCGGTCGTCGGTGTATGCGTGACACAGCCTGACAGTCTAGGCAGTGGCCAGATGAAGGTGATTTATTATGGAGTTTTTAGTTTCTAAGCCTGAATGGTCATGGTCATAACAATAAACGACGACAACGACTGTGACAACAACAGCAACATCAACGGCAATAGAACTAACAATAGCTTACACACTAACAGCAACAGTTACAACAACAACAACAATCCTTAGAGCAGCAGCAACAACAACAGCAATGGCGACAGCAACAGTGAAATTTGCATTAGCAGTAATTTGGACACTTAGAACGACGACAGGCTAAATAACGCTCGTAATTGCATATTGGAGATGAGACTAATCAACAGACGGCGTTGCCGCACGTTTGTCTCTAATTACACTCGTCTTGAATTACTTGATTGGAAACTCATCAAGAAACTGTTTCCGGGAGTACGTTTTTTTGTTGCTTTAAACTACGACACGTGCTGCGTAGCGACTATATATATATATATATATATATATATATACATAACGTGTTAATAAATGCGCGTTTATTTTTAATATTAAGGAACGCTACTTTGGTTTGAAGTGTGTCTGCACCGGAACCCAACCTGCGACTGTTAATGTTAACATTCGCCAGTGTTTTCCCTCAATCCCTTTCTCCGCCACCAACTCACAATGTTTTTGTTACAAGTAGTACAATAGCGGGTAGGTAAATACCAAGTGTGGTGTATACGATAAGGTACGCGTTAGACACGCAAATCGTATTTTTCCGCTCGCCGGACCGTCCCGAAACGTTAAATTGTTTGGACTGACCCTCGGCCAAGATTTAACATCCAATAACTATCCAATACAGGTGCAACGGTGGGGCTCGAACCCGCTCGAACCTATGTGTCTCGTCTGGTCGTGAGGCGCAGACAAATGCCTCCCCCCCTCCCCCACGCCACCCCACCGAGCTCAACTACGGCCGCCGCACGACCACTGTAGCAATGTGCTTGGCTAGGCAATATGGGTGCTGGCTGGCCGGCTAGCGCAGGGCCGATCGTATTGAGGTGACTTCCATTCTACTATTCAATTCTTTGTTCTCCCTTTACCAGCCGGTAATTTGCGTTTGGCGCAGTTTCAGCAGCAGTAACAGAAGCATCAGCAGCATTAGCAGCAGCAGCATTGCCTCAGGCGAGCTTGAGTTCGCCGGCCGACGACCCGGACATCAGTCGTGCCGCACCCTATACACTATGCTGGCTGGCTGGCGGGGGGTAAATATTTATAGAGTAGCAGATTCGCAGCGGTGTGGCGCTGGTGGGTGAACATTTTTCTATTCCATTCTTGCTGTCACGTTCACCTGTCCGTGGCCGGTGTGCGTGCGGGCACGTTGACTGTCGTTGTCGTCGTCGTCGTCGTCGTCACCTAGCCTCGGCGACAACACTCGCCGGCCTGAGTGGGGGGTGTTTCTTCATTCATCGTTCATCTCAGCAACGCTGTACACTAGCTACATCAGGTGACCACCTTCAAAGATGGCGGCGGCGGATATCCAATGAAAGCTCCTTTCGCTCTCTCTCCCCCCCTTCTGTCTTCCCCTTATCCCCCCTCTCTAACCCCCTTATCCCCCCCTCTCTCCCTTCCGCCTTCCCCTCTCTCATTCTCTCTCCCCATCTCTCTCTGTCTCTTCGCATTGTCTGCTATTCTGTCCGGCTATTGAGTAAACTGCAATAGCACCCTCAGCCAAGATTTACCGTTGGCGACGGAACTGCTTTTCGCGCACTGTTTCATAGACAAACCTCCATAAATATAAATGGGGTGTCGAGCCTGGTGGCGTGGTGGCATGCGTCTGCGCCTCGCGACCGGAGGAGACACATAGATGCGCGGGTTCGGGCCCCACCGTTGCACCGATTTGCATTTATGGGGGTCCGTCTGTGAAGCAATGCGCAAAGCAGTCCCATGGACGTTAAATCTTGGTTGAGAGCCAGCCCCGAAAGGATTTTTAAAAAATACAAATAAGGTGCAACGGTGGGGCTCGAGCCCGCGCACCTATGTGTCTCCTCCGATCGCGAGGCGCAGGCGAATGCACCCACCACGCCACCGGGCTCGATTACAAGTTGTATTACCCCTCATGTTTATGACCGTTTCGATTTATTTCGTAAGCAGCGCCGTAATCATCATCATCATTATCGAAGTTGCTGAACTCTTTGCGCAGTTCACCAAACCCAACACGTAACATCGACGAGCAATTAGATCGAATTAGCGGCAAATAGCTATTCGTTTGCTTTGATGTCATTTAGCCTGCCATTTACCACTTTCTATATCTGCTGTGTATCGCTTTGCCTCTCTCTCTTATATATATATATATATAATATATATATATATATATATATATATATATATCTATATATATATATATATATATATATATATATATATACATATATATATATATATATGCCTAGCTTATAAGTAGCAATGTTATATGCACCCTCAATATGAGTGAACTAAATGTGCGGATGATAATGATATCTAGCTATCTCTCTATATTCTTCTCGATTTCGCTCACTCTCTTTCTCGTTTCCACTGTTGGGCTGAAAGATGCTGCTACATTTATTATCACGTATTTCATATTAATCTCATGGTTCATGGCTGGCCGATGTTGACGATGATCAAGATGCTGATGATAATATTGATTCTAGCTAGGACACTGGTGACGACGATGATAATGATGATGATTCCTCGCCTTCCGCTAATGAGCTGAAAACAAATGAAGCATCCATGCGCATTATTCTGACTGTGTTTACTGTTGTCGTTGTCGTCGGCATTTATTCGTGCATAGAGCTTTTGTTGGCGCAATGCCCAAACGGCTTGATTGTGGATCTCGTTCCTGCTCCTGGTCGAGGTCGCTACTAATAGCGCGGGCAGAGGTGGCGACGGCAGCGGTGTCGCCTCGGTATGCCTATTTGCTCATGGCTCGACACTTCACGCATTCGACGTCTCTATGCAGTGCAACACATGTAACACCTAGCACACATAACTGGCACCTTTATTATCACATGAATGGACTTTTTTGTTTGCATATTTATCATATTATAGCATTCTTTCGTGAGCACCTACCCTCAGGAACGAACAGTGCAGTGTAAGCGACGTCCTGCGACGGAGGGATGAATTGGGATGGGTGTGGGTGTGGAGGTGCTCCATGGTCCGTCCACCATGCAAGGAGATGATTGGTGAGCTCTGAACAATGCTGTTTTGACGCTCGAACGATGGCGCGCCTCACTCGCGCTAACGAGACGCTGGGCATGGGCTCGGGATCGGGAGGTAGAGACGTGTATGGCGCAGTATGGCTGTATGGCTGTGCGTCCTCGATGGCCGGACTGGCTTCGAGGAGCGGAGGCCGGCGAAGAGGAAACGAGCAAGCCATCGGTCAGAAGCAAGGAAAAACTTCGGAAAAGTGTAGCGAGGTGAGGTCCGTCCTTCCGTCCTCGTTGCCACACCGCCAAAGCGGCAACAAGATGAGCTGCGAGTTAATTTTTCATTAGGAATGCCTCGAACGCGTCCAGCATCAGCCTGGTGCTCCCGGGGACGGGGTAGAAACGCGGTCGTTTGTTGCGCAAGAGTTGGATAAAATGCGGAGCGCCAACGCTGGAGTTCGGGAAACGCCGAAGCGATCGATGAACGCGATGAACAGCCAGAACAACAGGGCTTCAACCTGTCAGATTTGATCTGAGCGTTCTCAACTGTTCCGCTTCGTATGTGTTTGCATTCGTGCTGACGCCGCTTCCCGTTGTCACGCCGCCGCCGCCGTCGTCATCCGGTAGTGTCAACCAGTAGCTGTCATCAACAACAACAACGATGGTTACGAAACCATCAGGATATTTGCACCAAGCTTATACGTAAAAAGTAAAGTTTTCGTGCTGACTTTCCTGACAAGATTTAACGTCGACGGAATTGTTTTTCACACTGCTTCATAGACGGACCCCCATAAATGAATATATATATAATATATATATATATATATATATATATATATATATATATATATATATATATATATATATATATATATAATATATATACATATATATATATATATATATATATATGCAACGGTGGGGCTCGAACCTATGCACTTATGTGTCTCCTCCGGCCGCAAGGCGCAGGAAAATGCACCGCGCTACCGGGCTCGACACTAAGCCTATACATGCGGTGTTTATATGTACTAACGTTTTCGATTGTGCCCTAGCATTTCATATGCAAAAGATGCTGTTAAGAAAGACTGCTCTCCGCAGTCGGCATCTTCTATGCACTTTATGAAGAGCATTTTCCATACTTCCATGAAGATATGTGTGTAGCGCAGATTGTATGGTATCCTTGATTGAGGAGTTGAGGAAACTGCCCAGATGAGGCACAACATGTTTAGGGCCGTGAAACACTTTACTAAGGAACGAAGACGTTTACGATGATGACGACACGATGCGCTGTACAAGAGCACAATAATTAGACAAGAATTACTCATTATCTAAAGGGGTTTCTAGATGAAGGTTCAAAACAGCAACGTCTTTGGGCATCTATTACTAAAATATTTGCTAGCTTTAAGTTCTATCGTCACTTTCGACGATATGGTTTGTCTAGTATTTTTTTTCGATGTCTGTAAATATTGTTCGAGTTGCTGTTTGGAAATATTTTCTTTCACAATTTTACGTATTTATTGCCTTCTAAATCTATCAGTGCAGGTATTGGGCGGAGTGGTGTAGGAGATGTTTGTATTTGCGAGGACCAAACGTTGATTTCAGTTATCGGGCAGATTTGAACCGTATGCGAGCATCGCTTTTGCTTTGTCATCCGTCGGAAAGCATCGGATATCCCTACGTCTTAAACAATACCACTACGAAACGAAGCCACGAGCGCTCGTGAGTCAGTCAGTCAGTGTTATCAATGAAAAATGTGAGGGAAGTGATATCAAACTTTGTAGCTCAAGACGAGCTTTTCAATGGGCAGCAAAGGTCCTTATTCCTCTCCGACGGCTATCTAATGATGATGATCTTTTTTGACTTTTCGACTCAATGCAGCCGTTTTCTATCCTGCTCTCGCTTCGACGGTGGTAGTGGCAGTTTCGACCTCTTCGTCGCCGTCCCCGCCTTCTCCTCTGCCTCTACCAACCTTACGACTTTCAGACAGAAAAGATCAGAGATGTATGACTTCATCGAAGGAGCCCAGGACGTGCCCACGTTGGGTCGTTGGCTCCGCCGCAGACGCTTCCATGCCGCGCGCGCTGGATCGCTAGCTACTGTCGTCATCATCGCCGAGTCGAAGTGCCGAGAGGTCGACTGACAATAATGACAGCTCGTTCATTCGCGCTGGAATTGACGTGAAAATGAAGAGCGATGGGCTCCTCATTCGTGGAGCCACGAATCAGAGGTAACGTGAACGGCTTCGCAGCAGCGGCGGCGGCGGCACCAGGCCACGACTCGATCTATACGTATGACCGCGCTCGTACGCGAGGGGGTGGTAGGTGGGGTGAGCGGGGGGGGGGGGGGGGATTGCGTTGAAGAGAAGAAGGTGTATGCCTGCTTTCCACCGGCGGCATCTTCCTATCCGAGCCTTCTCGACGATCTGCTGTCATTTCTTTCACTACTACTACACACCGACTGGCCCTTTAAGTCTCTAGCTTACTCGCCTCTTGACCTCGTTCGTATACTTTGTCGACCGCATTGTGGCCGCATTTCGCCGAACCCGTTGCGTTGCATTATACTGGCTGGCATGCGTGAATAGCTGAAAGGCTGACGTGAGCACCATTACCCGATGTTCGGCATCGCGCGTAATTAAAGCTGCTTAACGCGCGGGTGTGTGATAGAGGACTCAAGGTCTCCTATTGGTCCTGTGTCAGAAAAGATAACAGCATCGAGAGGACTCACTAAATAAGATATTTTTACTTATCGTACAATTCGGCCCACGTTTCTTTATTTTTCGTAACTTTTCTTTTATTCTCTCTGTCTCACTTCTTGTATCTCTTTTCGCTTCTGTCCTCTTCGAAACAGCAGCAGCAGAAGCAGCTCCAACATCACCACCAACATTGTAAAGCGCCTACAAAGGAGCTTTTAAACACGTGCCGCCTTCACTTGGCGTAGTGCATATACATAGTTCGGTAGGTATGCTCAAGTATACGTCCTAAGCATGTGTAATAGACATACCTACTAGAGTAGAGGTGATTTGCGTTTCTTTGTCTGAGGTATCGCAAGGTCTCTCTCTATTCGTCCAATCTCGTTGCCAAGCACGCCTCTCCATGCCCATTAGACACATCTCTTCTGACGCCGCCGACCTTGACGGGGTTCCGGCGGCGTCGTTCAGGTACTTTACTGGGACTCAGCTCACGCTAGCGTGCAGTCGTTACGGTCTTTTTGCCAAGTAAGCGGGCGTTACAGACAGCCCGTGTGGCCTCTAGCCGACAAACCGTTGTCTAGCGAGTACCAAGTGGTTGTTACCGTAAAAAATAGTAGTAGTCCTTCTAGTATTCCACTAACAGAAGTTGGATTAGTAGTAGTATTAATAACGCGACCACTTTCCTAAGTGTGCGGCTTGCGCCTATACAAGGGCGCTGTTGACTAGAGGCTGATTGGCCATTGGAGAGATTGGTCGGGACGATTAAAGCGCTCTGTGACGCTTGTAGATGATGATTCGGCAAAACAGAAAGAAGATTCGTAGACGCAGACAAGTGGAAGTGGAAAATGAGCCCAGCCAGTAATGAAGGTGCGCCACACTGCGTGCTGAGGGCTGGCAAGGGCTCATTGCAGGGCGCGGCACCTACAAAACTTGGAAATTCAATGCGCTTCGTGTGGTTGAGCTAAACGTTGCCTCTTTTACTTTATCGGTTCGCTTACAGCAACCAGCGGGTGTATCTCTGAACGCCCGGACGGAGTGTGAAATTAAGATACGCGAGCGGTTTGAGAGAGAGAGAGAGGTAAGACACCGATATGAAAATATACCTTCATTAACTTGGTACACACGCTGTGTCCGTGTCGCACTTTTCGCCCTAGAGTCATTTCGCGGTCAGCGAGAAGACTGATTAACGATTTGTCAGGAACACTGAGTCTGTTTGATCTCCTTTACAACGGAGTCTTTAGATCGTTTGTATGCCACTAAAAATCTCACGGCTTAGCAGCAGCAGTTAAGAGCGCGGCGCGTGGCCAGAAAGATTACGGACAGTACAGTGGCGCAGCACTGTACTGCAGCGCCACAACAGGCCTAACCCGATCAAACGATTGCGGGGTTAGGCCTTTTCCCCAGTGGCTGGCATCTCAGCGGCAACTAAACAACATGAGCCGCGGAGTTGAGAAGACTGGGAAAGCGCCGGCAAAAAATTAAACCTATGCAAAGCTCAACGGGTTAGCCAGTGGCAGCGGAATCATCAGAAGCAGCAGCGACTAGCATGTCGATTTCTGTCTGCAGGCACAGCAGACGACAACAGGGAAACTGAACACCGAACACGAAGCTCATATTAGTATTTTCAATCAATCAATCAAGCTTTTATTTCACCATAAATTGGTTGATTAGGAACAATACAACGATTTAGGACAGTACACATTTCACTCGCGAGGTAATTAGTATTTTTCCTACGTAACCCCTACATTTTTGTTTTTTTCCCCCGCGGGTAACATTTTTATCGGGCGGTACCTTAGACAACGGTCGTGGTGGTTGTGGTGTTGGTGCAACGAGCGCTCGTCTAGGAAAGCCTAGAATGTTAGCAAGTGAGCTTGCCACAGACGGCTCACGTAGGTTAAGCAGTCCCAGCCCGAGCTGGGGCGGGTGTTGGTTACGGTAAAGCACCACAACAACCAAATGCGAACAGTCGAAGGCAGGCCAGTGACACGCCGTATGGAGCACATCATCTGCAGTCTTCGACGGGTAGCGAATGCAGCCGATTTTTCTTCCCCTCCACCCAATATCGGTACCTATTTACTTACCTAGTGCATCGTTTAGTTTCGTACGCATCGCTACCGATGGCCGATACAGGCCGATTGTCGCGACCACCAGAGCGCCGCATCAGGCTCTGGGCTAAGGGCACGCGCTCCCTAGCATGCAGAGTTGCAGGCGATGGCAGCGTTTGTATGACGAAGCGCGGGGCCATCTCGACCGTCACCACAGCAATTATTACTACGGCCGCTATTGGTGGTGGTGGTGCTGCTGCTGCATTCTGCATTCGTCTGCGTGGGCCCGTTAGTTGTTGCCGACGGCCTGAGTGAAAGGGGCCTGAATGGAGGACTGACTGAATGAATCACCGGACGGCTGCGTAGACCGTCGTCGGCCGCGTTCGCGCGTGTGGGAGAGTGCACTGGCTAGCTGTTCGAGGTAGACGTGGGGGTGGCGCCTTGCGGGCAAAGACGAACCCCCGAGAACACTTGGCGGGGGTAGACCCAACGACTGCCAACTCAGCGAATTCCTCTGACTCGTTCATCTACCTTAGTAGCTGAGACCCCCCCCAGTGTCAGCTAACGGCTCGACGACGATCAGGCTGACCAATTCGACGACTCACTCGATACCAACACAAAAGCGAAAGTAAAATGAGAGGGAGAAGCAGGTTGTTGATTGCGCTATAAGGGAATAACTGAGAACCATTTTTGCGGTGTCTAGTTTATATATATATATATATTCAAATTAGGTAATTATGCCCTCCCTAAAGTAGCTTCTCATAGCGTCCTTTATATATATATATATATATATATATATATATATATATATATAACATAACAGCGGAGAAGCAAACGCTTTCATGATGTAAATGCAGATGAAATCTCCCTTCTTGGTGGAGCTTCCCTTCCATACCGTCGCAAAACGCGTTAATCCCTGCATGTACGCTACAATGAGAGGGGGCATAGTGAGCACGCTAGCGTGGAGGGAGCATAGTGAGCACTCGAGTAATTTCAGTCATTTGAGCCCTAGGTGTAGTAACTAACACAACAGGAGCCCAGAGAGTCTATAATAGCAGCAACCAAATCGACGACATGTTCTGACTGTACAAATTATTTAGTCAGCAATCAAACTTAAGTTTTATTGAGATCATGAAGCTACGCGCTTTCGAGCATTGCACGAGCTATTTTATATGCAACACTGGCCACCTCTTGCTCGAAACTCTCGAAACTTCCACGTGGGTTTGATTTCAACACAGCACATGGATGAAATATGCGGAAAACTTTTCCTTATTTGAGCCAAGTATACATGTGTGTATTGCAGTTCGTTTCGAACACAGCGTCTCGATTAATTTCAAACACCTTTGCAGTCTTAACAGCCGAACCTTCCACCTACTACTAAATAATAGCTGCTATGTACACGTCAACTTTTCATCATCAACTTTCCAACAACCATCTTGCCGGCACTTACAGATCCAAACGCTAAATGTAAATCAACTGACATCTACAATGTGGGACTATAATTTGTACCTTTGCAATTTTAAAGAGTTTGTTTCTAACTCTAGGCCATCCTCCGTGCGATCTTGGATAGGCTTGGAATTCAGCCAGAGGCACATCTTCAGGGCACTGAGGGCCGGACATGTTGAGATATCTAGGGTTTCCCCAGCAGTCCTGCTGTGTGATTTATCATCTATTCTCAATGAGCATCGCTCGAAGAGAATTCGATGCACAACAGGGATCGAACCGGCGACACCCCGGTAGATGAGGCAACCATGACTAGCCCACTCCTAGACCACGCCGTCACAATTATAATTTGTACCTGCCCGCCCAGACAAGAACGAGACGTCTGATACACTTTCTCTATCATCACTGTACACTCGTCGAGCGCCGCCGAGCAAGAACTGCGCGGTCGCACAGAAACAGAACGAGAGGCAGGGAGCGAACACACACGCGTCTACTTTCACGGAGGCATGGCCGAGCAAAGGAGCTGCAATTTGCCATTTCCGTTGGATGGCTGTCACCAGCGGTCGAGGTGGACACTAACGGTCACCGGGTACGCTAATTGGACGTCTAATTGGCTGCAATTATATCTTCGTCGTCGCACTTGGTGGAGAATGGACAAAAATAACCAATGGGACTATGTCGTGTCGCCACTTTCGTGAAGGGAGAAGCCGGCGGGGAACCGTTGACAAAAGGTCAACCGCCAGGTTTTGCAATGCATATGGCTGCGAATGAGTTGTTGAACAGAATTGCGGCGGCATATACTTTTTTTATATATAACATACATATTTACGTAACACTACAAAACTCACTACAAGACATGTCCCGACGCTCGCAATGGGCCTTAAGGCCTGTGACTACGGATTATATATATATATATATACGTATATCGAACGAGTTCGCACACAGTCTGATACGTCGAGTGGATCAATGATTTTTTGTTTTTTTTCTGCAATATTTCTGTTTCTCGTCACTTTGTCATGCCCAGCTAATAGCCCGATCAGTATTCGCCTTATCTAAATAGAACACCATACAGGCTGCATCAGAAATGGATAATAATAATAATAATAAAGTTCAATTTTCGTTAAACCCACAGTATTCATCATTTATTTATTGCACAATATATATATATATATATATATATATATATATATATATATATATATATATATATATATATATATATAATAAATATATATATATATATAGAGTCAGTCTCCCTCCTGGACACGACAGCGGCTCTAGAGCATATTTGAAACGGCAACGCCGAAAATCGGCCGATGGTGTCAGCTCCAATTTGCGGCGTCTTGAAGTTGGCTCGTGTCATTTCGACAGCTATCGGACAAGCGACCGACCGCATGCACTCGCAGCACACAAGCAAAACCAACCGGGACGCTGGAACGACGAGCGGCAGGTTCGGCAGGTTTGGTTGGCTCACAGGACCCGGTCGTATCGGCGGGCGGTCGTTCATGACGCTGCACACCCTGTTTCCATCAATCTTTGGATCAGTCCGCAGAGCCGCGGCTTGGCTCTCTGTTTGATGTTGTGTTCCTCTAGCCTCTAGCGTGACGCACGCTATGTATGGTTTCGTGTGCTGTGCCGTGCCGTGCTGTCCGCCACCTGGTGGTACCCGCGAGCGCGAACCCACCAATATCTCCGTTCCACCAAACGCAAACGCATAAGACAGCATGAGAGCCAACAGCAGCATAGATCATCATCATCATCATCATCATCAGCAGCAGCAGAAGCAACGACAGCAGAAGCAGCAGCTGTTGCCGTCAATGTAATAGCATCAACGCGGGAGACTGCAGACAGGCGTAAAACAACAGCAACAATAGTAACAGTAAAAAGGTCAATGGCAATAACGACAGCAACAACAACAGCCCCAATCGCGACCACGCGCTATCACGTTTATCATCACGATTAACGTCGATACGAGCAATAGCCAGAAATGGTAGTACGAATGTTTCATCGTTTGTTCAGCCAAAATGAGTCAGCCAAAAATTCGATAGTACGAATGTTTTCGTTGCATGTCATGCGAGCATTGAGCACGAGCAGCAGAAGTCGAAGTATTTTGCGTAATATAGATGGCAGAACTAGAAAAAGAGGAAGAAGAAAGCGTTGTAGCAGAGCCAGCAACAATTGGCGCTAGACACCGCAGCCAGGTGGAGGGGAGGGGGGAGGTCGAAGTCGATGACGGATCGGGGCAATGCAGAAAGGGATGGCAATTCCGCGAGAGCGGAGAAAAATATCACCATCAACACTAAAACTATCATTAGCATCAGCAAAAACCACGACAACGACAACAACTATAACAAAACAACAAGATTAACGACATCATGATCTGCAGCAGCAGCAACAGCAACAACATAACAGATATTTACAGCAACAACAACAGCGACAGCAGCAACTACACAGCCCATTATGAGGTGGTGGTTTTGTTGACCCGCCGACGCGAGCGGAGAAGGCTTGCTAGCCAGACGCTAATGTTAAACGAGACGTCGCCTGTAGATAGACAGACAGACACGGAGAAAGAGAGAAAAAAAGAGAGAGAGCGGCTGACAGCCAAGACGTGGTCCGTATGTTCATGCTTACACTTGCCAGCAGGGTTGTTCTCAGGTTGGGAAAGCGGCAAAGCGGGAAAGAAATGAAAGGACAGGCGTCGCTGTTACTACCCCATCTTTGTATTCTTTGCTCTCGCCCCCCCCCATCACTATCTCTATTTCGCAAACTTTTTCCTCTTCCTTTTATTTATCCCGTCTTGTCGCGCCTCTCCCGCCACAGCCCTGTGTCTTTTTCTTGCACCTCGTGGCTGGGGCAAGCAACTTTGCGCTTTCTATTTCTCCCGTTAGCCGGCCGGCCTGCGGCCAGCCGTAGTGCGTCTCCCTCCTTGCCCTCTTGTTCTCGTTTGCTCGCTCGTCCGCTCGCTACCTTACGTTCTCGCTACGTTTCGTCGAGCTCCTCCAACTTCCTGAAGGAGCCCCGGGCTCCGCGAGGGCGCGAAGCCGTCGAGGGCGCAGGCGTTGCTTACGGGGCGGCAATGATGATGTACGAACGGACGGACGAATGGACGGACGGGCGAACGTCCGGGCGATCGAGCCAGCGAGCGGACAGCCAGACAGGCCGATAGACAGAGTGGCACGCAGGCAGCCAGGCCGACGAACGGATGGCACATCTCCGGTTCGCTCCCTAGCCCGGAACTTCTTTTCGCCGCGTCTTGAGGCGGGCTGGTGGGCGAGCAAGCGAAGGGGTCTGCGTGAGGGATCTGTTCGAGATGGGGGTGTGTGGGGCAAATAGGGGGACGACGATAGTGAGCGCAGACGAGAGCGCAGCTGCGACGCTACAGACAACAACAACCCAGTGACCTGCAGTTGGTTGTTGTGCTAGCCATATAGAGAACAAGACGGTGGTGCCGACGATGATAGTGACGACGATGATGATGATGATGATGACGACGACGATGATGATGACGACGATGATTATGATGGTGATGATGCTACTACTACTACTACTACTACTACTTGTCGTGACAACGAAAACATAAAAAGCAAGGCGGCGCCGAGAGCAAACCGGCGGCAAGTAAATAAAAAGACAGGCGGCCGTCAGGCACCTTGTGCGGCACCCACCCCTGTGAAGAGGCGCATCGGGTCGTTTCCCCGCGTACTACAGTACTTGCACTACTACTACTACAACTACTACTATTACGGCCACTGTTAGACTCCGAAAATGAGGTCAACGACATCGTACATTTGTTGACAGCGGATGCATTTATCAACGAGTGTCAGGACGCCGTCGGCTGTGGCGACTGCCGCCACGGTCACAGCAGCGTAAGGTGGCCACGTGGGCTACCTCGAGGCGTCCTGACACCGTCTCCAGGTGCTGTCTAACCGACGAGCAAGAGCAAGAACAACGCGTAAAAGGAAAGGAACAAACGGGAAAATAGCCGAAAGAAAAGACAGGCAAGAACATAATTAGGAAGAGAAAACGCAGGATAAGAAAGGGACCGGTACAAACAATATACGTTTCAAAAAAGATAAACATAACAACAAAACGAAGAAGAAGAGCAAAACAGGGGATGGAGTGTAGAAGCAAGCTAAATGCTGTAACTGGAACGACGAGAAGGGGCCTAGAATGAAAAACAACTTTATTAAAAAAATATTTAAAGTAAAAAATACGCTTGAGAACAAGAAGGGGAAAATTAAGATGGTGACAATAAAAGGCATATAACTAGAAAGACAAAGAAGAAGAAGAAGAAGAAGAAGAAAATGAAGGCAACGCCAAAAAATAACACTGTGGAAAATAGACAGAAGAAAAAAATCAAAGAAATAAAGGTTTAAGGGAAAACGCAGAAGAAAAATAAAACCAACGAAAACAAGTAAGAGTAAACCTTTGAAGAGACAGTGCTAGTGCTAAGAAAAGAGAAAATGACCTAGAGAAACGAGGGGCAGAGGGGGCTGTAATTTAAGTGAGCCTCAGTGAAAGCCAGTTAGCCAAGCAACAACGCCAAGTCTCCCTTTTTTCTCACTTTTTCTTTCTCTCATTGTGGCTGGTTTCTCGCTCTCCTTTTTTTCTTATTTCTCTAATCTCAATCTCTCTCTCGCTCCGGCGTTTATCACTTACGCGAGCACCGTTGCACAGGCGTCCGTGACGCATTCGTTGTACCGTCGCAGGTGCACGCAGGCAGCATACAGTAACCGTCGGTCGATACAAGGCCGCTCACAATGCACACGGTGGTTCGGGGGGCTAAATTGATTATCGTTCTTCGGTGGTTCGTCGTCGCCGTCGTCGTCGACGCTTTGCCTCATCATCGTTGGAAAGTCTTTTTTCGCGCGGCATTCGCGAACCTACACTTAAGAGTAGTAGCTATGACGATACGTGGTAGGCAGATAGGTAGGTAGATAGATGTAGGTGTGATTGGTTGAGTGACATTGGGCGTGGGAGTGAGAGTGGACTCTCAAGCGGAAGGGAATCGATATAAGTATGAGTGTGTGTGAGTGGATGGAAGCCGGGGGGAAGAGGCAGGCAAAGCCTGTGCTCGATTGGCTAAGCGAAAGTGGCAAAAAGAGTTGACTCGTCCTCTTCTCCTGTTGGATCTCTCTCTAGCTTGTTGTCCCCTAGCTCCCCATTGGCGCTCTCAATTGTCCTCTGTTGGCTCGTTCTTGCCCCCCCCCCCCTGCTCCCCCCTGTCTAGCGCGACGACAGCGGTGCCTGTCTCGAGCCAGGACGCCCCTGCCCGCACTCTGTTTAGACTACCATTCACCTAGCCCCCCCCCCCCCCCCCCCCACAGACACCAGTACTCTTGTGCCCCCTACTGCCGCCGGAACCCCTGTTGTTGCTGTTGTGGTTGTTGTTGTTCGCCAGGGCCACGGTCGTTGCTGTCGCGGACCCCGACATGGGTCTTACTAGTCGCGATAATTACGGTTACTACCACTGACAACGGGTCGCGACTCATTACTACTGACTTTCATGTTTCGGTCCTTTGTTTGGCAACGCATTCCGTTGAGCAGCAACGGAAAACAAAGCGAACAGCAAGCAGCAGAGGCAACAACAGTAGCAGCGGCAGCGTCTGTGGCAAAGGCAAATACAAGAACACACATTGTGCTTCAACTCGGCCGATCATACACATATTAAATAAATCGGTAAATGGATAAATAGAAAGGCAGATAGCGACTGCTAGGACATGAAACGACGGCCTTTCAATGGAAAGCGCCTAGCTAGTCAGCGCACCCGTACGCGTGACGCATGCATGTATATCTGCGCATTTATGTTCGCGCATGCGTGTGGACTCGTGCGTCTATGCGATGAGGAATCGGGGCATTCGCAAATATCTGATTGCTGATATAGGGTAAAAAGAAGCGCTGATATAAAGTACCCACATGAGAAGCGAACGGCAGCTGATGTAGACGTAAACGTTTGATATAACGGGAAATCTGCATGGGCGACAGCAGTTATATAGATGTATCCGCATTAATTATATTTTGTTAAGGACTACCTGGAAAATGTGGTTGCACACACGGTCACCTCAGCAGGGAGGCTCCCTGCAAGAGTGGGTCGGTAGTGTGGGGCTCCAACCCACTAAAAACCAGTCGTGTCCCCGTGCCCCGACCTGACTGGGAACTGCTTGCACGTCTCATCAAATAGTCAGGTGGAGAGACGAGTCTACTACTCCTGGCATTGTGTTCCCCGAGAACCACGGAAAGGGGGGCGGCTTAGGTGGTTAGCGCTCGTTTTCTTCTGTAGAATGGCTTTAAAAACTTCAGCTATGGTGTTCCAGTGTAAATGCGATTCCGTCATATTTTTACAGAGGTCACGTTGGTTAAAAGCCTGTGTATTCATTAGAAGCGATAGGTGTGCGCGCTGCTCCACCCATGATCTGCATTAACCTAATCAGCTCTGAACCACTAAGTCGGACGCCAATCGGCAGCCATGTTTTCAGCATGACTTTCAGCTAAAACTGTATCGGGGCTCACCCTTAGCCAACATTTAACGTCCACGGGTTTGCTTCTGCATTGCTTTATAGACGGACCCCCAGAAATACAGAAATGCAACGGTGGGGCTCGAATGCGTGCACTTAGTGTCTCATTCGGGCGCGAGGCGCACGCGAATGCACCACACCACCGGGCTCTCGACATTACTTTCAGCTGATTGTATCGTCGCCAGTCAAATGCGCATGGCCACACATCATTATCAGCCGTATAAAATGATCCTGTTACAATTGATACAATATATTCGAGCCTCACAATTGGAAGTTTTAAATACAAATAAATATACATCTATGTATTATATGTGATACTTGTATGCTGAAGTTTGTTTGTGCGTGTATGAAGAATGTATGTGACGCGCAAGAACGTTTATAATGTAACGTGTAGGCAAAGAAGTATTTCCCTAAACAATACGTACGAGTGGTGTGTTGTGAAAAAAATTGGTTTCTTGTACAGCGCAATCGTACTTGGTCAGCAGAGTCGATCACCGATCGATGAACTCTTGGAGCAGGCAGAAGCAGAAGAACGGAGAAACAGAAACTATACGCCTGCGATATTAGTGCTCTCTGCGCACTGCCACAGAAATGTCTAGGAAGTCTCACGGGAAATATGCAAACTTAATTGACAATATTCTGAGCCATTTTGCTGGAGAACAGCCGAGATAGCTCTTGCAGATTGACACTATTTAGGCCCGTATGTATGCATATATATATATATATATATATATATATATATATATATATATATATATATATGCCGTAGAGTGCCGTAAAATCCCTATGGGAAATTCAGCTACCTGCGGTAGATCGCTGCAACTAGTGACCGGCATTTTCACCAAAGATAAGTATGCGCCTACTGCTGGACAGTTCGGCGCCGTTCATTGTTCTGTAGAAGCTAATAGTGTACCGCGCATCTCTAAATCTCCCAATAACGATATTGTATTTGTCCCCATCGGCCATAACCATACACAGGTTGCGTTGCTGTAGACGATTTCTTATTGCCGGTGATCCAGTATTTTGCCGTTAAATAATTTTTACAATCAACAATAACTGGCCTTGCATTTACACAAATACTCAGGGCTGTCAAATCGAGATTCGTTCAGTAGGTCTTGGCTTGCTAAAGAACAAGCTACATACTAGCAGACGACCTCGTTGACAGCAGACAATTGTAACCTAAACGTTTTATGATCGCTCAGTCGGTTCAATAATAGTCTAGTTGAGGTAGGCGTTCGTTCGGAGTGCTGTTACGCATGGCAGACCTAACGCGTATTCAGCCTTCGACCTCTCACCAATAAATGCTTGCATTGTAGCACGAGGGAGGCCGGCGCCACTGACACCGCCCGACAATACATGGTGATTCAACTAATCACACTTTACAGTTTATGAGTTAAGCTTTAACTGCCCTTATCAGCCCCGAGTAGAGTAGTTGAGTACCAGTAGGTGGCTGCGTAGGGCCTAGAAGCCAGGTACCAAGCGGTCGCAGAGCAGAAGAATGTTGCGGCGGACGTCCACAAGTCATCTCAAGAGAGGGAAAGCAAACGAGAGAGGCGAGCTGCAAAACGGGGAAGAGTAGTAGCTTTAATCATTGAGGTGGCGAGTGCGAAGTTAGCTGCAACAGCCAAACCAACTTTACTAAGCCGCTCGCCACCCATCAACGGCCACGACGTAGCTCCTCGTCGTCTTCGTCGAAATCGACATTTCAACTCGTTCATCTCCGTTTGACCTCCGTCTTGTTCAGGATTTCTCTCTCCTGTTCCTTTTCTTCTTCTCTCTTCCGCATTCCTTCGTTTCTCTCTCTCTCTCGCCCCATGGCTCTTCTTCTTTATCTTCATATTCACTCTTTCAGAGTAGAAGACGTGGGGGAAATTGCCTCAAATACTCTATGTCTGAGTTCCTGTCTCTATGCATCCTACTTCGCTCCGGGATAGACCCTCACTCATTCATAGCCCCTCTCTTCCTCTCATGCTCGCTATTTTCCTCGCTTTTCTTCTCGATCTCCCTCCTTCTCTTTTGTCTCTTCTATCTATCTAACCCCTATTTGTTTAATCTTATCCTCACAACATGCATTTCTATGTGTTTGTTTCTACCCCAGCCTACTAACGATAATTCCCTTCGTTTACCGCCCCCATTTCTATTCCTCATCCTCCTCTGCGCATGTCCCCGTCTACTTGTACTCCCTACTACTTCCACTACTACTACTCATTCGGCATAAGCGGGCGCTTTGTAGCAATCGCATGCGCCTAATCGCGAAAGGGGCCCGCGGCACCAGCAGCTGCAGCAGTAGCAGCAGTAGGAGGCCGGGTAAGGGAGCACCAGCAAGGCTCTCGAATTCTCTCCTTCTATCACCTACATTCAAGTTCCTTTTCGTCGTCGTCGTCGTCACATCCGACTTCCTAGAGGGTCACTAATGGATCGGGCGGGCAACTCGATGTACGTCGTGGGACTGGTCTTCGCTGTCGTAGCTACCACTCCACTTTTGAAAACAAAATGGGCCTTGCACACGCACACAAAAAAGGAGCACATCTGAGGGGCAGAGTGGGCAAGCAAGCAAAATAAAGAGGAACACATAGATATGGCGAGAGGGTGTGAGGCAACAAACGAGTTAGAGGTAGAGCAGAACAGAAAGCAAAGACTGCTGGTCCGATCGGTCGTTTCTTCATCAAACGCCTCCCCAGCCCGTTCATATTGACCTATACATCTCGAGACATTAGCGACCCATAACTGGCCATTGTGAGCTAGAGTCGTTTCCGTGGTCGAATGCCCCTCCTCGGCCGGCCGCTGCAAAGAAGCTTTAACGGCCAGCAGCCTGAAGTAGTCTCACACTAGTAGAACCCGGTCGTCGACCAGCAGGGTGACTCTAGCAAGCGTTGTGGGGCTAGCCAAAGTAACAGGGTCAAACGTTCGCTAATATCTGTACGTTGATCTGTTGCAGTAACGCAAGTGAGGGGTTGAAGTAGTATTAAAGAATGATTCCAGCTTCTCGCCTCTTCCTGAGGCCATTTAGGTGAGAGGTTTTTAGTGGGTATTATGCCAACAATATCGGCATGGAGTCCCACACTACCCGCTTTGGGTGTGTGTAAAAGCATTTTTCCCTCCCACCAAAAAAAAATAATGCAAGTGATAATATGTATTCTTTTTACTTAAATAAATATAATAGAACATTTGTGAGTTTCCTCACGCATTTTTCGTCGTCGACATCGGCCGTGATGTCGTTAATATAATGACCCAGAATTCACATTATTGAAACGATTACTGCAGAACTCGACGCAGGACGCTACGAACGTACACGTGTCAGATCTTTATCCTTTACTATCGTATTTACCTCAATTTGAGATGTGGGCCTCGATAGGCCAATGTCTAACGGGCAGGGCTTGCAAAACCCGGGCTCTGCTAAATAGAATACTGAGTCAAGGTAGTGCTAGTGAATAGTTTTGTTCGGCTAGAGCCCTCCCTACACGCCACGTAAGCGAGGTCTTCGGGGCATCGCCGTCGTGGGTCGAAATAGGTTGTGCGATCCGGTAGCAGGGAAATGAGAGGCAGTTACGTAGACGGCCACGCGAAGCAGCGCCCAGCTGAAAGATGTAGATTGAATTTGCTCCCGAATGGCTAATCAGATTAAGACGAGTGGTTCTGGCAGCATCCGGTGAACCCCAACGACGAAACGACGGGCTGCGAGCGAGTGGGCCAACGCTGACGTAGCCAACGACGAAAGAATCAGTCGGCCAGGATAGGAACACGAGTTTGCCAGGACATGAGGCCGTTAGAAATAGGGAAACAAACGGGGAAAAGAGAACGAGAGAGAGAAGATACAGAATGAAAGAGCACGCGCCCTCGATAGGCAAGGTAGAAAGATGAACGCCTTGCCTTATAGCGTGTAGACGAGGTTAAGTTCCCGGCCTCTCTCGAGCCTACGCTGGTGGCCACGAAGGAAATATACGGAACACGTCTGATGCCTTAAAGGCATACAGAGCGGCACGCCAGGAAAACACATAAAGCAGCACGTCTTTCGGCAGTCGTATAACAAAAATTGGCATGAAATAGAAGTACAGTACATTGTAGCTATTGCGTTGAGCGAGCTTTCTCATAGTCAGTTACTTCGTGTGCTGATGCGTGTGGAATTACGTCACAGAAACAGTAAAAGTAGTTATATTATTATTATTGCACTTAACGCTGGTAGCTTTTTCTAGTAGGTGTTGCCTTATCCTTGTCAATAGGATATTTACACTGGAATACGTACATATGTTTTTTACATTTGCATTTTTAATAAGTCAAGTTAATAGTGGTCTCATGAGTGATATTTTTGAAGTACTAACATATCTTTTCACCTGTAAATATGTCGTTATTGTATTTTTGCTATGTTAGGATATTGTCGCCGTAATGCGGCTCTACCAACGAAACCCAAGTAGTGCATCAGACCATTTAAACCCGACAGCTTAACATCATGTATTTAAATCATAGATTAAAAGTATGAAATTCGCCGGTTCATAAATCCGAGTTGGAGCTCATCAGCATTTATTTGTACTTCTATCGTGACGCTGTTTGATGGAGCTGTCAAATAGATCTATGAGCGCATCTGCTGATTTGATCCGCCTATAGGATAGTTATTACCTATTGGACTAAAATACAGTTGTGGCGACCGTACTGATTCGAAACCTGGATCTTCGATCGAACGGCTACGTCCTTAAAATAGTCCTGTCCTCCTAGCGAAAGCTCTCGGCGGCTCGTCTGGTTATGGTCCTACCACCAAGGAATATGGTGGCGTAGAGTTTAACTCGGCATGAATACGACAAGGATAGCTATGTCGTCTTGAAGTATATAGCATAATCTGGCAAATATGGGCTTGACAAAAAAGCAATTAGAGCAAAACGAGTCATAACCAGACGGACAACAAGCGTAAGTAGAACCAGAAAAATTTAATCAAAGAGAATCCGATCAGTCAGCGATGGGGAACAAGTTTGCGATACTGTTGGCTGTATTCATTCTTCATGCGGTCATGACGACCTACAGCAGTATTGCCACAAAAGCAGCAGCGCAACGAGAAGTTGTAACGTCGATAATGCATAATAACGACACTGAGGTTTTAAGCGGTTTAAAGCGAGGTTTAAGGCCGCTCCGGCACAAAAACAAGGGCAAGAGAGATGCATTGTGTGTAGACGCTGCCCGAGTACAGCTAACAGTTTTGAGGGATGCAAAAGGAACAATAGTAGGTTATTGGTAATGAGTTTGCATGCACTTGAAGCTGAGATTCAATACTTTGTCGAGGAGACGGATATGCAGCTGCAACATCATACGCATACGGTGCAGGGTATAGGTTTAGGCTCGATACACGATATATCTGCTGAATCACAAAGGCTTCTCCACTTGTTTACTCCAAAGGACCTATAAACGCAGTTATACAGTTGCCGCTTGTTGCTGCTCTCATAATACTATTCGTATTATACAACATACTACTATCGTAATTCATACTGTTACTTGGGATGTTGCTATCACGTCTGTTCTTACGTGTACTGTCTTCGCTAACATCTCTGTTCTCACGACGTACTGGCTTCGCTAGCACGCCTTGGATCTGGCAGACTTTCGGTTTGCTCAGATTTGCAGAAAACAATCTTAATGCTACCGTTCACGTATTTGCATACATTGTTCGTGTTCATCTGCGTTAACAGCCCAATACTATTCCTATATCAAAGATACAAACAAAGGCTATGATTTTTATAATAAAGGCACAAACAGCAGGAACGATAGCACAATGAGCATCGTAATCGTAGTAGTAAGAGGAGCTATAATAGCAGCAACAACCATTTGAAAATGTGAAACAGACCACTACTGTGTAATTCACAGCTGAACATCAAGTAGAGCCAAAATGCTTGGGTGCTACGCGAAGACGGAAAATGCCCTCTGCTACCGCACAGTCGCTCTTCATGGCGTTCTGTCTTGCCGCGCTTATTCCTGTCTTTGTCGTCCGAGTCGTCGTCGTCGTCTTCGTATTCGTCGTCGCCACGATTGTTGCCTCTGCTAATGTCGTCAGCAGAAGAGAGTGTCGACGGCACCTAATGCTATGAATGAAGTAAGCACGGGCCCAGTGGAAGCAAGCAGGGTGCAAGTGACAGCTCGCAGGCGACCAGAACAGGTTGGTGGCGGCAGTGAAAGTATGCGGCGACGCACGCGCTACTGCCCAGACTAGGACTCTAGGCCGAAAGCTCTCGTCCGTCGCGTAGTTCTGCTGTGCTGCTGCTGCCGCCGAAATCGTCGTTGATGTCTCCTCAAGTTCGTCTTCCATCTCCTTCTGCCCTCCAAGATGGTCTATCGATGAGCAGCTACACCAACCTGTGTCCTGACAGCTCCCCTCTACATTCTCTCCGAAGTAGATCCTCTGTTTCCCTGCTGCTGCCCTATTCCTATGATGGCAGCAAAGCGGCAGTCGAGCGTGCATTTTGAGCTCGCCGTTTGCTGGCAAACGTACCATCACACGACGGCGCGTGTTAGCCGCTTTACCTCATATCCAGCCAGCGCGAGGCCGTGGACGAACAATGGTGGATCAAACGGGCGCGTGACCTACCCCGGTGGTGGTAGCTTGATGGCCGTACCGCCGATAGCGGAAGAATACAAAGACCAGCGAGGCATCGATGCATCACCCGGAGTGATTTGAACGTTCGAAACGGCGGAGGCTGCTTGTTGTTGCCAAGCTCCAGGAGGGCAAGAGGGCGGGGCAGGTCTAGAGTAGAATGGTGATTTCCAATTCAGATTCAGTGCCACGTCGTCGTCGTGGTCGTGGTCGTCGTCGACGTTGTCGCTATTGTTGTTTCTTCGCTCGGTACAGTGCACAGCACAAGCTACAAAAAGTCATCGACGTAAAAGTAGGCGACGTTCTACAACAACGACGACGACGAAAAGCGACCGACCTAAGCCAAATCACAGTGCTTGCTGGGCAACAGCGTTCAGTGGCAGCATGGCTGAGGTGAGCTGAGGTGACGGCGTTGCCCTGACGAAGGTGTCGCTGGTGGACGGTTGAGGCGCAACCTAGAAGCAACCTGACAACGTTGTTGTAGCGAAACAGCGCGTTTTAGAAGAGGCTGTTTCCTCCTCGCTCCTTCAGCGCACAAAGCAGGGTCAAAACCAACCATGCCAAGTTGAACGTTGGTTGGTTGTTGTCGGTAATCTGCCATTTCGACAACTGTTGTTAGGATCTTTTGTTTATCCTCCTACAGATAGCTTCGATTGCCGTAATCGACACCGTCGTTCTGACCGCCGCTCAAACCTCTTCACGGTTTAGGTGTTATCGTGGTACGTCGCTGTTAATGTTGGTATGGCTGTTTTTGATCCTGCTGCGGCGGAATTGTATGTTTATTTTTCTTATTGTTGTGCTATTCGTTATATACATTCTTATGTTGCAGTTACTGCTCCCGTTGTTACTGCGACTCGTTCTGTTGCTGTTATACATCGCTGTTTGCGTTATTGCTCTTGAAGTAATGGCTGTTGTTGCCGTTCTTGTTGTTGTTGTTGGTATGCTTATTTTTTTTTGTTTGAGGTTGGGGAAAAATGCTTTATGCACACCCAGCGCAGATATCACTGTTCGGGCGTGTTGTTGTTATGCTGCCGGAATGGTATTGCTAGATGTGTCCTTGCACTTGTCTCTGTTAGCATTGTTGCTATTCTCGTGTCCTAGCTGTAGATGGTATTACAGTTTTTGTTAAATCAATTGTCTCTTATGACGTCAAGCTAGCACTCACTACGTTGACCACCGTTGTTAATTATTGTTCTTGTACCAATAATAATAATAATAATAATAATTGCTATGCGTTTTTGATTCCTCGTCTGCATGTTCATTTCGTCTGTCGTCGTAGTTGTTTTTCTGCTGATGTTATTGTTGTTGTTGTTGTTGTGGTTGTTGTCGTTACTTATCTTACGGCTTTCATGCTCTCGCCGCGTCAACACCGTCATCGACCTGCGGCCACACCCTCTCGACGTTCGATGCTGCTATGCAACTAGGCAACGAAACAAGTCCAGCGAGTAGAGGATGTAGATAGTATAGATAGAGAAATTGAGTGTGTGTGTGTCTTTGTAAGATATATATATATAGAGAGAGAGAGCGAGACGGAAAGCTAGAAACGAGAGAAGCCGGAACAGGCTGTACGGGAGCCGACGATCAGACGAAGTGAAGCAAACAAACACGCGTCAGATGCGCGTAGAAGAAGAAAGACACGCGTCGAGAATACGGCATGAGCGCGACTTTTAAGCAAACATTGCTTATTCGTATTGCGCCCCCCCCCCCCCCATTTGTTCGACGATGTTCCGCCTGCCGATGAATACGACGATGTTCGATCTGCTAGCCGAACCGTCGCATTCGGACAGGCCAATGTCTGCCGTGCGTTGCAACATTGAGACCGTCTCTACCGCTGCCGCCGCCGTCACGGGTTGACTGAGTCGAGGTGGAGGAGAACGATAAGAAGAACGAAAACAGGGAGAGAAGAAACGTTGTGGGTGAAACCTGCACGACGATCTTGCCGACTGGGCCCAATGAACAAATGGAGCGCGCACGTGAATAACCACAACAACAACCACAGAACCAACAAAATCAACAGCAGCAGCAGCAGCAACAACAACAAAAACAGCGGTAGCAGCCACAGCAACAACAAAAACAACAACAACAACAACAACAGCAGCAGTAGCAACAACAGCAATAATATCAACAACTACAATAGTATGGCGGGACAAGCATTGCTTGCCGTGTACGTTCTTTGTGTTACTGATGTCGTCCCTGTCTTTTCCTCTATCGGCCGGTCGGTGAATGGGTGTCGGTGGAGTTCCACCTGCATCGGTCGCCAACCATGTTTTTTTTTCGTTGTCGCTTTGCCCGTCGAATTTTCGCCGGCTTCTTGCTCTCCTTGACCTCCTTCTCTACGTCTTCGTTCATCTATTGCGTCCAATCTCCTCATTTTGTGCCTCTGTGTCTTTTCGCACAGACGACGGACAGATGGCCAATTGAGAACCGGCCTCCTATTGTGGTATTGTCACAGCCACAACCGTGCGTATTTACCTTGGAAAATAGTCTTGTTGTTGCTGTTGTTGTTGTGGTTGTTGCTGTTGTGCTTGTGGTTGTTGCTGTTGATGTTGTGGTTGTTGCTGTTGGTGTTGTAGTTGTTGCTGTTTTTGCTGCTGTTGTTGTGCCGTTGCAATGCCGTCGGGGGTGGAGTAGATTTAGAGGCAAAACGCAACACCAGCCACAGCAGCGGCGCCAGCAGTCGACCGAAGGGTAGAATAGTAGGTATTTCCAAAGTATTGAGAAGTAGAGATCGCTCGACAAAAAGAGAACGCGCGATTGAGGCCTCTGCCAAACATTGTTATTTCCTTCTCCTCCTCCCCCGGCCCCCTTGGCCACCTATGTCCTGTTTTTCCTCACTAGCAGTCTTCTATCAGATCTATATATCTATCTGTATCAGCCAATTGTATGCGTCGAGTATGCCATTGTGCGTAAAGGCAGACGCAGCATACCAAGTTGTGAGCAGTCAGGCAGCGCGGTTTTTTCAAAAGGGCTGAGCGCATTGTAGTCGCTGTCATCGTCAAGTACAAGCGTTATGAGCTCAGGGTGCCGTGCTAGCGTGTCGGGATATGACACCCCTAGGTTTCGTAGTAGTAGTTGTTGTTGTTGGTGTTGTTGTTGTTAATGTTGTTGGTGTTGTTAGTGTTGTTGTTGGTGTTGGTGTTATTTCCGATATAGCGGCGTACGTATAGCAATGTTTGGTACGCGCACTGTACGACGTACCCGTACCACGGACGAAAGGCGGGGCCGCTGGGAGAGCCCACGAGGCGGGGGGTAGAGAGCAGATTATTGCCCGAAGTGTGGTGGCTATCAGCCACCATCAGCTACCACAACCTCCCTGAGGCCTACCCTACGTGAAGTAGGCTTAGAGATAGGAAAACAGGAGAGAGAGCAAGAGTGTGGCGTTTATCGCATGCAGTTCAGCTGGGTTGGTGTACCGCAGGCGGTTGTATCATTTAAGCGCATCCGTTCCTTCCCGGTACAGTAGCAAACGGTGAGGGGGCACACGTGCTTGCTTTTCCTGCCGGTTCTGTTCACTCTCTGCTTCTCTTGATATTGCCGCCCTTTCATAGGCTAGAGAGCGTGCGCGAACGCGATCTGTGTCAGTGCCTATAAACCCGTAGAGGTACGCAGACAGAATAGGGCGTGCATATGGGTTTTTTTTGTCGAGATCAACGATCAAGATCATCGTTATTGCCGCCACACGGCAATAACGTGGCCGGAAGACGAGCCGTAAACATACATGTTGTCAGACATAAATTACAGCAGAAAGCGCGTCTTGCTGCGTAGTTAGTTAGAACGTTAAACATAAAATGTCAATGAGTAAGCCACTGACTATAAAGCATGCGGCGGATTGGATAAATCGACAATATATCCATCACATGATGCAACTGTTCTTTTGTCTATGTAATCGAATGCATACTCAATATGAGTGAAATAGATATGATGATGTAATCAAATGCCCGAAGTGGCTTTTAATACCTTTCAAATTTTTCAGGCGTGCTGCACCCTTCAAACGATTCTCAAGAGAGCAGGGCAGATGGTAAGACGATGGTGGTAAAGAAGAAGCAAAGTCAGGACCGTAGGGTGGGTGCGATATAATGTATAACATTATCGCAGGTTGCCATAAATGCGAATGCACAGGCATACTTTGTCATGATTCCATACGACGCAAATACAATTGCGCGATTCACAGTGCTTTTCGACGATGGATTGCTTTGAACGATTCAGCTGCTAGCACTAGTTTTCACTATCACGCGTCTCTCTGTTCTGCAAAAGATCATAGTGCATAACATGGCCAGACAATCGCATTAGACATAGAGCATAGTCCCGTTAGTATCAAGACCTGTAATCGCAATGATCCATTTCTCATTTCGGCGGTAATCAAGTTTCTTAAAAGACGATGCTTTCGTCCGAAGATATCGGCGCATTTCACGTAGCCGGCATTTCACGGCAAATCAGGTGCAAAAGAATGAACCCAAGCATTGCGTTCATCATGTGTGCCACCTTGTTAGCTGTCAAAAGTATATTTACAATCTATGAGGAAAATTGTCACACATATATCCATTGTAAAAGGGTGATTCATGCGTGAGTTGCATCAAAGTGTTCAATACGAAGTGCAAATAACCGCAGTACGATCGCACGGAGTCACAGAGTTGTAAACGCTTTTCAAAAGTTATGATTGACCCTAAATATATATATATATATATATATATATATAAACGGGTACAGTTGGTTAAAATACATTTGCTGGTGGCGAAACTAACGGGTTGTTTTGCTTTCGCTGTGGTTACAGGTAAGCGCAAACGGAATCGTCACATCGCAGCGTTCCTATTTGTCATGTGTTTTTGATAGGCATGCGGCGATAAGTGACGTTCGCGGCCGATTTTGACACAAAAGCCTGTGTCGCCTTTTAGGCAATAAATGGATAGGCGGTCGCGCGGCAGGGCCGGACAGACACGGCGCCGATAGTAAGTGCAAATGCCAAGGCAAATCAAGTCTTCTTGCAAGAAGCGCCATATGCCAAAGCGACCCCAGATGGGCTTGGTATCTCCATCTCCATTCACAGCCACAAACCATAACAACGTCGTAGCAACATCAAATCACAACAACAACAACAACAACAATGCCCACAGCAACAACGCCGACGTCACAACTATCATCATCACAAGCAGCAGCAGCAGCAACAACAACGACTTTAGCTTTTGCCGCGACGTCACGGCCACTGCGGCGTCGTGTTCTGAGATGGCTGGCACAGCGCCAGACCACGGAAGCGTCACGTCGTTCATGGATGGGTGGTCTTTGTTGTTGTTGTTGTTGCTGTTATTGTTGTCGTTATTGCTGTTGTTGTTGCTGTTGTTGTTGTTGTTGTTGCTGTTGTTGTTGTTGTTGTTGTTGTTGTTGTTGTTGTTGTTGTTGTTGTTGTTGTTGTTGTTGTTGCTGTTGTTGTGCTTGTCGTCACAGACTGATCTGATTTGAAGCAGCGGCAGCAGCAGCAGCAGCAGCAGATGCCGCTGGCCTGCCCCTTTATGCCGTTGAGTGTCACGACGGCGACGACGAAGACGACGACGCCAACCAGGACACGACCAGTTAAAGTCCCCAGAATTATTGGCTATAGTAATGGTGATGCTGGTAGCGATGATAATGATGATGATGATGATGAAAACGACTACGACGATGATAGTTGGATCGGCTATAAAAACCCGCTTACAACATGAATTAATGGATAAATAACTGAATTCATGAATAAATAGATGAGCCTATGGCCAACGACCCACACATGAAGGGGACATGAAGGGCAGTGACGTTATTCTGCCAGTGGCAATGGGAACCGTTTCCATGCCGCTGGGAGAATAGAGAGAGAGGTGCGATGTCAGCCCGAAAATGGCCAAGCACGTCGGTACGACTTACGTCGTTTACGACAACAGGCTGCAGGACACGGTACGCGCCGCCAGAGATGCAACTTCAGCCGTTTCTACTTCGATTCGTGGTGTGGTGGCCGCGTGTGAACTCCAGCGTGTGACTGGACACGCCTTCTGCGCTTGGGCGTTACTGCGTCTGTTATCGTCACAGAAAGTCGCGATATACCAGCAACTAACCACAGTTGCGATGCATGTACACATGTAGAATGTATGCTTATAAGTACGAGTACGAAATATCGTGTATTTATATTCTTAGCAGCGTGCCGTCATGTGGATGATTTGTTTTTCTCTCTTCTGTAATTTTTCCATTTTCACATTTTCGTTCTGTCTTTCTCCTATTCCAAATCTTTCCTCCATCTTACTCTGTTGCTTTCGGTTGCCCGAGTCGGCTGAAGCAAAATTACTGATTGTAGGCGTTGCTATTGTTGTTGTTGTTGTTTTTTTGTTATTGTTGATATTATTGATGATGACAGTCGTCGTCAAGACAGGTGCCCTCAAACAGCGCACGGATAGCTGTGAGTATGGCACTTGCAGAGGCTAAAAACATCAACAACGCATCCTACTAAAACCACAGTTGCGATTCCTGTACTACAACTGGTGCTGTTACTATATACGCGGTCACTACAACTACTTACGAATCGATGTGTTTTTAATAAAAAGGCACCGTATACAGGATTTTTTATATTTCTCTCTTTCTCTCTCTCTCTCTATCTTTGTCTAAATGATATCCCGGCTCATAGTGTTGTTTTGTAATTACAAGGCCGGACAATAGCTATACTCACAAATATAGGCTTACACTTTTAGGCAATTACTCACTAGGGTTTTCTAAAACACCTGGTCAGGAAGGAAAACTCAGCGCCGCATCGAATCCACTTGTTCGACTAGTGCTGGCTGGTTAGAGATTACACTCCATCACTTCATCGTTAGCCAAAGCACCGCGTTTTTATACTGACTTAAATAAGCATTCCTCGGCAAAGGAATATTGCAAATAACAATTATAAAGACAGTGCACAATCAGATTCAGCAGTCGAACGATAAGAAACGATTCTAACTACAGGATCGTGGACTACTAAGTTCGGTTCGTTGCTGTGTGCGTCGAATATGATTAGCTGGCTGCTTCACTTAGCTCTGCATGTTCCCAATCTGAAATAGTGTAGACCCGCTGGCGTTGCTATTGGCCTCTAGCCATCTTATAGGACGGCTGTGATATCTCACGAAGTAACCCCAACAAACTAAAAACTCTACAAACATAAATGATAAGTAACAGGCCGATAACAAATATAAATTGACCGCAACCTGGTTACAGGTCGTACAATTAACTTTACTGTGTCGCATTGTCTTTCATCTGATACAACAAAAGACTGTCACTCACTGTGTTATACGTACGAGTAGACACACAATATGTTACGCCGTTATAGCTGCGGTTTCCTGTCTGCGTTGTATACGCGTTAGGTTATTGATTGCCGCATGCATACTGTGCATACGGTGGCGGATAATCAATCTCAAGCTTCTGTAGGCATGGCGGCTTGAAGAGGACTTGCGTTGCTTATCGTTGTTTGTGTTCATTGTGTGCCGATCGGCAAAGTTAGGATCATTGTTGTCACGGAAGCAGGACGTTCTTGAGTATCCGTCTAGCAGCAATATCACCACTGCAAGAGTCTAGTTTTATGGGTTCTGAAGGGTCATGGCCCAATTTAATATTGATACTGCACATCTCCCCTTTCCTGCCTTACGTTGTACGGGAGGCTCTGCCGAGTTTCAGGACTTCGGGTTTTTGGCTTAGGGATGTGGGTGCCGGAGAGCGCAGGTAAGAAAGATAAAGGGGGGGGGGGGGAATCAATAGCAGAAGCAGCAGCAGATGCTTTGTTGATCTGCTTCTGCCGGTGCTGGCTCTGCTGCTAGTAGGAAGCAACAATGGGCGCTACGCGACCGCCTATCAGACAAACGGACGGAGAGACCTAGCGCAAAGAATGGACAGGGCAGAAGACGAGCGACGGTGAGGCGGAGGGGGGGAGCAGAATACGGGAAGAAGCGAGACAAAGACGAAGTCGTCTGTGGGCGCAACATGGGCACGTCGGAACGTAAGAGAGCGAAGCCAGTAACGAAAAGAAGCTCCCTAGCTACCGTAAGTGAGGAGCGCCCTCTAATGTAAAGGAGCGCCCCTAACATGAGGGGACGCCCCTTGTCTGTTTTTGCTTGCATGGCTGGCGGTGGTCTTTAGCGTGCTAAGATAAGGTAACCAACTCCTCAACTCCCCCCCCCCGCGGCCGTCCAAAGTTAGGCCAGGCCTGCATCCTGTGATGCTGGGTGTCTTTTTCTTTCCGTTTGAGCGTACGTCTATGTGTTGAGGTGTGTGTGTATATGAACGAACCTGCAGCTCGCTAGGATATCCGCTTTCGGGGGTTGTCTCCAGTCAGCCCTTGGCTGTTTGTTTTTTTACTGGAGCGGCGTCTCGACGGACCACTGTAACAGTACAAGTACTCCTGCTTTTACTAGTAGTAGTAGTTGTTGCTGTTGTCCTTGTAGTAGACGTGTCGTAAGCGTGGTAGCAGTAGCAGTACTGCAGGTGATTTGGTGAAGACACAAGTGCCGAGGCTGGGCAGGCAAAGTAATCGAAACAGTGACACGACAGCGACGGCGGCCGCAGAAGCAGCAGCAGCAGTAGTCAGCGTTAAGGGAAGCTCTTTAAAAACGTCGTTTTCATATTCACGTCCTGGCGAGGATTCGACGACGCCAAGCAGAGGACCACGTCGACTGAAAGCATGAAGGGCACGAAGGAGGAAGCCACCCGGCGCAGTGCCAGTGCTTCTCTCAATGGAAGCGGTACCGAAAGAAATTTTATTCTTCGTCGCTTTTCTCCCCTTCCCTGCGCGCCAGTAGCTGAAGCTAGCGCGTCGCCCGCCGCTGCTGCCTTTGCTTAAGCCACGAATCAGCCAGCCCTTTGGGTATATCGTGTGATTGCGGCGCTTTCAAGCGGTCGTCTCAGTGGCGGTGATGTCGTTGTTATTGTTGTTGTCGTCGTCCTCCCTGGCGGCGGCGGCGGCGTCTATCCTCTCATCTCATTCATGATCAGCGGTGCACTTCGCTGTTCACTGCCGCCTTAATTCAGTGTCTCAAAGCCTGTTAGATTTTGGGCCCCGTCTTCGTTCTTATCTTGGTGGCTTCTCTTTTCCTCGGCTTCCTGTGCTTCCCGGACACTTGCGCTTCGTGCCTGTGAGCACGAGAGGCGACGCGAACACCAGCAACAGCAATGGCAACCGCAACAGCAGCACCAGCGGCAGCAGCAGAACGAGCAAAGCTAACAGCAGCATGAGCAGCATTCAAATTTGCCCGCCCAAATTCAGCGCCCAGCGGAAGTCGTCCGCCGTTTGTAAGCTGGTCGTCGACTTACTCTGGCGACTGACTGACTGACTGGCGACGTCCGAGCGGCGGAAACGAGAATGAAAGACACAGAGAGAAAGAGAGAGAAAGAGCATTGCCAGTCTCCACCACCAGCAAATCGGCGGGGAATGTGTGTACGAAAAAGGTGAGAAATGAATGACTACAGAAAGCGCGTACGGCATTTGACGCTCGTCTTTGACGTTGACATCGATAGTCGTTGCCGTCAGCATCAGCATCACCATGGTCGCCATCGTGTGTGGCATGCTGCAGGCACTACTACTACTACTACTGCTGCTACTACGGTACTAAACAGCAGCAAGGGCGGCCACTATTGCTGCGTCGGTACTAATTGAATTCAAGTATTTTGGCGGTAAATCATGCGATCAAGTTGATATTGTTCCGCTTGGGAGGCGATGCGTACGATCTTCTCTCCGCCTCCACACCCCCCTCCGCGCTTCCCGTTCGTCGTCCCGAGCCTGGGTCGGTGAACCCCTTCGTCTCCTGATTCACTTTGGTCTGGCTGTGGGCCTGGTAAGCTCTAGCGACAAACGACTGCCTGGCTGGGTAAGTAAGTGAGTAGCCGAGAGTTTAGCCCGTCGGCCCCTGACAGGCTTGGGAAGGATCGACTAGGAAGGCCTCACCGACACTGGGAGGACAACTGGGCGAGGAGAAGGAAAATGCTAGTGGCAATAGCGGCGCGCGTGCGAGACAGAGAGAGTCAGAGAGAGATGGAGGGCAGAACGGAGAGGAATAAGGTTCGCTGTAGTGCGAAACGACGGCGGAAACACAACGACTTGCTACTATCGTAGCGACAACGACAGCAGGAGTGGCGACAGAGACTGGTGTGGCGACTTGGAAACAGGACGGATGTTTTCCTACTCCTCCCGATGTCCTGGTCGAGACAGTCACAGGACAAAACGCGCACTCAACCTACGTTACTTCCTGTTTAGTCGTAGTAACAATGGCAACAGCAGCAGCAGCGCACTCTTCCTGGTGCCTAGCCATACGACAAACTGAAGCGCACTTTCCGATCTTCCTCTGTTCTGCTTTCTCTCTCTCTCTTTCCCTGTCTCTCCGTCTGTCTCTGCAAGCGAAGCTTTAGCAAGGAGCGGATGAATTCGCCTCCCCCGTGCACTACCCTTCCAACGGCCCTAAACGTAGGTGAAGCCGTTCCGAGAGCTGCTAACTGCTTTCCAACGAGGAGGGAATCGATCAGCTGGGCGCTGGGGGCTGAGGAGGAATGTGAAACGAACGAAGCTCAAGCCAACCCCCTGGGGAGGAAGGTCGCTGCCACCATTGCTATTTCTCGTATAAATAGCTGCTAAATTATGTATATTTGAGGAAGTTCTGGGACCAGGCGGGACTAATCTCGCTCGGACTACCCGTTGGAAAGGCCAGTCAGCTCTGTGGCCGTGTGACCAAATGTTTTCACAAATAAATAACAGACTAATGAACAAACATGTCACCTTTGGAAATTTAATGAACGGAACAAGAAGGTAATCAATAGATTCAACGAAGCTGGTAAGGGCAGCTGTGTGAAAGTTACTGACGTCGCTTTGTTTTTGTTGTTGTAGCCACACTGTAGCTACACGTTGTAATCATATGGCACAAGCCAGGGCATGACTGCTATTAGCTGGCAATAAAGGCAGTTCGTTATTAGACGTAAATGCAATTCGTTGTCGAAAATTGTAATAATGGATGAAATAACTATGCACTGCCCCACTAAAAGACACTGTTGGCCAGTCAGATGACTGTTGACCTGAATCAAATATTTGTTGGTTTGAGAGCGGTTTTTAGCTAAAATACCAGTAATAGTAATCACAAAAAGGTAACTAACTATCCTTAGCCACCAAGTGCCGCCGTCGTCTTTGGTACTACGATTGCTGGAATTGTGAGAATTAAAATTGTACGTGAGACTGCTAAATCCATGCTATAGCGCAATGCGTTGATCAAACTTCTGGTTTTATAGTCATTGTAATAGATGGAACTAGGGAGCGTCAGAGAAAGGAAGATCTTGCATGCCAAATACGGCACATGTAGACACAGGACCTTTGGGATACAATGGTGGAAGAACTAGCTCCTCAAGAGGTTTTGCCACAGATATTCGCTGCAGGATGCGCTCCTGGGGCGGCGTATCTGAGATATATAGTATATATATAGTATACGCAAGCAAACGATCTTTCCGCTTTACAATAATAGCTAAGTGAACGGGGAGACTGCGCAGCTGCCACCATGTTAACGGTAACGCCGCCGCTGCACGTGGAAAGGCCATTCGTCGCTGCAGACTGTGTGCAGTAGACGTTAAATCGCGTGCACAGACAACAAAAAGGTCGGCTCGTAAGGTTGTCCCCCAGGCGATATTAGTCTGACAACTCGTAGCAATCACAACAACAACAGCGCAGGCGGCACCGACACAAGCGTTTATTTTGCATAGCAGCGATTTGACAGCCCTGACATATCCCTGTAGGCGTATGCCGCTTCTCTAGGGGGCATCGATACCGCATGTCGGATAACCTTCCTTCGCGGCCATGTCAGTGTGGCGGGCTGCACACGAGATCCTGCTTAAGACTTCTCCCGTCATGTGGAACAACTCTGTCTTTACAATAACAGCCTCGGTGCGTGGAGACGTCCACCTCTGCGTATGGTTTCTCTGATCGAGCTCCTTGTAACAAGCGGAACGTTCTCGATGTTTGTCGGCTATTCACATTTATATGTATATATATAGAGTATCCACGTATCGGGACGGCAATAACCCCTTGAGTAAACCGTTGTGCGTATGCTTTCCGATAAAAGCAGATAGAGATGGTGTACGTAACGAAGCATAGCGTAATGTCAGAGGATTTGTTTTTTTTAATAGTTCAATTTAGACAGGTATATAAATAGAGAGAGAAAGAGAGAATAAGACAGCGCTCAGTGGGGTAAATAAAACTTGCCTAGTTGAAACGAGGCAAAGAGTACTTCTAACTAGGCGTAAGATTATTGCAATCTGTTTAGTCGTACTTTTTTGAGGGTAACATATTTTTACACTGAAGCACAGTATTCGTGCAGTTTAGAGTTGTTTGTATGGTAAAACGGAGGCAGACCGTCACACGGAAGAGAATTATACCTTGAAAAGGGTTGTTTTTGTTGTAGCAAAATACAAATAGTACATATCAGGTAAATATGTATATACAACCATAAATGCACAATGCATATATATTGCACATAATATGTATCTAAGTTTAGCAATGGCACAAACAAATTTCGGGCTGCGCTCTCCCTTTCCTGGGGGAGTTGGCTGCGGTGTCTGAGCAAAAAGCAGGCAAGGAGATGGGAAAAGGGGGCTGAGGGTAAATCTCTCCAGGCAGGCTACGGACGCGCCGGACGACTACTAGGACAACGCCGGCAGCGTAACTCTGTTCGTCTGATTCGATCCGTCGTTGTCGTCATCTACTCCTAATACAACAAGTTGGACAGCTAGCAGGTTCCCTGAAGGGAAACATCTATTTTCCCCTCTCAGTGCTCTCTCTCTCTCTCCTGCTTCTGCTCGGCTTCCCCTTTTGCTTCTCGTCGTTCCCCTTCTGTCCGAAGGGCGGTTGTCATCATCGCATATAAGCTCCTATAAGCTCCGGGCTTCCGGTGTGATGGCTCTACAGCATTGCTGGTGGCCCTAGCTTAACCTTTATCCATCCAGGATTCTAGCGCTGGCCATCCATTTGCCCTGCCTGCGCGTTGGGCTGCCAAGGGCTGCACTTACATGCACCCCAACCAGGTCTTACGCCAACACACGGCAGAACACGCACCACGGAAGCACACAGTCCACTTACGTAAGCGACGAGTAGCTATTCTCATAACCCGCTTGCTTGCCCAATGAGTAGGCAAAACGAGACTCGAGCTTGCTTCGCGGCCTCTGTCGTCCGCAGCAAGCTCTCCTCCATCCTTGAAGGAACTAGCTGGCCAAGACAGTCATAGCAACAATAACTTCTGCATCAGCAGCCGCAATGATATGAGCCAACAGCGGCACCAGCAGCGGCCCCACTACCACTAGACGTATAGGATCCACCAACTAGATCCGCCCTGTTGTGATATGCATAAATGTGCTGCCTTCAAAATATAGGAAATCTGCATCTGAAGAAAAGTGAGCGTTTCCACAAGTGAGTTGGCACCAAATAAGAACGCTAACGAACACCAATTCCCTCATATGTCTGGAATATGTATGTGAGTGTTCACGAGTGTATGTAGTGACGGCATGCAGCAAACCGAAGATTAGAGGAAGAAGAAGAAGAAAATGATGAGACGAGCCAATGAAAGCCATTATCCCAGTCAGCCGCCGTTTGTTTGCCCACTGGGAAACGAAAGCAAAGCGCAGGCGAAAGTACTTAGTCGCTTATGCGAGAAGTGCAGAAAGTTATCCCGGTCGCGTGCATTGGGAATTGCGTATGCTCACCTGAGTGACTTGTGACATAGTTACCCATGTCATTCGCATTTCCATTCCCTTCTCTCTATCATTATGTCTCGTCCGCTCCGACTGTGTAGCATCGGCCAGCGCCTAGCGAAATGAAGAACTGCGATGAAAAATTGTTACTGCTACCGCTATGCCACACTTTGCAGGCATTCTAAATTCACTTGCTGACTCGCTGCCGCTGATGCTGCAGTGCCCGCGTTTACTTCTTTTTTAGGGAGGCCAGGCAAGCAAAGCAAACATACCAAGCATATGTGTGCCATGTATCTCATTCGTACTGCTGCCCGGAAAGCGGGGACCCACAAACTACGGATGACGGGTGCACGGTCCACGCGGACGACCTCTCTTGCATTACATCATCATCCAGAACCACGTTGTGCATAACCTGCTACCAGCAGTTCTATAGAATGTATGTATATATATATATATATATATATATATATATATGTTCGTGGAAGTAAAGGACAAAGGTAAACCTCCTGGCCGTCAGTAGCTCGACCGCCGCTTTCTCGGCCGCTAATTGGAAGCGTTATGGGACATGTTAGGAGAAAATTTTAACCTCTTTTTATATATATATATATATAATGTGAGAGAACTGCACAGCTATTTTTTAAGTTTTTGCCTTTTTCCTATGTGGAAGCACGGCTTGCTTATGAAGAGCCCACAGAGACACAGCGTATTGTCTGCCGCACATCAAACGGATGGCATCATAGTTATCCTTCAGCTTGTTATTTTTTTTTGTGCCTTTCTCTCTCTAATTGACTTCCGGCTAGCGCGTTTCCTGTGCTCCCACTAGAACGGGAAAAGACCCCCTGTGCAACACGGCTTATCAAAGAGTTCTATGTTCTTTAGAACTGAATGGCTATCACATAATCAACGACGACGAGACTCTTTGAGCGATACGCATCTAATGTATGATATGTACTTGAATAGCTGTATTGTCCGCTATGCTTTACTTATACAAACTTCTTAAACAAAGCCGGAAACAGATAGCTAGGAGATTGTTTATCGATGACTGTCTTAATTGCGTATCTAGTGGAGAAGTATGGAGCTCCTTCGTTTCTCTGCGTCGCTCCCTTCATTAATTTTTCTCTTCTCTTCCTCCAGTCTTGCGTTGTTTCTCCCTCCCTATCTCACACTGTTTTTGTTACTATGCCCTCCTCTTACGATGGGATTTTTCCCTGGGGTCAGTAATGGGGTCGAACCGGCCAGCCAACCAGCCGCAGTGTGCGTGTTAGCGCCGTGTACGTGACACCAGCGGCTAACCACGCACGACCCCTGCCCCCCAGCCAGGGCGTCCACCGTACGGGATACGCGCTTCGGGAAGGGGATGGGCCTGTCCTCGGATCCATCGAGTAAGTGCGTAAGTAAGACACAAGAGTACAGAGACGACAAAAAGGTCACGCAGCCGTAGTAGAGAGGTACATGTCTTGGCCGCCGGCACCTCCACCGCGGACTGGAAGCGAAAATGGACTTGATAGGAGGCAATTTCGTACCTCTCTTGTTTTGCGCGTTCTCGCTATTCGCTCGTGTCGAAGCGGCTCCAACTAGATCAACATGCTTGCTTACTCGCCTACCCATTCTGAGCTTCTGTGCAGAGAGATAGAGAGAGAGAAAGAGATGAGGCAAGAAAGAGCCCTACATTTTTACTCCGATTTGGCCCCTTGTTTGCTTTTGCTTGGGCTCTCCTTACCTCGGTTATTCCTCCAGCAGCAGAAGGGACATCGCCACCGCGGCGCTTCTCTTCCACTGGCTCTTTGGCACTCTTCATTACGCACCATAGAGCGGGGAATGGGGCGGCAGACATTTCAGCGGTCTTGTTTTCTTCTCCTCCGGTTTCCTTCTTGGTTCTTCTCATCCTCTGTTTTCTTCTTCCTCCAGTGCCGTTCCATGTTGTACGTGCGATCGCGCTGTTTGCGGCCGCCGGACACTTGTATGGAGGCGGCGGAGGGGATTCTGCAGTGGCTCAGCAGTGGTTCGCAGTCGTAGTCACTCGGCAAGTACTTGTTGAACGAACGACTCGATCTTCTTGCCGGCGTACTCAGACCATCGTGACTCTGTGTATGTATGTGTATGTATGTCCGGGTGTGCATGTCTGGGTACGCCATTGTCTGTCTGTCCGGCCGGCCGGCCCTATTATTGCCTGAGGACATAATTGGTCACCGCCTGGCAATCGTTAAAGCCAGTAGCTATTGAATATTGCTCTAGACGCGGATGACGCTGACAACAACGACAATGACGACGACTACAACAACCACAACGACGACGACGAAGACGAGAACAACAACAGAAACCGTCAAAGTCGAATATTGCCTAAGGTTTTTTGTGCAATTGGAAAAGGCAAGGAAGGCAGAAAAAGCCAGCGATCTACACATGCGCATAGATAACATTCGCAAATTGCTCTGCGACGTTCCTAACGTCGATGTGCGGTCCTAGTGAGAGCGGGCCTATTTATCTTGACGCGTCATAGTTTGATAGATGGGAGAATACGCACTTCGGGCATGCCACAAGTGTACTACAAAATTATATGCTGTCAAACAATACTGTATGATGTTGTGTGTATTTATACGGATAGAATACTTTCTGGACTGACTCTCAGCCAAGATTTAACGTCCATGGTACTGCTTTTCGCATTGCTTCATCGACGGACCCACATACGTATATGCAAACGTGCAACGGTGGGGCTCGAATTCGCGCATCTATGTGTCTCCTTCGGCCGCGAGGCGCAGACGAATGCATTACGCCACCGGGCTCGACGCATATACAGATAGAACGTCCAAAAAAGCATCGTTTAAAATTTTCCGCGTTTAGCTCTCCTTTCTTTGCGATCTACTTTCTTTGCACACAGCACAGCGTACGCTAATCTAAGGTGGAGCGTTATTCAACAAAACAACGCACAGAGATTCTGAATATTTATAGTGAAAAGACAAATTCTGTAGGGGTATGGTGACAAGCTTTTCGTGCAATTTATGATCGACGTTTTACAGGACTTTGATAAAGAAAATGATCTTTTCCGACAACGACCATTTTAATCTGAATAGAAGTGTGAACCAATACTGATGCGTCTGGGTAATCGAGAGCTCTTACGAAGAATTGTCAAATGTGCTTTATGTGGCAGTCTGATGCGGCCTCTGGTCCAGAAGAATCATTGGACCCTATGGACACCTATCACTCCACGGTGAATGGCAAGCATTTTGCAGCTTAATTATCTTTGGCCGAATTTGGACAGAATCGATGCGCGTTAACTCTGGTTCCAACAAGACCGCAAGCCATACAGCCGGGAGCGCGGGGAAAAGCAGCGGAAACACGTGATTCAGAGCAGCGACGGATATTGGAGGAGCGAAATGCTCTCGGCGAAGCCCCACCGACACGGTCCAAGAAGGTCTTCTTTCTGCGACGCGCCAGAGGTTCCGCGCGAGCAGCGCAGGCCAGACAACAAAACAGACTGCTGGATGGGTTGATAGATAGCACCCTGCGGTGCATTATTCGATCATGGCGGCAACGGCTGCCGCAGCAGCAGCGACCAAGGGCGAATCAGTGGCTGTTACGCATGCGTGGGGAATGCGAAGAAGGCAAACGCGGCAAACAGACGCGATAAAGTTTTCCGATAAAGGGTCGCTGGTACAGAGCCTACTGGTGCGGACGGAGGACGATCAACTGCTACTTCCCAACGTCCCAACCCTATACTGTCTTACTGTTGTTGCTTTTTCGGGCTGCTGTATCTGCTGCTGCTGTTGCTGGTGCAGTCACCAGGCATAGAGAGTTGACTCTTTGCTGAATAACAGAAGTAGGTAGATAGAGAGAGAACGTGTGCGAGACGAAGAGGGAAGGAGGAACCCGGGAGAGAGAGGAATAACGCAATCTAGAGAGGCAGGGAGAAATACTCCTGACTCTGCGGAATTATGTCCGCGACAACGTTTGGCGAGGGAAGAAATTAGTGGACAGGCAAGGGGACACGAACATTGTAGTAGATGGGACTCTGGGATCGTCCGAAGTCCCAATAAACCGGTCGATGTGTTGCTGTAGCCGCCAAGATAGGCATCATTGGAAGATGCAAAGAGATCCTTCGAATATGTTTGTAACAGATGGTTGGTTGAACAGTAACCGTTTAGTGCTATACAGGTCTACATTCAGTACGGGTCTATGTAATATCCTTTGAAGACGTTACCATCTCTTCTCTGTTTGTGTGTGTTATTATCCCATTCGTTTAAGTCTACCGGCCGAGCACTGTGGCATTCAACTTGTAGCTGGCTCTGCTGAGCGAACCGAACAACGGACTAGGCTAATTAACAACGTTGTCTTCGTCTGTCTGTGCACAAGCGTCTTGTCAAGCAGTCTGCAGACGGCTAAATTCTGACTGCGAAAATAGGTCCGCGCGGGTCATCTCACTGGCAAAACCGGCTAGAAATTTGGTCAGTCTTTTACAGATTACGATAACGACTTACTAGTCTGCTGAGGTTTTGCGCAGTCTGCTAAAGTTCATCCCGGGCACCTAACTCCGTGCACTCCGCTTAAGTTCTACGCGGGCGTATAGGCTTAAATAAATTGCGCAATTAGCTGTTTATAAGAAACAATGATTAGGAAACTCGAGCATTTGTGAGTAATCAAGTAACGCCGTATATCCCTGGAGTTGTTCGTAGACGCAGTTAACTAGTGGACAATTTGTATTTTGTAGTCAGTACGTAAGCTAAGCAATTACGCGTTAAAAAACTGCAAAATGTTTGACAATGAAGCGGCTTCGGTTATGTCGGTCCGACATGAAAATTAACTCACCCTAGCCGAATCCTGCTCACTTGACAGCATGCTCGACTTTAGGGTACGATGTCGGTTTAAGCACGACTCTGTGCCATTGCCTACCTCGCGCTACTGAAAGCCTGCCAAACGAAATTACTAACATGTGGTGGCATTCAGTTGATAAGACTGAACAACGGTAGATGCGAATTATAAAATTATTTTTATTATCCGAGCAAATTTTTATTGCAAAGGGATTGCTCTTTTTGACCAGCGTAGCCAGCGTGCTGGTACTATTTATTTGTTCAAACATTGTGTTATTTCTTTACTCCGCCTGCTCGAGCAAAGCATATTCGAACATCGCCGGCACCACAAGCCACAAGCAAAGCGCTTGGCGCACGTTGTTTCCGTCTACTTGTTTGCTGAATTGCTTTGTGCCACCATGACATGTGGCTTGCGTTTTCCTGCGGGGAGAGGGGGGAACGCGGCGCGTTGCTTCATGTTCAACAACACTGTTATGCAGGTGCGCCGTTGTTGTTGTTGTTGTTGTCGCGGCGATGACGAACGACTTCGGCGCAGGCTCTATCACAAGAATCGTCGAGTCAAAGTGGGTGATAGAATGTAGTACGACGATGCCGCGGCTTTGACGAGACCTGGCAGGCTTCCAAGTGCAATATATGCGCTGATTTACGGCTAAGGCATGCTGTCAGCCGTTCTGTCGGCAGCAGGTTGCGGGGCAGCAGGTTAGGCTTTCCAATACGGGATGGGGGGCCGGCGGCGGCGTCGGCGGCGACTCGGCCCTAGGCGACAACAATAGACAACCGAGTTGAACAACAGTCGAATGTGAACGGGTAAGCAAGCAAGCGAGCGTGCGGACGAACGGGCGACACGTCTTTCTGTCGAAACCGCGGGCACGCAAGACCGCAAACCGTCAAAGCAGTCACGGAACGAAGAGCCCTGTTCGAAACAAAGCCCTCCCTCCCTTCCTGTTCGGCTCGTGTCGAAATAGAGGTGACGGTGACCACAATTAGGAGGCTTGCGTACGAATTTCTCTACCGCCACCGTTCCGTCAAACAGGCGCCATGAACAGCATACACACACACCTCGAGACCCTAACGCGACACGGCTCCCGCTTGTGCAACGACTCTCAGGAAAGTTCATATGTTCATATATATGTCGCCCGTTACTTTACGATTACGATCGTTCGATGCCGAGTGTCACTCTCGGCGTCATGCAAGCTCGTGAGCGTTACCTAGCACGTTGACGTCTTCTCGTTGAAACAAGCATTGTTCGAGCGTGCCGAATCGGCGTGCCGACGTATGGATGTCAGCAGAAGGACGAGCCGCCCGATCTCTAAACCCTTTACCGGCCGCCAGAGCGCCATGTAGGCAAAGCTTTGTGGCGCGTCGCGCTTTGAGTGACAAGACGAACAAGTAAACACCATTTGTGCCCATTCCTTCTACTCTTCTCTTTTCGATGTGCAGTTAGAAGTGTTCGAGCAGCTATGTTAGAGGCGTTATATTTTAGCCGTCCTATCGATTGGGCAAATCAGTCTCCATAGCGTACCGGCGGTGGGAAGTTGACGTGCTACGCATTCCGACACCCTGTTAGGGTCCTCCTTCCCCTTCCGATCTCCTCCCTCCCACACTAGTAATGTGAATGTAAAGAGAAAATTTAAATGAGGTGTTAAGTGACGATGGCGTTGCTTGTCTGCCCTGCTCTTGTTGATGCCGGGGTGAATGGGGTGACAAAGGTGGTGGTGACAGTGGAAGCGGTAGTAGCGGTAGCGTTGGTTGGTAATCGTGGAGCTGCCCTTGCCGCTGCTGCCTGCTTCAGCTCTGGCCGATCGTCGTCTATCTAGGTATCAGTGTAGTCGTCTGAGGCTGACTGGGTAGGTCGTGAGGGGCGGGTGCCCTTGTGTCTCTCCCATTTACTCTCCGATGTAGTCCGGGTCCTCACAACAACAACGACAGCAACGGCGATCACAGACACAACAACAACGACAGCAGTGGCGATCACAGTCACAACAACAACAACGACAACAACACCAGTAACTGCTGCAGCAGCAGCAGCAGCCACAACCACAACGACAACAAGCCTGATTACGTAGAGAGGGACGAGGAAGGGCGGGTTTTTGGCTCATTAACACGTTGGCGCCAATGCCGACCTCGGTAGGAACAACAGCAATAGCAGCAGCAGCCGCAGCAATGTGTGGACTTTCAATGCCACGCTTCGTCGCTCGGCGTTCATTGAACCCCGTGGGACTTCAGTGGCACACCGATTCCACAACGTTCAACGGCATTACGCGGCCGACAGAGAGGTAGAGGGGGAGAGACATCGAGAGAGACAGCGACAGAGAGAGCAACACCGAGTTAAATAGAGAAATAGAACGGATCCGAAAGAGATCTGGAAGATAGGGTCCGTTTTTGATTAGACAATTTTGTCTAATTTCAGCTGTGCTCCGGGCACGGGTCAGATGCTCTGGTTACTCATGACGTCATACCCAGGGATAACTAACCCTAATTACGGTAACTCGTTTTGTGGCTACATACCTGTATGTTGACCTGTCGTTTGTCTACCGCCTGCACCATCACCACCACCACTATCCACACACATACATAAATACATATTGTCGTTTGCTATGCGTCACACGACACTATGCATGACGTCTGCAGAAGCGGCGACATCGACAAAAATTACGTCACATCTCATTTATGGTCCAGGGCCAGGCTGTTTGTCAGGCAGACATTGGCAGCAGATGACAATCTCATTTAATTATAGCGCAAAGCTAAAACCAATTGCACCAGAATGGGTTCAATTCTGGTACAATTGGTTTTAGCTTTGCGCAGTGGGAAAATCCCCCCTTAGTCTTCTCTCCCTATTTTGTCTCCCGCTTTCTTGTTTTTTTTTTTGGTCTCGTCTGGACACGAGTCGTGTTCGCCCGACTAGTGGTAAGCCTCTCTCAATACAGCGATTGGCACCGAGTCTTGCCGCGTTCTCGTCTGGCCTGCTATGTATGCGTTATGCGCCAGCATCCGCTGGTTCATTGCATGGGACGTCGCGTGCATGCAAGCGAGCGTGCATGCAGGTGATGCCATATACTGCCAGGAGACAGTCAGCAAACGCTACGCAAAAATGCAACAACGGGAGAACAGAAGGCTGAAAGAAGGCTGAGAAACGCCAGAGAGATACCGACCGGCAGTGATAACGGCCGTATTCTTTCATTCATTCATACATTCGCGCCACTCAGCGACGAGATGAAAACGCAAGACCTGCACATCTACTGGCGCATCTCTGCCTAGCTAGGTTTGTATGCATGCACGTATGCACGTTTGTATGTGTGTTTGGTCATGGAGGACGGCGACACATCGAGCGTAACATACGCGCCTGCCTGGTCGGCCGAGAGTGACCGACCGAGAGGTTTAACCAGGCCGCCACTTTTCCACGCTGCTAATGCACACCCCTCAGACCAAACTTGGAGCAGGCTGAGGGGCACTTACCCTACGTACGTAAGCCGAGCGTGAAAGGGAAATCTCTTCAGCCCCGCTCTTGGCTCTATCGTCTTCACTTGCTGCTGCTCCTACACTACTACTACTGCTGCTGCTACGCCGCCCTTGCAACGTCGACTGCGTGAGCAGGTCTTGCTTCTCTGTGGGTTGTTTTCCGTCTTTGCCTCTTCGCAAATGTCTCATTCTCTATCGCTTTGGTTTTCCTTTGCCTCTCTCGGGCCCTCCCGCTCCCGATCTATCGCTCGATTCCACTCTCTCGGTATCTCTGAACGCTCAACGTAGCGACAGACAGCAGCAGATAGCCGCATGATAGTGGTGATGGTGGTGCCGCATGATGGTGGTAGCGGTGCGCCTGATCCAGAACGCGGGCCGCCTGCAAGGAGGGCACTTTGACAAGGGCCCCTTTCTCCACTGTTGCGGCGAGTCGGCTGCCTCTCTCAAATTAGACCGCCTCGAGCCACTGCTGGTCAGCATCGCAGCCACCATTGCAAGTCGTCGGCGACGTTGTCAGCCCGGCCACGACAACTTGATGCAGACGACGCCGGCGAAAACGACGACGTCAGAGGGCCGACAGCAAAGAGATAGCCGTGGTCTTTCGGTCGCGTCTCTGGATACGGGGCACAATAGTCCCTTTCAACGACGATGACGACGATGATAATGGTGATGATGACGATGATGATGGTGATGATGACGATGTTCATGGCGTAGGTGGCCCGCTTTCCAGCCAATTCAGCGGACGGGTGGGCGGAGGGTTGGGTCGGCTTCTAGATGCATGTCTGTAAGCGCGCTGTAAGTGCACGATGGTCGTCGGTGTGGATGGACGACCGGAACTCAAGCGGCTACAGTCGACCGTTGTCAGGGCTGGTTGGCTGCAGCAGCAGCCGACGACGACGATGATGATGATGCGCGTGTCGGTCCTTTTGAGTTAACGTTATCATCGTATTGAACGGGCGCGCCACAAAGCAGCCTGTCCGTCACTTCCGAACCTCCGGTCGGTTGGGCTGCAAGCAACGCGACTGCTGTTTCTCGGACCGCGGAACCGTCGGCGTTGTGGCCTGAGTCCGAGTCAGTTGTCAGGAAAAGAGGGGGGAGGGGAATAAGCAAGAGAAAGAGATCGAGAAAAGAAAAAGAGGACCCGGAACAACTGGAGAAAAACAGAGGCGAGGTGGAGAAAGAAGCCAGAGATTCTACAATTGTGTGATGAGACAAAAAAAGCCAAATCAGCTACATTTAGCAAAGGACAAGTGAAAGAATGTGTCTCCCTCGTGTTTTCCCCAACGCACGACCTCTATGATAGCGCATTGGAGAAAACACGACAGGGAAGGACAATGGCAGGAAAACAGGGCCACGACGACGATGACGACAACAACAACGAAAACAAGCTTCTCCGGCAAAAAGTGAAAATTAGCGTGGTGAGCTTCATGCTCCATATGTACTTCACACTCAGCGGCCTGTCATTCTGCCGTGGTAGTCGCTGGCCTACTAGCTAGTAGACCTCGGGCTGGGCTCCGGGCAATAACAATGCAAATGCGAGATACTTGCATAACCGCCTTCGCTAGTTGAGAAAAAGACGGATTCCAAAAAATCCTAGTATCAATAGAAATATGGCTAAGACAAAAATGAGGCAAAGTCTGCGGTACGTGGCAGGCAATCTCGATCAGCGCTGCATTCAACACAACGAAGGGTCAAGGGCCGCACATCGTAATAAACAGCAGATGCGCACAGAAGCGGAATACGTCTCTGCTCAGGCAAGGCCTTGAAACCTAGCCCTTGCTGACAGTAAAGGCTACGTCTAAAAGCTGTGATGACGACAGCAGCGAGGCACCGCAAAGGCAAAAATACAGGGCACGGCCTGCCCAGTAGTGCTGCTGTTACCGTTGCAGATGGCGTTGGTGTCAGAATCGCCACTGTCAGCAAGAAGTGCAAGATCTTTAGCATCTAGCCACTATGTTACCCATCGGTCTGGTCGGCGGCAATCAAACAACTTGTCTTGACACTGTCAACGAGGTTGGAGTCCGAGATTCGAAGGCTCTTATTTAACTAATTCGATCTAATCCACCATCATCTTACTAATTGTTTCTCCGGTTCATAAATGCCTTTACAGCCTCTGTGTAATCAGTTGGTAGGTATTTATGTAAGCCGATGTATTGGCCGAATATGCAAACCTTATTCTTGCCTGTCTCTAACGCCATTGTCGACCGAAGAACGGTCGTGTAATCATGCGCGTGTTCGCCGTGCTTACGTTATTACGCGTTACGCACCTAAATGTCGTAGAGGCCTGAATCGTCTCGGGCGGATGTTTAGAGTCTTACAACTCGAATAATCATGCGCGCTCAGTTCAGACGGGCCTGCGACTATATCCCGCTAGACAGAAATGCGGGCGGGACATAATGAAAATTACTCATTACTGAGAACTAATCGATGAGACGCCCTGATAATTCCAGGGAGTGTAGTTTTGGACATAAAGCTACATTCACTGATGTAGTAGCAGTAACGATACAGGGGCCGATTCCGGTCGTCCAAGTGGGATATTACACGACCAAAGAAATTGTAATAATTAATGCATAATGCAATTGATGTGCCAAGCGACATCGTTCTGCTAGAACCACATGTACTTACGATAAAGCGACAAAAACTGCGCTACCGTGCCCTGATACCGCTCAGTATTGGCTGCGTGTCCACTCCCGGCAGCACTTTAAAGACAAATGGTCCAATGGCACCTCCAGATCTGGTCTAACGACTGGCCCTACTTATCATTCACGCCCACCTTTATTGGTTCTTGACGTACTGGTGTTGCTGCTACACGAAAGGTCTCGCAGCAGGTCAGCAGACTGCGGCACCAGTCGATAAGATGATGAGAAGATAGGACGGTTTCAGTGTGCGAAGGTCCACTTTAACCGAACGACGACGATGATGACGTCAAACGACCTGTCGCAGTTAAAGGCCGGCATTGTCCTATTGGCAATTATTATCCTAAATGGCACGTTTTGTTCTCTGCGTGACAGCTGGGCTGGGTGGCGTTTAGCCACCTTGTTATTGGCGCGATCAATACACGTATAATTTATGCTGGGTTCTTTATGTCGGATGTGTTGCGCCCCGAGGTTGTCGTTGTTGGACACAAATAGGACGCTCGCGTCCTGCTAGCTAACCAAGTTTTGAAAGGACAAATGACCAAACTCACCAATATTTCCACATGCGCGGACGAGCTGCAACATAATCGAACATATAATACCTATCACACGCGCGTATGTCTTTATTGCCCGTTTACTGAGAGCTTTACAATCGTCGGACAACATCCAGGTAGACAAGACCAAATACAGCGTAGGACAGCCTTAAAAGGCCACAAGAATTCTTCTAGAAAGCGAAGTAACCGAACAGTCAAGATTTGCGGTAATACAGTCTATTTGTAAATTTCCCTTTAATTCGATATGTCTTTCTTCATTCAAGTTACAAGTCAGAGGCTGACAGTCCCATAGACTTGCTGAAGAAACATATATACATATACATATATATGTATATATCTATATATAAATATATATGTATACCCTGACTGATGTAGGCCCTGACTGTATAATTTACACGAAAAATATATTTATTGCGGAACGTATATATATATATATATATATATATATATTTGTTTAAACATTTAGATTACCATTGTAAGGTTTGTTTTATATACATACATGAAGAATAGATTTACTGATCTCAATTGTGCCTCTGCTCATTTGGTGAGCGCGACACAGGGCGGGGTTAGCAAAAGGGCAAACGCGAAGCAATGGGAGGTGAGGTTGTGATTCTAACTCTGGCAGGACAAGATCACACATAAGGTATTGCTTTGCTCTTAGCGACAGTCCCAAGAGGCATCCCCGACGTCCAATGGCAGCCCCAGTGGCGTCCGCCTCAGTCTAACTGAATCGTCAGACTTATGCCTCGGGTGGAAGCGACACTTAGGTCGTTTGTTATCCCCTGTGGAAAAAACTTCTCCGGAGATATACCGTTATTCTGTCAAATACGAAGGAATGTTGCAGAGCTTTGGTCAATTGCATCGTCTAGGGAGAAGTCTGTCACCAAGTACCCGAAGTGAAAGGCAATTACAGATGTTGCCGAACAAGCAGCAGAAGTGGAATAAGGGCAATATGTTTGAGTGCACTTTTAGGCGCTTGGTGTAATCTTAACCGTAGCTACAGGGTCATACGCTGCTGAGCCTATGCAGAACTGTTAAAGCCAATCTTAGCAGTGCTGGTTAATGCACCGCGTTTGATATTTGCCAGCTGTCAAATAGGCGGCATAGGATCGTAGACACGTTTGATAGACGGCTCTTTTCGGACGATGGACCCGTTCTGGCGTGGAACTTTGAGTCGCGGCTTATGTGGCTTGCGTGATGCTATCGAAAGGACGACCAATGGCAATAGTACAAACAAATCTTCGGATCTCCGCAGTCGGACAAACTCTACAGCTAGGATTGCACATCATCAGGGTTGAACACGTCGAGGCTCGAGAGAAACGTAATGATTGAAGCTCGTTCCCTTTGTACCTTTGGACCTCTTGTTCGGTCGCTTTTCAAGCCAGTAGGCTTCAACGTCTATACAACGTCTAGATACGTCTAGATAGTGTTCAGGCGAGAATTAGCGACTGTAGTTAGCTTCACATATGGGTACCAGTCTCTCTCCAGCTCATCCTTCACACTTTTCTTCGACCTCGACCTCTCCCGCACACCCTTTCTGTTAAGTCAACTGGCTAGTGGTGCCTGGCGATGCTGCTGCTGCAGCTATGTAATTTCGTATGCGTGTCATGTTCACGACAACAAAACATGACTGATGTGCTGTTGACGCTGCTGTTTTTATTGTTGTTGTGGCTACTGCTGTTTTTCGTGTTGCTACTATTGTTGTTACAGTTGTTGTTGTTGTTGTTGCTGCTGGTTTGCTTATTGCTGTTGTCGTTGTTATTGTTGTTGTTGTTTCGCTGTGTTTCTATCTCTGTTTCTCTGCACTCTTAGGGCTGGTAACAGGTGACAATGCTCGTAGCCTGTTTTAGGGTATTTCACTACCGGAGATATACGGCTTTCCGTGTGTGTGAGGTACACGGTTCGGCAAGAGAAATAAACCAATGCATAGTGTTGCGCCGCTATTCACTCATAAAAGGGAAAAAAGCGTATTACCAGTCTTAGTTCAGGCCACAGCAAGTGGATAATCCGCTTTCTCTGTTTGCTTTTAATGCCGCCATTCTCTACGTTTTGTAAGCTTTCTGCTGTGGTGTCGAGGCCCATTATCAACAGCTACGACAGCAACAGTAGTTCTAACAGTAACCGATCAAAGTACCAACAACAACACCACTAATAATAAGCAAAGAGGCAATGACCACAACCAGAGGAAACAATATATACATATATATAGATATATGTATATATATATATATATATATATATATATATATATATATACAAAATATGTATGTATATATAAATATATATTATTAAAGTGACCGATTAGAGAAGCTGCCGCAGCTAACAGCGACGACGACGACAAGGACACAGAAGCCGCTCAGTAACGCTAACATTAGGCTATTATTTGGCCATAATTAGCATGATTAATGGTAGCGCGGTTTCAGCAAAATCAATGGGCTTTTTTCGGCCAATATAAGCGAGGAGGGGGGGAGGTATCTTGACTGCGCGCGTCTGGGCTGGATAGTCTGCTGGGGGGGGGGGGTCTACGATCGAAGATCTTTTCGAGCCACCGAATCTCGAACACTCGACAGAGCGAACTGAAACGTCAGGACGAGGGCATTTGTCTTGAGCGCAAGCCGCGCGTTCTCTACAAGAGTTAACTCTGTCACGGCTGCTGTCTTTTGCTGCGGCGACACTTAGGACGACAAGCCTGCATGTGATAGCCGTAGCATAAACAGCGTCAGCAGCAGCACCAGCAGTCGATAGATATTTCTTCCTTGAAGTATCATTCTGATACAACAGTCTTCTTGATACGCAACGCCTGCTGCAACCGGCTAAATCCTGTTCGGGTCGAGTCGCTGCTCTCAAGCAGAGCCCCGGGCAGCCGCCACCGCAATCACCACCACCGCTAGTGCGAGGTGTCGCGAGGGGCCTCGCCTCCACGGCACGAATCGGCTTGACGATAGGCTCTTGAGTGCCGGCGACGACGACGGCAAAATCGAGAAAATTGCGGAGGCAAAAAGTCAATTCAGATCGACTTTGTTGTAGGACGGACATGCTTTAGACTTGAGTCGGTGACGAAGCTGCTGCTGCTAGGTGGAGCTGCTGCTGCTAGCAGTGGCTGTGTTAGTGCTGGCGGCAACGGCAGAGACAGCAGAAGTAGATTGAGCATGACGATCAGGAGCAAAAGGACTGAAACGAGTAGTCGAAGCAATAATGGCGCGGCTGAAATCACCGTCTGGACTAAACCGTCTACCGAAGGCTTTTATTCAGTAGTTTCTTGCTGCTAGTGTTGTCTTCTTCTTCTTCTTCTTCTTCTTCTTCTTCGTCTTCGTCTTCTTATTCTTTTTCTTCCTCTTTCCCAGTCTATTTTTGCTTGTGCTTCGCTGCTGCTGCTGCTGCTGTTGCCACCGTAACATTCATGCTGCACGCGCGCATGGGAACACGAGAAAAGGGGGATCACGGCGGACATTTTTTGGAACCGTTTGGGGGTTGGTGGTTCGGTTTGGATTCGGTAGGTGGTCGATCCGATCTAGTCCGGTCCGATCCGTCTGTCCGTTTGTCCGTCCCTTTCTAGATTAGTGGTTTTATGCAGGGTTGTACGTCGTCCAACATACAACGGCAGATCGACCCGCCAGTGGGCTGGGCGGCCGCCCGACCAGCCGCTGGTTTCACATCGCAACCCGTTTTTGAATCGAACGAACGAATGGACAAATGAAGAAAGAAGGTTGAGATCGCATAGGGTGCAGGCAGATAGGCGGGACGAAGGGAAAATGAAGGAGAGGGACGAAGAGAAAATGAAGAAAGAAGGGTGAAATCGCATAGGGTTCAGGCAGGCAGGCAAGACGAAAAGAAAATGAAGAAAGAAGGTTGAGATCGCATAGGGTTCAGACAGGCAGGCAGGAAGGACGAAGAGAAAATGAAGGAAAGGAACGAAGGGAAAGTAATGGAGAATAACGTAGGGCAGATAACGACGAGGAAGGTGAGAAGAGAGGAGCAAACCCAAGACGGCAAACGGGTGGCAAACGCTTCATTTGCCTGTTCCTGTCAGGAGAGCGTAATTGATTTGAAAAAGACGCCACACGGACTGCCAGAACTGCGGCTAACTGCGGTCGATGCTGCAGCAGCAGCAGCAGAGGCGGCTACGACGAGCAAATAATCCCAACTTTCGAGACCGCCGCCGCCGCCGCCAATGACGTCGGCGGTCGCCGATCTTTGCTTCGCGGTTGCTGTTGGATTTTGCCTGATGGTCGCGAGTTGGCCGGGTTTTTAGCTCGACGACCTACAATCGACAACAACAACGACGATAATGAAGTCGTCGTCTTTGTTGCTGTTGTTGTTCGTGTTGCTGTTGTTGTTCGTGTTGTTGTTGTTGGTGATGATGCTGATGTTGGTGTTGTTGTTGGCGATGATGATGATCATTACGATGTATGCGCTGTTGTTGGTATTGCTGTTAATGTTGGCGTTGTTGCTATTGGTGTTGTTGGTGTTGGCGTTATTGCAATTGGTGTTGTTGGTATTGGTGTTGTTGTTGTTGTTGTTGTTAGTAGTAATGGCGGTGTTGTGCTTGGTATTGTTGCTACACGTGGCCAGCGCTCTCCATACAGGCAGTCACCACAAGTAGTCTACGCGTGCTCGTGCCGTTTCCTGGCAGGCGTAAACAGATCACGGTGGTCTTGCTCTGGCTCGGGCTCTGGCGTGATGGCTCTTCGTCGTTTTATTGGCTTCTTCCGACATACCGAGACGGACCGATATAAAGCGGACCACCGCCTCGGCTGCAGCCGCTGCCGTTTCTCCGAGCCGATCTCGTGACACAGTGCCCCCCCCACCCCCCCCCCCACAACCAGCTACTTGCATATGCAGTACGTGCGTATCGTGGCCCTGCGTATCGACTCGTCCGCCGTCAACGAAAACGACGCAGACTGTCTCTGCCAGCGGCGATAAATAGAGCGCTCGGCGGTGCCTGGCGATGGACGATAGACGATGGCGACGGAATATATGTCGCCACTAAGCAGTAACAAGTGTGGTGGGCAAACTCGCTGCACCACAGCCTATCGACAGGCGACATAGAGACGGAACGCAGTTAGCACATTCGAAATTGTTATCATATATGCATTGGCATTGCGCCGCCTTGGTTCGTAAGCTGTTACTGCGAGAGTAGCAGTTAAAATAATAGTAGTAGTAGTAATAGTAGTAATAATAATAAGTCGAGCCCGGTGGCGTGGTGGCTTAAGTCTGCGCCTCGCAACCGGAGGAGACACATAGGTGCGCGGGTTCGAGCCCCACCGTTGCACATTTGTATTTATGGGGGTCCGTCTATGAAGCAATGTGAAAAACAGTTCCGTGGACGTTAAATCTTGGCTGAGGGTCAGCCCGAAAACTTTACTTTAGTAATAATAATAATATTAATAGTGGTAGGGCATTTCAGCGTATCGTGATCTAATTCCAGACACACCAAAGCGCGAAATGGATAGCTTGAAAGATCGCTCCAATTAATATTTGCCTGTTCTTTGTTTTGCTGTTTTCGGGATTTTTACGTGCTAACAAACGGTGTGACGCCCGACGACGACAACGATGAATGATAACATGTGTGTTTAATTCACAGACAAGAGTTCGCACTCATTTGGCAATTAGTACAATCGTAACTGCTAGCAATTAGTACAATTTATCGACTGTTACAGTTCTTGCCACGGCTACTCGTACTCGAGACGGGTGAACTAATTTAACAAATTTGCACAGAAATTGTTTCCTGCACGAAAAAAATGCACAACAAAATATCACCAATACGCTGCCATACTGCTGTTATAGGAAACATATTTTGCCCTCTTGCTTTCGCTTTAGTACTGTCAATCTTTATACCGAGATCACGCAACAACTCGTCGGGTCGGCTCGCCCTAAACGTAGCCCTTTCTTGAGGACGAAAGGTCTACAACGTCGCATCCTAAACGCATCCCGTTCAAGGAATTGCTGAACGAACGCGCGACGTGTTCAGGCGGTTGTGTGCCTTCGTCGTTGGCAACTTCGGCTGGATAGTTGAAGCAGGCCTATCCTGAAACAGGATAGGCCAGTTTCAACGTCTGCCGGTAACTGATGGTGGAAGGTTTTAGCTGCCAGTAGGGTCATTGCGAAGGCGCGCACCGGCGGCATATCGACAATGTTGTCGTCGACGAATGTCGTTGTTGTGTTCATGCTGTGAAAACGGTCTGATTGGTTGGACTCTTGTTTTGTCTTGCCCATGTGGTCTGTCCGTGGTGGTGATGGTGGTGGTGGTAGTGGCGATTGTAGTGGCGGCTTCGGCGGTAGCGGCTGCGCAATTTAGATAAATGGCGGATCCCTCCGGAAGTGTCCGAGCCTGGGTTTGTTCAGCGACGACGACCGACCGACCAAGACAGCGCATCGGCGGGTACGACAACGCAGTACCGCCGGTAACAACGGCGGTAGCGTTGTTGTTATCCCTGACGGGCGTGGGAGGAAAAGCCAGTAGTGACCAGCGCGGGGAAATGTGTTCTTCGTCCTATTGCGAGCAACCGTTCTTCAATGGCTCCCGACTGGCGGGGCGGCCGGCGTCGTGGTCGTTTGATCGGGTTGCCGGATTCGGGCTGCCCATTGCAACCTAGGAATCACCCCCCGGCATCGCTGCCCTGCCGCTCCCCCTACTTCTCTTACCCCGCTGGTGGCGAACCTGCTTTGGCTGGGGCTCTTCCTGTCTGCTCTGCTTCTCACATATGTACGCACATCCTTTCTTTCAGATACACAGTCTCCTTGTCTCACTCCCTTTATCCTCATACTCTCTGTATATCTTTCTATATATTTACCCCTCCCTTATCTACGAACTCTTCCGCTTTCTCACATTCCCACTCTTTCTCACTGTCTTTGTAATGCCTTTTCCGCCTATGTAGTAGTCGCAACAGCCAGGATTTTGTGCTTGACATCCGTTGGATGCCGCTGTTACTTTTTATTTTTTATAAAGGAAAATAAATCCTTTTTTCGGCAGCCGAGATGTCCGCATCAGGAGGAGGGCAGGAAGAGGACTACGAGTTGGGGCCCAACATAAGCACCTTTCTTCAGGATCGTAGCAAATGTCAGCGGCACCGGTAGCCGCAGTGGCAGCAGCACCAGCAGCTGTAGCCAACTTTGTGTGTGTATCTGTCTGCGTATGCATGTAAAGTAGTAGTATTTATCTGTGTAAGCTAAATTTTTAAAGACCCAAATTGCAAAAGCGTTGGTATTTCGCTTTAAGAGACCCACTTGCTTTTTTGTGAGATCTTTGGCTGGCTTCTTCCAACCATGGATGGCCATCAGCAGTTCCTGCCTAACAAAAACTATGTACGTCGTTAGCTAGCTATGTGCGTACCCAGCAGCTGAATCGGTAATTAGCTGTGAGGAGTTTTTTTTATGCATAAGCACAGTTGAACCATTAAAAAGCAAATGTACCTTCGAGCGACAATCTTAGAATGCTTGTCGATCTCAATTTTTGTTGGCGTTGCTGTCGTCTGCACAAAAAATCAAGAAGAATTGAACGAATGCCAAGGTCAGACATTGTCGACGAGCAATACACCTAATGATAGCTGCTACAAGTTGCCCTGCAAGTAGGCACGGATAAAGGTTGGACGTGCCAGCCGGATTATGACGCATTGCTGGCGGAGTGAGTTTGTATATGTGTGTGTTGTTATTTGTGAGTGGGTTTGTGGGCGGTTGACTCCCTGTCCCTATTTCTCTCTAACGGTCTGCGTTTATACTGCCACAAGGACCGCCGGTAAAACTCTAGATATCTTAACATGCTCGACCGTCGGTGCATCGACGATATGCCTCACGGCGAGTTCCGAGCCGGTAAAGGGCAGAGGATATTCTCAAGTAAAAGAACCTCTTTAAACAATGTTTAATTATAGTTTATCGAAAGGCTATAATTGTTCGGTTGATGAATGTTGTCTGTTAAAAAACGTTTTTTGTAGCGAGTTTGCCGCAGTTGCAACAAGCAATCTTTATAAAGTAAAATTACCTCGGTAGAGATCAAAATCTTCGACGATCGGTTGAAACACACCAAACGGTGGTTAAATGGCGTCTTTGATTCTATGGCGTGAACGCGGGATGCTCAAGCGGCAACAACGGCATAAATAACCCATTCAGCATTCAGTCGGTGCCCGACATGTGGAGCTTGGCTTCTGATACACCTCTATACGCAGCCCGGCCTTGCCGTGGTAGGTCGAGGAGTCCTCGGAAAGAGGCCCTCGAAACGCGTCGTTTCCTGCCTGTCTCGTGGCAGTGGCGGCCACGGTAGGCGAGATACGTTAGAGATGAGATCGACAGGCATTTCAGGCTTGAGGGGGGTCTTTATCTTGCTGCGTCGTCATCACCTCATAGCTGGCAGTTCAGGAAGGCAGCCAGGCTGAAGTTGTTGCGTGATCTCATCAACGTCATCAGCAACGCTGCGTGATCCGCCGGTCACGCTAAACAACGCCGCCGAACGCCCGGCGCCCTCTTTCCTTTCTTTGTGTTTTTTCGTCTCGATCTGGTCGACGTCCTCTTTGCCATATACTACCACTACGGCGTAGCACACGCAGTCGGCACCGTTCGTCGAGCATCGTCGGGCAAGTTCGACCCTGTAGCGACCTGCGCTGTAGCGGCTTGCGCTGCGGCTTTATTATACGAAAAACGCAACGCCTGCAAATCCACTTGCCCTAAGGACAGCCGGCACGATCCACGTGCGTAGGCGGGGCACCCAGTGACTGACGACCCCACTCGCTCACCGCGCAAAGCTGCGAAACCAGCAGCAACAACTGCGGCTATGTTTACGATGCGACAGCACTATTACGCTAGCGTGTTTTACGTTCAAACGCTGTGCGGCGTCTCGACACAAGGATAAGGCGTATATCCCTGTTTATATATATATATATATATATATATATATATATATATATATATATATATATATATATATATATATATATATATATATATATATATATATATATATATATATATATATATATATATATATATATATATATATATATATAATATATATAAATATATATATATATATATATATGCGTTTCTTAGAGATAAAGCAATTTTTTAGTCTAAGCAAATACACGACGTTTTTTGACGCTAAATTAGTGAAAGCGAATAACGACTTTAAATTAATCAAAAAAGGTCATGCATAGCGATATTGATCCTTCCACCACAATATAATAGGATGATATTGCTTGTACATATGTACACCGTGTTTGTACAAACAGATGCACAGAAGTGTTACGTATACACATCTATGTCTGTACGTCGCCACAGCCACTACACAGGTTCGCCGGCGTTTTCCGACGAACCTGCGTAGTGACTGCGTGGCACGCAAGCGTGCCGATAGCCGGTGTTAATATAGCGGTGCGCTTGTAAGCTCAACAATCCTTGCCTCGTTATCCCATAACCCGACGACAGCTGCCGACAGCAACGTATGCGCGAATACGAGACATGCGAACGGTAAACAACCGGCCGCTGAGAGATTGCGGAACGAGTGGAGGAGGAGGAGGAAAAGTAAAAGGAGGAGGGGTGGCTGGGGGTCGCCTGCCACTTGTACGGAAGATATAGCCCTCTTGCTCGGTCGCAGCCATGCCTGCAAATGGGCCCTATCGTCCGTCTCTCCCCTGAAGCCACGAGCTTCTTGTTGCTCGACACGCTCGAATTGAACGGGCAAAACAGCATCAACGGGTTGAGGCGGGCGGCGGGCGGCGCTGGGAGCCGTCACCGCAACGAAACCACCACCAGTTCGGCGCCCCTTCGACAAGCCCAGGCTCTTCTTCGACGGGCGCTGTTGCTCGTACTTTGTGCTCGACCTTGTCCCGTCGTCACTACTACCCCCGCCGGCGCCGCCGCCTCTAACGACAACAACGAAAAGAACAACGAACACAACGAAGCGATGTCGTCATGTCCAAAGCATCATCGCATATTTTTAGCTGCTGCTGCTGCTGCTGTGTTACAGACCCCACGGCGCGCTAGATTCACTACCTCATCTCTTCAACGCCCTTGCTTCAGCATCTGCTTTACCCCCCCCCCGCCCTCCCCCCCGCCTCTATATCTCGCCCTTTTCCCATCTCTCTAGCTTTATCTCCTTCTCTCTTTCGCTATCTCTTTAGTTCCTGTTTCTCTCTTTCCTATCCTTCATCCATTGTCGGCCCCCTTGTTGTCGACCCCCCACCTCCAGTGGGTCTTCGTGGGGTTGCCGCTGCTCGGGCTCCTATTGCTATCACTACCACTACTGTCAGAGTGCCTGTTCTGCTGCTGCCGCTTCTACTACTTCGGCTCGCGCGGCATAAAGAAGGCACGTAGAGAAGAAGAGTTTTTACGTTCGGATATAGCAAGTGTAGATAGAGGAAGACCTGCCACCCTCGACCAGGCTACCGCATCGGTCGCCACTAAGGAAAAAGAACGGCATAGCAACACCAACCGTGCCCGACCGGCCGTCGTTTGCGCTCATAAGGATGATGATGATGATGTCTATGATGATGACGATGATGATGATCTAGTGGCAAAGTCGACAAGCCGGTCACACGCCGCCAGCCGTAGCAAATGGATTTGACTCCTCCGACCGACTGCAGGGACCTCAAATCTGGGTCCTTCCTTTTTTTTTTGCGGCGACACAGTGGCGCAGAAAAAGCGGCAGCAACAGCCGTGCACGTGTTTTCTGTTCCAGCTGATCCATCTGCTCTGCACCCCTTTGTCCTTTGCACCCCCCTGTCCTTTGCACCCCCCTGTCCTTTGCACCCCCCTGTTCTTTGCACCCCCCCTGTCCTTTGCACCCCCTGTCCTTCCCACCCCCGGACGCGATGGTGATGACGACAAGATCGGCGACAAGGACGTGAGTTGTCGTCGGTCGAGATACTTTGCTGCCGTTGTTCGCGCGCGTCCGCATCGACAGTCGTAGTAGTAGTGTGTGGGTATTATGCTGTACGGGGCCAAACGCCCAGCCACCTGCCGTTCGTTCAGCAGCCAGCAGCCACGGAAAACACGTCGGTTGACGATGTTTACATGACAACGCCGCTATTGTGACGCAATGACGACGTTCACAACAACCATGACAACCAGCAACGAACATGGCGTTGTCAAAACTAACAAAAACGGCAACTCCGTTATTCGGATCAACCACGGCTTCGCTTTCATCCAAAATTACTGGAAATTAAGAAACGTTACTAATATAGGACTAACTAATATAAACTAATATAGGAAGTTGGTGGATGGCGTCCAAAACATGTTTCTAAGACGTCTGCGAATCAGGTGCCCCCACAGCGTGTTAGATGACGTCGTTCCAAGTGTTGACTCACTTTTCATGCAATGCAACTTATTTGTTCTACATCAATTACGAAAATGTGACTTGTTAGGACACTTTTTTGATGTACGCTTCAATAACCTAAGGAGTCAAAGATCAATCACCTCAAAAGCCGTGGCCCGCGGTAAATTCGTGAACGGACTGTTTGCTTGGCGTATGGCCAAATGGGCCCATGCTAATCCAAATATCGCTCGCCTATTTGGTGGTTAGTCACGATTGTCTCACAGAAGTATGTATATTGATACCAACCCTTTTATGTGAAATAAAAGCGATGTTATGTTATGTTACAACAACAACAAATCAACGACAGCAGGTAGTAAGAATACCATAAATTAGTAGAACAACTGCAGCGTTAACAAAACCAACGACAGCAACAATTATTACTCCTTTTTCTACTAGTACTGCTAGTAATGCTACAGCGGCTGAAACTAAAGCTAGCACTTCAATACAAACAACAGTATTTTAGTTTCAAAACTCTTCTAACATACCAAGATGAGCGCGTTACGTCCTATACAGTCGAACAGTTTGTACCGTTTAAACGTTGGCGAAACCATCACTAGCGGAACGTAGCGCGTAGGTCAATCAAAGGCGCGCCGCCTTGCAATATGCATAGGCCATAAAGCACGCGGGCGCACGTTTCGCCAATGTATGAGTAAGTGGGCCGCCCTAAAAATAGACTCGGGCTCTCAGGGGTCGAAGCAGCATTATTTGCCGTCGCCTCGACGTGCCAAGCAGCGCACTCTTTCTCGAACAACGGCCGACCAGCCGAACGATGAACGAGAATACGACTGTGTGCGCCCATCGGAGTCTTTCAGTCGTGCCGGGGTTATGCATAGCCGCCTGTAGAGCAGGTGGTACGGACGATGCGATGGGCGTGATGCGAGTGATGGTAATGGTAATAATAATAATAATGATGATGATGACGACGACGATGATGACTACGGCCATCATAATGAAGGTTATAGGGGCATTATTCATACGAAGTGGCCTCCTGAATGTGTCACGTGTAAGGAGGATGGAAACGATGCGCCATGGCACGACAATGCGACCTGGGTTGACCTGCGGCGTTCGCCCACCTGTCTCGTCCAGGTGCGTCATGCTCATTGACGTGTAGCGCGGCCGCGGCTATTGTTGTCGGCCGAAAATGCTGGTTGAATGCTGGCAGAGATCATCGGTAAATCGATAGAGAGCTTGCTAGGCTCGCCGGATAGCTGGCCGCCGCAGTTCGCCGTCAGAAATTGGCGTCGGTTTCGCAGTCTCCAACTTGGCGCACATACTGTAGTGTAAATGTAAGCTCAAATCTTCTCACTAGTCTTGTACAGGCCAAAGTTACTTAGTTAGCCAAAACTACTTAGAGAAAAAATGTCGTCTCAGAATACTCAAAACAGCACGTAGCATCGGTTACCACAGTTCGAATCGTCCACTGGTGAGTGTTTCTTCCTATCGATGTACTAGTTGAGTGGGAACCGTTGTGGTCGACTGCACCCGCCGTGGCATCTTTACAACTCCAGCTGCTTCAGCAATGACAGACAACAGGGCTCTCAGCCTATCTCAACGGACCAGACGAGCCTGTTTCTGACGTATCTCGTCCAACCCCATGATGCCTCCTCGGTCAATGTTACAACGCTGCATCGTGCGCCTATCTGCGCCTGTCTCAATGATCAAAGTGACTCTGGGTCCTACTGGTGAAGAAGCTAGTTGGTCGGTCGTCAACTTCTTTCTCCACCCAACGAGGGCGGCTGTCCTGTGCAGGGCTGCAGGAAAAACGTCCATACAAATAGTCAATTCGAGACTGTCTGCTTATGTCGCGCCCTGCATAGACCCAACTGAAAGAACATTCAGGCACGTATACACGCTCATACGTATTTCGACTTTTAGACTAATCAGTAGTACTCCATTTGATCATAACGCAGTCGCTACATTATAATTACAATACAGTCGTTGCATTGAAGGTGCAGCGTAACCATTACATAGTTGTTGTCGCCATGAGAACGGGGTTACAATGCAGCTGTCGAATACGGTAAACGAGTATCGACGGCGATTGTAAGGATGCAAAATAAAACGCTTTTCTTTCCAAACCTGGAAGTATCTTAGAACTCGCTGGGCGACGCATCAGCCTAATGAGCTATTTATTACAACAAGTTAAAGAAATTGTGCCTTAACAGAAGCCACCACAAGGTCTTCAGCTGCTAGCCTGAAAGAAAACCACTTTTAGAAGAACGTCTGATATTGCGCCAAACATGCGTGCATCAGATGCGACCTTAAGTCGATGCTGTTAAAGTATATAGTCTCAGCTAGGTAACCATTTTGGATTGTAATGTTCCGAAGCATTTCCTAGATAATCGTCTTGTGCATTATATATATACCTACATAACGGCGGCTAATATGTTCTCGTGTACATAGGTGGCGGATTGTCACTGTTTCCTCTGCTCTCTTATTTGTTTAGCATTTTTATGTTTTTTTGGCCAGAGTCCTGCGTTGGCATACACTAGAAATATTTTGCAGTCAGTCGAGTTCTTGGTTAAATCGGCGGTGATAGTGGCGACCACCATCGTTAGATTGAACGGGCTTAGAGTGCACACCGCAACCAATGTACAGTCTGTCACGAGAAACAGCGCAGTAAGACTTGTGTAAGATGTACATATATATATATATATATATATATATATATATAATGCCTTTTGTTTGCCAAGCAGTAAAGAAGGCTGTCGCGAAGAGACGATGCCGATTTACGTTGCTGCCAAGAGAAAAAGCAGCATCAAGCCGGAGGATTGTTGCCCAGCAGTCTTTGTTACGGCCACCGCCGTCGCCGGCACTGGACGACCGGCTGGCCGTTTGAGCTGGGAAATCTTTATTTATTGCGGTGATGGAGGAGCGGTGGGCCATATAAGATCGGACGACGTTTGAAAACAGAATGCCTCCCCTGCAAGACGAAGAAAAAAAAAGACGAAAAAGAAGAAGAAGATTTCTAAGACCCGTTGTTCGGGGGGGGGGGGGGCGTCCAGCGACGGATTTAGCGTCGGCCGATAGTTGCGTCAGTCGAGGAAATGCTAGGAGTAAAGAGGCGAGAACGTAACAAGAAGAAAGTGACCTAAAATAGCCGGAACAAGATCTCGAGACACAGAGAGTTATGGAGAGTGAAACAGAGAGAGAGAGCGTGCAAGAAAAAAATAAAAGAGGACAAAGGGGTTAGAGGAGGGCTTGGAGGATCAATGAGGAACTGGGAAGATCGCTGGACGCCACTGGGAACGCCACCGAGTGCAATAGGGAAGAGAAACGCGCCGCGAGCGCCGTTTGTGAAGGAGTGGGAGCGTAGTGCTCGCCTGCCACCATGGGGTGGCCATCAAGACAGATGGGGCAAAGTTGAACTCTGCGAAATCTGATTACCTTGCCTTGTTGCCGTTGTCGGCGTAGTTGTCGATCGGTTGTCGCGCTGCTGTGGGCTGCTGCTGTAGCGGCATCATCTGCACACAGACGAACGGTGGACAACATCAGGCATTGGGACTCACTGCTGCCGCCAGTCAGTGGTGCTGAGTGGGGCCCGGGGGGGTGGGGGGCTCGGCCGGTGAAAACCTCGAAATGTCATTGCCATTGGGTCAGCAGACAAGCCGGTCAGATAACCCACGCACGCACGCACTCTTTTACCCCGATCCCCCCCTGACCCACCCAACTTCTATCGGCAAGTCCGCACCAGTATTGCAATGCGACCGACCGACGAGTGACGTTCGAATCAGCAGACGGCGACCAATGGCTATTGGCCAGCCAGTGTACGATTACCACCATTGCCCTTCCTGCTACTAATACGTCTGTACGTCTGTACGGTGCACTCGCTTGCAACGACTTACCCAGCAGGAATTTCGTTCGCTTACGTCAGTCGTCGTAACCGACAACGGACCGTGCAGGACGGCGGGGGTCTCGTCGCGAGTGGACAACGAGAAGAGAGCAGAAGGAGCAGAACCACGGTGTCGGAAACCGAACCTGGCCGAGCGGCCGAGCCGGCATTTTTAACTCGAGGCGAACGGAGAACGGTGAAATGGGACTCTTGACTATCCCTCCTGTCCTTCGTTCCTACGCGTGCTCGTCAAGCCGGCCAAGCTGAGTTGCGCAGATAGACGTGAGATAGAAGTGAAGATAGATCAGTTTAGAGCTTTGAGCTGAGGATGAAGTGAATCACTGGGCGTAGCGGCAGTCCAAATAGGATCCAAGCGTCTAGCAGTAGATGAATAGTAGGCAAATTTCTACTACTCCGACCTGTCGTCCTGATTCCGGATTCCGCCATACTTGTGCGACCTTGGAGAGACAGTGACTCCTTGAGTTGGGTGAAGCGGCAACCGAGCAATGTGTCGTCCTCTCCTACGGCCCTCTCATTAATACCCGCAATGCCGCAACCGCCGTGAACATTGTCGGCACAGGTGGCGCTGATCTGGAACCTAGAACAGGCTGATCTAGTTGGAGCCAGTTTTTGATAAAAGCCGAGTTCTGCCGATGCGGCCCAACTCCTTACAGGAACAGTGCGCGGCGAATAGGCAGTAGAAATACATGCACGATAATAAGAAGAACAAGAAACGAAATGCGAGATAGGAACATGGCGAGATAGAGGGAGAGCGTCCTGCAAGTGGAGACGCCAGCGCTCGTGGCGGTGGTTGCGAAAACGAGTAGCGAATTTGGTTAAAGCCTTTTCGCGATGAAGCTCATCGAAGTCTTCACGCACCGAAGACCAAGTCAAACCAGGAAGGCTGTCATTTTCTCTAATGCGTCCCCCAGGGTACAATAAGAGATTTTAGTGCTGCTTTTGTTGCGTATTTTCTGCCTGGCACTAAAGTAAATGTATCATTTTTATTCGAGTACATTTATATACATATATATATAGTTACTGTGTCACAAAATGCCCCGACCGCTTTTAGGCCGAAACGCCCCTAACGGGAAACGATTGATTTTTGCGTCAGTAATATCTCCACTGCCAGCTTTGCAGTCATGGAATTTCGATGAACTCGCGCGGTTAAATAAGGTTAACGCAGCATAACAATTATTTATAAATATAAATATAAATATAAATATATATATATATATATCGAACAAAATAATACATTTATTTTAGTGCCAGGCAGAAATGAGTAACAAAAGCAACACAAATCTCTTATTGTACCGCGCGGGACGCATTAGAGAAAATAGGAGCCTCCTTGGTTTATATATATATATATATATATATATATATATATAGTGGATACGCGGTTAATTTTAAATATAAAATAAGCCTTATGGCAAGCAATTATGATTGTTGTTATATGCGTAGAAAGCATATATATTCGTTATTACAATATATATACAATATATATAGTGGATACGCGGTTAATTTTAAATAGAAAATAAGCTTTATGGCAAGCAGTTATGATTGTTGTTATATGCGTAGAAAGCATATATATTCGTTATTACAATATCTGTATCAACCTATACAGGGTTTGCATCGTTATTTAATGTATGCCTATTTGCCAATAAAATAAAATGCAAGTAAGGTACGCAATCAGAGGTCAATCTTAAAACCAGTCATGCCTACTTCGAGACGAGGATGATCAGTTTGACATAGTCTGACAGTACTGTTACAAATAACTGACATAAATTTATATATATATAAGAGAGTGAGACGGAGACCAACAAGTCTAGGTTAAAATCAAGTGTTCAAAATCAGGGTTCCGATTTCGGACACGCGTTTGTCGAATCTTTCGCCGGCGCATATAATGGAAAGCCCTATGTGTAGGCTGCGCACTACATATCGGTCCACACAAAGCGAGCCAACACCGCGTTTGTTGTGCACAAAATTCCACACTTTTCTCCTCTACTGGTACCAACGACTATGCTTCCGCCCTTGCAAATGTTTTGCTGTTATTCTTCCTGCGCTGTATTTGCTACAAAAAAAACTAGACCAGAAGCTAGGCAGAAAGAAGAATCCAAGGGACAAGCATTGCAACCATTATAAGCCGGCTACCTGGGCAAGGAGGCCATTCCGGTGGCCAGCGCAGCCCGAAGCCCGGGCTACTCATATCTGCTCGTCGAAATTGCAGCAGACCGTGAGTGGCTGACGTGTCAGGCCGAATTGGTTCAATAGAACGACGAGTGGCGCACGCCTATACAATCATCGTCAAGCAGCATAGCAGCTAGATAGCTCAATAAATACATACATACATAGATAGATAGATATCCAGGGCCATAGGATAACGAATGGGATGTTGGCACTTACGCACGAGATGCAATGACGGGACGTAATAAGCTACAGCGTCTCATCTGTAGGCGTCTGGCGCTTCTGGAGCGCAGGGCTGGCAGACAGGCAGTCTTTGCCAACATTTATCGCCGGAGGGGGGAGGGTGGTATCCTTCCGCTTTCCTTCGGCGTTCGGCTCGCCGGCAGTTCAGTTAACTGATGATGGCATATTTGCCGAACCGAAGGTCGTCGTCGTCGCCGTTCTGCGAGAAGATCAGATCGTCACACGGTATTGCATGGTGTCCGTTCTGTCGTCCCCAACGCGAAACGCGACCGGCCAGCCAGCCGCCCGGCAATTCCTTATCCGTTTCCCGTTTCTGCCCCCCCCCCCCCCTGAGTCTGCCTGGCGGCACCCTGGTTACCGCTGATGGCTGTAGGGCCGTAGGGCGGCTGCCACTACTTACTCTCACGGGCTTAGCCCTAGGTAGCTCGGCGTACCCGGGCGGGCACCGTCCGAGGCGCACAAATTGTGCGTTCCTATTGATTTGTGCATCCTATCCTATTCAGTGCAGCTGCAGCAGCAGCGGCAACATCGACTGCGACGACAACACCGACAACAACGACAACGGCAACCGAATTGACGACGTGGCATACATAACCCTGTAGCTGAGATGGGCATCGTGTGTAGATAGATACAGCAAGCGTGCGTACCACCACATACAACTACTACTTTTACTATTACTATTACTACTACTACAACTACTAATACAACGACGACAAGCCTGCTACGACAAACTCGTCGGGCGACTACGACTGCTAGCACAACAGCCCCTTCTACAGCTACACTTCTAATGACAGTCGGATCTGCCAAAAAGAATTACCCCACCCACCGCCCACCCCCCCCTCCCGGTCCACGTTTGCTATCGTATTTTTGTACTGATGCAAACGCGTTGGCTCATTCGTTGGCACCTAGCCAAAATCGCCATTACAAGCCGACACGGAACAGAGCGCGAGGCACCGCGACGGAAAAGGCGGCAGAGCAGGAAAGACAGCAGGAAGACAGAAGGAGAGAAAGCAATTGGTCAAGAGCGAAAAAAAAAAGATACGGCTAAATAGACGTGAAAGCATCAATACAATTCCTCAAAAACAGCGCTCATAGCGAAGTATGCGACTCCTCGGCGGATCCACCGGGCGATCAGACGCAGGAAACGCAGGATGACGCTGCGATGGACCGAGTCAGACCGAGGCTTACCTGATTTGGGTGATTTGGGTGATCTGTCTAGTTATGGCGTGTATTTTTAATGAAAATTAGGCTGTTTGCCATCGTGTGTCGTGTCTGCGTGTGTTTGGCTAACACCTAACGGTGAGCTGTGGCACACGTGCTCAGTGCGTGTAGTGGAGCTGGCTTTGTATGGTTTTGCAGCCAGTGCTAGAAAGTGGGATTGAATTGAAGTGGAATTGGTTTCGCAGAAATATCTCAATTATTCTCCGCATACGGATCTCATTCAAAAACTATATAGGTACACTAGTTTGTGCCATCAACTTAGTTTGTACTGATAATGTACGGTTATTAGCGATTCTAAAGCATCTAACGGCATGTCGCGCAAATTCGCTCGTAAACTGCTATACGCGCGCGTCCACTCACCAAAATCTGTCGAGCTGAAGTGACCACTATTTTATTGACAGAATGTAGCTTATTGGTGAAAGTTGCTATAAGGTATCATATATATATATATATATATATATATATATATATATATATATATATATATATAGATATACAAGCGTAAATTGTTTGGAATTGCAAGACGGTAACAAGTCCTCAGCATTTTCATAATCTGCGTAGAGACGGGCTAGAACCCTTTATTCATGACAGTGGATTGCAGAATATATATATATATATATATATATATATATATAATATATATATATATATATATAAATATATATATATATATATATATATATATATATATATATATATATATATATATCTATATATATCTATATATATATATATATATAGGCTGGTTTGCTATGTATGTACGACTATGACTATCGTGCAAACAAGCATTAAATTAACAAAATGTTGAGATGCACACGTGCTGCTGACGGCGTTAACTCCAGGAGCCCATATATGTCCTTTTTGCATCTATATTGTATGTAAGTTCATGTGCAAATGTTTATGTCCACACCGCAAACGCAATGCGTAGCCCAATAAATTATGGAGTTGCATTCCTTTTTGCAATAAACAAAATTCAATCGTGTATCCGCCATGTCCATATCCAGGGTTTAACATCAACGTGGCAATGTTACTCAAATTAATTACTAATATAATGATTGTGTTACTATAATACGACTATAATCGTTATACAACTACCTTATAGTCAATCCCATAGTCCCATCTGTGGTCGATTTTTGTAGGCAGGTTAGCGTCATCATAAATTGGTTTAGCGCACATTTCCCTGCATTGGCATACATAACCTTATGCATTGACTAGCAGGTAGTGTTCGTCCGCTACCTTGGCAGCATTTACCTCTAGTTAAGACATCTTCTTTTCTGGAATGCATGATGCACATGCGTCACTAGTAGCTTGTGTGAGCGGTGTTGGATTCTTAAAACTCATTAAACCACCCTCCCAACCTTGGTAAAATTTATTCGATGTCGTGTGAGAGGCGTCCCTGCCATTCTCCTCAATTGAGCTATGTCTCCGGCTAGCTTTCTGCAGAGAGTACATGCATCCATCGGATAGAAAGCTTATGACAAGGTCTACACCGTTCTGAACGGGCGCGTCAAGACCTTGAGCCTTGATGGCTGGAGGGAGCCGCCACTTCTTCCCCACTTCCACCTTCCTTGACTCCTCGCCTTGGCCACTCTTCCGTGAACACCAATTTCTGGGTGGTCAGTCCCAATTATTTGAATCCTGCTGTGAATCGAATGCAAGACAATCGTTTTGGGCACTCTCGACCCCTACTGACCGTACTAACTTGTTGCACATTGCATTTGTTTTGTATAAGCGTTTAGTTGCATAGAGGTTTGTCAGTAATTTGGGAGAAACTCTCTACAACCAATAATATCGTGCTCGTGGCTTGCAACACTTGCACAACTGATCCGGCATTCGGCCCGACGAACAGCTTATTCGCCATAAACCTCGCCACAAGTGCGCCACGTTCGTGTTATGACACGTAAATGCGTTCCTTGCTCTAGACCAGGGACGTCCGCAAAATGTTGCGACCTAGAACAAGCCGTTTAGTGCTCTTTCAGTGCACCACCTAGCCGCAATA